>CM076579.1:1166427734-1166991921 GCA_034641835.2 Pinus albicaulis | reverse complement strand
ACCTGCCATATCTGCATCAACATATCCCTGTAGAGAAATGTTTGAATCACCAAAGCATAATGCTTGATTTGTGGTACCTCTCAAATATCTAAGAATCCATTTTACTTCCATCCAATGTTCTTTTCCTGGATTATTCATGTACCTGCTTACAACTCCCACTACATGTGCAATATCAAGGCTTGTGCAGACCATTGCATACATTAAGCTTCCAACTGCAGATGCATATGGAACTTTAGACATATAATCTATGTCTTCTTGGATCTTTGGGCACATCTCCTTACTATTTTTGAAATGGCTAGCAAAATCTATACTAAATGGTTTTGCATTGTGCATATTAAATCTTTTCAACACCTTTTCTATGTACTCATTCTGAGACAATGTTAATTTACGATTTTTCCTGCCTCTAGTTATCCTCATACCAAGGATTTGTTTTGCAGCTCCCAAATCCTTCATTGCAAATGAATTTGCCAATTTTATTTTGAGCACATTTATTTCTTTTTGCATATTTAGATCTGCAGTAAACATGTATCTAAATACGATAACTATTCACAATATAGCTTAGTCATTTTCTGCTTTTGAGGCCAAACACGATGATCGGAAGTGATATCTAGTATAACCTTGTTGAGACATAAACTTGTCAAGAATTTAGTACTAACCTTGGAGCCTGTTTTAAGCCATACAAGCTCTTCTTTAACTTTTTTCAATTTCTCTTTCCTTTTACCTCATATCCTTACACAGTTTAACGCATGTGCTCTCTACTTCCTCCAAATCTCCATGGAGAAATGTTGTCTTTACATCTCAAGCTGACCTTCGGGGTAAATCTTGACTGCTAAGACTTAAAGATAGTTGATTGAATTCATCTTATGACGGAGAAAATATTTTATCAAAATCAATACCTTTCTTCTGTGCAAACCCCTTCACCACACGTCTAGCTTTGTACCTCTATTTTTCTCCATCTTCTTCCTTCAACCTGTAAACCCATTTATTCTGCAATGTACTTTACCTGCAGGCAACCTGACTAAGTCCCAAGTTTGGTTATGCATTAAGGAGTCCATATCTTCTTCCATGGCTAGCTCCCACTTCTTCCTTCTTTCAACCTGCATTGCTTCTTCATAACATTCAGGTTCACCAGAATCAGTCAACAATAAATAATATAATGAAGGAGAGTATCGTTCACGGGGTCTACTTATCAAGTGAATCTTCTAACGCCCTTTCGGTGTTTGAGGTGCTTACTATTACTTTTGTGGCGGTAGTTGCTCTTTGCTGTGGCTATTGATTATCATTATTTTCAGGCACCTTTACTTTTTCTGTGATCTCATCAAGAACTGTGTATTCTTTGCTTTCCTTTTATTATTTCTTTTCCTACAACTGATTCTTATGCAAGACCTTTTCATTGAATATTACATCTCTACTCCTAATTATTTTTTTATTTTAATAATCATATAAGAGATAACCAAAATCATTAACACCATATCCAATAAAGATACATTTCTTTGATTTTTCTTCAAGCTTTGTTCTATTTTCTTTATTAATATGGACAAAGGCCTCACAACCAAAAGGCTTTAAAGGAGTAGTTTACCTTTTTACCTATCCATACCTCCTCTGGAATACCACCATCCAAGGAACTTGAAGGACCTTTTTTTATTAGATAAACAATAGTATCTACAGCATCTGCCCAAAATTGTAAAGGCAATATTGCATGCAATCTCATGCACGTTGCATGCTCCATGATTATTCTTTTCATCCTTTCTGACACACCATTTTCTTGTGGTGTTCTTGGAAACTGTCTTCTCTTTTCTACGAATTCCATGTTCTGAACAATACCTATCAAACACTTTGATGAAATATTCACCTCCATTTTCTGATATGAAACACTTCAACTTCTTTCCTGGCTTAATCTCAACCAAAGCTTTCCATTTCTTGAAAGTATCAAATACATCAGATTTATTCTGAATACAATAAATCCAGGTTTTTCCAGTTGCATCATCAATAAAGTAACATAATAACGAGAGCCACCGAGAGATGATACCTGAGCAGGTCCCCATACATCTGTATGCACAAGCTCCAATTTTTCGCTCTTCTTTTCTTTCCCAACTCTGAGAAATCTGACTCTCTTTTGTTTTCCATAAATGCAATTCTCACAGAAATCCAAATCAACATTCTTCAAACCTGGCAACAAATATCTTGAGTGAAGAATCTTCATTCCCTTTCTCACTCATGTGTCAGAGCCTATGATGCAATAATGCTGCATCTGCTCCTTTGGAAGTTAAGGAATTAACAGAGTTAGAAATACCATTGCATAAATATAATGTACCAACCTTTTCGCCTTTTGCTATTACTAGGGCTCCTTTGCTGACCTTCCAAGTTTTATCTGTGAAAGTTGTCACACAACCTTCACTGCCTAACTACCCTATTAAAATTAGATTTTTCTTCAGATCTGGAACATGCCTTACCTCCTTTAATATCCATTGGTTTCCATTCTATTGTTTTACAATAACTTTACCCATTCCAACAATTTTACGAAGAGTTTATCATCCCCAAACGAACACATCAAAATCTCATGAACATAGTCATGAAAATATTTCTTGCTAGGGTGTGGCATGGAATAGAAGCCCACAGATGCTAACTTGAAATCGGTAACATTTTTGAAAGAAAGAATCAAAGCATCTTGTAACATCACTGTCACATTTGCTTCATGATTTTTTTTTCTTGCGTGTGTCTCCCTTCTTTTCCCTTGAAGCATCTCTGATCTTTCTTTAGGTGTCCTTTCCTTTCGCAATTCCAGCACACTATCCCCAATCTGGACTTGGATCTACCTTTCCTTGATTTACTGCGATATCCCGAGCTCTTTCCTCTTTCCATTCTTCTTCCCCTAGACTCTGCACTCAAAGCATTACCTGATGTCTCACTGAAGCTTTTCCATCACATTTCCTCGCTAAGGATAGCACCAAAAACATCATCAAACTTTAAAGTACTAGATCCAGAGATAGAGTTACTAATGGCCATTACTAAACCATTCCAACTCTCTCGCAATGAGCACAAGAATAATAGAGCTCTAACTTCATCATCAATGTTTACCCCTACAAAACTTAACTGACTGGTAACTGTATTAAATTCATTTAAATGGTCTGCAACAGATCCACCTTCCGACATCTTCATATTAAATATTCGTTTCATAAGAAATACCTTGTTTGAGGCCGAGGGTTTTTCATATAGTTTCACCAACGTCTGCATCAAACCCTCTGTTGTTTCCTTCGAAATATTGAAGGCGAATGATGCCGCAAGACACATCCATACTATTCTGAGTGCCTTTCTATCGAGAATGTTCCATTCCGCGTCTTTCATGGCCGCTAACTTCTTTGTTTTTCCTCTCAATGGTAGGTACAGATCTTTCTCATATAGATAATCTTCCATCTACATCTTCCACAGTGGAAAGTTTTGGCCGTTAAATTTCTCGACCCTAAACTTACCATCTTCCGCCATTTCTCCCACCCGAACCAGGAACCCTTATTTCCTGCAAGTTTATCAGCCAAATATACCTTCAGCTCTGATACCAGTTGTTATAAAATTAAATATTACAGATAAATTCAACACATAAAATATGCGGAAAATAAAAGCACACAAAACACATAAAACTAGAGAGACACACATATACGTGGTTCACCAAGTTTGGGCTATGTCCACCCCAAACACCAAGTCCTTCCTTTCTATTATCCAGCAAAAATTGAAGAGACAAAACCTACAACAGATCCATTGTAATATCCTATGTTCTCTCTCACAGTCTCCCTCTCTGTTTCTTGCTCCGAGAATACACATACAATGCATAGCCGCAATACAATGCCCTCATAAAAGTGAGGGGTTGCCTTCTAGGGAAAAAAAACCTAATCTAAACATAACTTCTATCGTCAGATCATTTGCCTAATGAATGGCTCAGATTGGCTAGAAATTACTATACTTTTACAAGGCAATTTTACATATGTTTTTAGCTTCGGGGGCGCTGCCCCCGAAAACCCCTGCCAAGGGGGGGCTCTGAAAAGCGCTGCTAGCCCCCCCTAGACCCCCCATGGCAGCGATTAATTACGGGCAGCGTTGCCGCCCCTTTTAAGGTACATGGGTCCAATGTTGTGATACAAAGTAAACAAGATAATCCGGCTCCACACCCAACATGACATACTTGGGCATTGTGAAAACATAATGCACAAATGATTGAGAAGGAAGTTCTATGAATTGTACAAGATGCCATTGCAGTGGTCAATATATGGCCCTACCATCCACTAAGAATGCATAATGCAAATGGGAGGCAAGGATTATTAAGGCATTGCACAGTGGGTAAGTGTAAGTAACAAGGGTTGAGTGTGTGTGCTCTAGAGATGGCCAATGCATAATGTGAAGCGATTTTTCCTCAAGTTGGATGAAGAGGGAAAGTGTAATCAATAATAGGCTCATAATTGAGGCTTGGAAGTGCCCAATGTGCTCATCACTTGGATGTAGGTTAAAGGTGTTGATAACTCGCACATGATGTGAGGACAAAGAAAAATAAAAAAATTGACTAAGTGTGAGATTAGTAGGATGAGATAGAGATAATAAGAGCATTCAAACATGTCCTGAACACCATCTCAAACTTATAATAATTACACATATGAGATGAAATGCACAATACCCAAAGCCAACATGCATACAATGAAATGACAATAAAGTGACACTTAAATCATAGTGGGACACTTAGCCTTACATATATTTATGACACAAGTGTCGACTAGACATGCAAGAGTGAAAGAAACACATGCAAAAGAAAAAGAAAATAGAAGCGACACATGCAAGAATGAAATCAAGAGAAAGTGACACTTGAAAAATATTGAGCAAGCAAGAATGACAGATGCAAGAGAAAAATAAAAGCAAAAGAAAGAGTTGAGAAACTCACTTGGAAGATGGCAAATTTTCAATCCGGAATGATACTTATTCTCCTAGAATGCGTAGAGCTCCAAAGAAAATAATGAATGTGAAAATGAGCTCTGGACTTGACATTTATATAGGGAGAGTATACATGCAATTAGGTTTAAGGTTTGTGAGTCCGTGTAGTGCATGTAGGGAAACTAGGAGCCAAGAGTGAATTTACTACCACTATGATGTGTGGCATTAATAACGTGAAGAATTACACTCGCACTTTAAAAGGATTTCACAATCACTATCTGGATAGGATTCCTTTACATTGTCACTAGGAATTGTCCAATTAATGTTAGTGGAAACTACATAATCACTGTTGGTAAGGATTTCACATTCACTATGAGAAAATAATGTTTAGTGACTTTGAGCAAAGATCGCATAGTGACTATGAGCAGGGATTTCATAATGATTGTCTCTAGTGACTACACAATAAATCTCTCTCAAGAGACATACTATCTTTCTTGTGAGGACATCATGAGTTGGGCATGTGAAAGAAAGTAATCTAGTACTTAGAATTACTAAATGAAGACTTGAATGCTTAAACAAAATGACCGGGCATGGAATTAAGAGCTTAAAATCAAATATGGTATGATCATAAGGAGGCCCCAAAATTTAAAGGTAAGCAAAATTTTGGAGGGGGTTGTAGCAACTACAATAAGTTGATATCTCAAGTGATTAAGAACATGGTTTGTTTTCCCATGAGTCTATTGTATTTTACATGACTTAACCTACATATGTCCATCATCCAATATCAATTGTTGCTACAATAATTCTACTTTGTCCAGGCCCTCTCCATAATTTCTGCAAAACACTCTTACCTACTCAGCATTTTTGTCTCCAAGTTTAGCAACTTGGTTGAATTAGTGTCTGGGATCTCTATATTTTCTCTTTCATTTTTTAGAGTTTCGAATTCTAATAACATAACTATACTTATATTGAGTTATCTAGGCTTAATAAATTCTCAATACATCCAATATCCCTAAGAAATAAAAGAATTATAAATTCTCACCATGTCATCCACATATTGGCATAGCTATCAATACGTTGGCCATCACCTCTCAAGATATCTCATAAAAATGGATGATATTTTCCTTGGCTACCACCTTAAGTAATATGACATTATGTATGATTACAATATCCTCATGTTTGCAATATTTATGAGATCACCTACTCTAATATCCCTTGCAGGATCCAAAGTTATGGGCAAGGCCAATTGGTTCAATTAAGTGAGTTGACTAATATCGTGTGAATTGACCACCATCTTATGACATGATCATGAGGTGAGTTTCTTTCACTCTTTAAACCCTCTTATTGTATTGGGAAATGCCTTCAAATACACACAAAATTCAAGATTTAAAAAGTGAAGCATTGAAAGATTACCAATGCTCTCAAGAAACTATATCAATTCCCAACAACCACTCAAATCAAGGAACTCAATTAGTCTAAGCTACCCCATTGATATTGGAAACCATGTTATACTAGTAGCATACAAATATAGAACGCTAAGAGACATGACATTATTACACAAGTGTCTCATTCAAAGATAACACTGCAAGCTAATTAAATGGATTTAGCTGAGCTAGTGCCACATTATGTAGAATATACAATGCTTTTGCAACTATATCCATCAAGGATTTAGGGGACTCCAACAATTCAAGAACCTCAACTTGGTCCATTTCCAAAAGCATAACAATAATTTTGGATGCATGATCATGTTCCCAATGATCCAACAAAAGATACAAGCTTTCTCCAAACATTGTTCATTGTTATTCCAAAGTTGCATTTGGAAGAGTTGAAGCCAAAGATCAAATTGGTATAGGTTGTGAAATGGTTGTGTTAGCCACACATAAAGGAAGGCCGCCCATGTCTAATGGTAAATGACTTATCCCTCTCATGAAACTAGATAAAGGAGTTTCATGGACATTCCTTCCTAGTGGATAAAAATATAGGCGATTAGCATGAGATAGAATCTACTATTGTATTTTTGCTAGATGTTGTTTTAGTTGTTTTCATATGAATTCTACGCCACCTCCAAATCCAACATGCACCATTGTCTGTTTACTACTCTTTGCTAGTGGAAATTCTCTTTAAAACAATGGAAAAACAAACAATCAAAAAATTCACTATAGGAAATCTACTCTTCCCATGTCCCTAAGCCCTCCCATGAAGGAGTAGGTCAAATTATACTCTAATACCAACATAAATTTCATAAGCACATGTTTCATTAATACAAAAATGTTACATATACATACATGAAGTGCTATCTCAAGATAGACATAGTATTTTGGACACACAATCAGTTGGTGGAGGGAATATCTCAACCAGACTCCAATCTGGGAGGCTAACTAGTTAGAGAGAATCTCCCAATTGAGAAGGCCTCAAGAACTTTCTAACCTATAAAAACATACTCCTAGAACTAATGAACAAACCAAAATTAAGCTTCAACAAAAAATTATATATAAACACTTCAATTTCCTAGCTTTTACATTATTTTTTTAGTACAGGTTTATAACTGCAAACATCTTGGCTTATGAAAAATTATTATCACATCTATGGTAAAAAACAATTTGTTTAATTATAAGATATGTGACTAGTATTTAGAATATTAAATAATTTTAAGATTTTTTTATGGTATCAAAATGATGTTTATTAAAAAGATAGATGTAAAAAAAGTCTAAAATATATTAAGAATAAGTAATTTTGGTGAGAGTATTTAAAAAAATATTTTAAATAAAATATAATAATAATCCATTAAATTGTGTGGTAATAAATATCTTGGATATTGAAATAAACAAATATTATACACCTAATAATAATAAGTTACATATGATATAAATGGTTAAATTTAAATGTTGCATATAATATGAAAAGAAAAATAAAGTTTAGTGTGGATTTTATTGTGTGGTTTACGTTACCGGCCTCGTCTACCGTGAAAGTATCTTACTGGGGAATTATGAGTTTTTTTTTTTTTTTTACAATGGTGATCAGTAAAGGAATTATGAGATTTATTAGGATGAAAAGACTTGAATGGAGATAGGGACCAATGTTGATGTTTGTGACCGTGGCTACCCTTTCAAGAAATATGTGTAACAAGATAAGAATATATAGATAGTAACCGCACCGACACTCCCCAGCTAAAATTAGTTGTGCCGGTAAACGATGTTGAATGGTCGTTCAAGTCAACAACAACAAGGAGAGAGAAGGCAAGACGATATATATTCTGTTGTGTTAAATAGGTAAGATATATATTCTCTGTTGTGTTAAATAGGTAAGCATGACTGGTGGTGGCGGAGGAGAGGAAGGTCTTGGATTAACTGGCAGCGGTGGCGGACGTGGTGTGGACGCCGCGGCGGTGGCGGACATTGAGGACGTTAATGGCATGAGATCCACCATATATGTAATTCCATATCAATTTGTTTGAACGTTTTTTGGTAATATAAGTCCGTTATATAATGTTATTTGGGTTGACCTAGGGTGGTGGGGAGGGAGAAGAATACGAGTAATTTTTAGTGTGATTTTTTGAAAGTTTTTATGGTAGTTCTTTTCGGTGTAATTTCTCAAAAATTTTAGAGAAATTTATTGTAAAGACAAGTTTGATTGCTAATCTTGCACAATCGAAGTGTCCTAGGAAGTTTTGAGGGTGCTGAATCCATATAGAGTCAAAAAACCAGTTTAAATAACAAAAACCAAGATTTTACTTCAAATTTTTTCATCAGATTCAAGCACCTGAAACTTCAAAAAATAACACTAAAAACAACTCCAGACAAATATATATATACATATATATATGAAATATGAGAGTTTTTTTAAATATATTATTTAGAATTTAATTATATTAAATAAATTATTTATTTATGATTATTTAATTATAATTATCTAAATTTTTATTATTAATTCCAAAAATAATATCTAATATATATAACACTTATAAAAACATTAAAATCAAACCCATATATATTTAAAAAAAACAAAAGTAGTTACATTCCGTCCAGAGTGATACCCGTGTATTGCTCTTGTTATATTTCCTTTATGTAGAACATGAATAGTTACTTGAATATTAATCTCGGACCAATTATCTAAATCAACATCTATGTAATTTAATTGTAATAAACTTTATGATCGTGCTGAAATTGTGTAAACAGTTAAATTTTATGATAAAATCTTTAAATATTTGCCTTCTTGTTTAAGTTGAACTTTAAATTTTTCTGTTACTCTGTTGCATGTGTTCTTCCGGTTTTTACTTGGAATGGCGTGGGTTTGTCATTAACTCAGAACACATTATTTTGAATGACTTTCTCATCACATGAATGGAATTTTGTTCGTAGAAAAAAAGAGAAATTGCTCGTCTCTTTATCACATGCTCAACCAATTTTATGTTTAAGATTATTATTATTTTTATATATTTTTTAATATTTTAGAAATGTAATAAAGATTATTATTATTTTTATATATTTTAAAATAATTTAGAAATGTAATTAAAATTATTATTATTTTTATATATGTTAAAATAGTTTAGAAATGTAATTGATAATTGTCAAATCAATTATTCGAATTTTCTCTTCTCTATAAAATTTTAAAAATATTAAGAAATTTGCAATCAAGAATATGTTTTCTTTTAAAAAAAAGTTGAAGATTTACACAAACTTGAAAGAAATCAATATAATTTTTTATAAAAGAATGAGAATTATTAAAAAAACACAAAACACATTCTTATTATACCCCTCGGATAATGGGTTGACCACTTGTTAATGTCTTGCTAATAAAAAATTAAACGAACAATGAGTAAAGTCGACATTAGGAATTAGGAGCACACGACAATTTAATATTTTATGAATCTTTACACAAATGTCTATGTTGTGCCCCTCCTTGTCTTATCAAACTCAATAAAGAATTTGCTTCACAGAAAGTGATGCACACAAAAGGTTGGGTTAATCTCTTTCCACATGCAGTGCATGGTGAGGAGTCGACGTTATCTGCCTTCACGCCTTGTCAAACGAAAAACAGCGTCTGACCTTCGACTAGTGAGGGTCAGGGTTCTAATTCATGTCCTAAGCTCGACTCTATTCCTCCATTATAACTTTCTACGCTCCTTTAACTCGTTCAATGACGATTAAATGCTAATGTCCGACTTCCTCCATTATAACTTTCTACGCTCCTTTAACTCGTTCAATGACGATTAAATGCTAATGTCCCACTTGTGTTTTTATTTATTACATCCGTGTATTAAATACAAAACTTCATTTGGAGTGGTTGCGTGAAACTGAAGAATATGCACCGTTTGAAGGCAAGTCGGGAGTCAGAAGCAACTATTGTCCACCTTCATTCTGTCGCATGCCCTTTATTCTAGATGACCAACTACTGACTATAAATGCCGTTCATTTTTCATGTGGCGTCTCGTCTCATTAGTGGCGCAGGTGGTAGTAGTTGGCAGTATAATATTGCAACGCAACTATTTATCTTCCACATGGCAGTATAACATTGTAACATGGTCTTTCATATTGCACGTGGCAATGTTTCAATTGCGCAGGTGTAAGTAGTGATATGACAGGCTAGTGGGGTCACCCATATCCATCAAGATGCCCAATTTTGTTATATCTCTGTTGGTGCATCAACTTGCTTGACGGAGGCTATATATATATATATATATCATGTGGCAGCAAGTCAATGGCTCATGTGGCGGCATAACATTGTAACAACACCATTCATCTTCGTTAAAGACTAGTCAGAGTCGGTCCTATCCATTGGCGTGCCCAATTTTTTTTTCTAGGCCCGACCCCCAACCTCTGACCAAGTCGAGATCGCTCCTCTTCGTTGGTACATCTTTCTAATTGACGGGGCGGAGTCTCAATGTTGACTAAATTTACATTATTAATGCATTATATATATATATATATATATACTAAGTGGTAGCGATTTAGTGGAATATATGGCTATATAACATTGTAACAATGTTGTTCAGTCAATTTTATCCATTCACGCCGCAAGTTTTGTTATTTCTTGGCTCGACCCTTGACCTCTAACCTAGTAGTAGTTGGTCCCCTTTGTTGCTACATCAACCTTCTTGACTCGTGTGTAATCCGACCCTCAACCTTTGACCCAATTCGGGATGGTACCCTTTATTGGTACATGAACTTGCTTGACCCGTGTGCAGTCCTAGCCTCAACTAAGTTTAAAATATTAATATATAATAGTTTGATATATATATATATATATATATATATATATATGTACCACCACGTGGTAGTGATTCGGTGACCCACGTGACAGTATATAATTGTAACAACATTATTCATATTCCACGTGGAAGTGGCTCAATGACCTACATGGTAGTAGTCAACTGAAAGGGAGTCGGGGTCGGCCCTGTCCATCAATGCGTGTAGTTTTTTTTATTTATGGTTCAGACCCCCAACCCTAGACACTTTGTTTTTATGTTGGTTTCGGAAAATATGCCTCCAACCATGTCACTCCTTCTTTCGTCACATAGTGATAGGGCAGTTCCTAGGCGTCCAATCTAGAGTTGCCACGACTAGGTCATAGTTAGGCTTGATGGATAATGGTTATCCCATTATAGCTATAAGGTTTCATTCTCATATTGCTCCTCTGCAATAAGAATCTGTGCAGGATGTTACAATGCTCCGATTAAGGAGGTCTTGGGAAGTTATGAGCAGTTCACTGGATCTTAGATCTGGTGACTTTCATCAGGTCTTGCTCCTTCCTTCTGCACTCTACCCATCCAAAGTCGATTTATCTATGTCCCAGCTACAGTGGTTTTGAAATCGACTAGACCCATGTCACTGTCCTTCCAAAGTCACAACGGTTGACTAAATCATCCAATGGTGCTATCCCTCCTGAGATTAAAACAAGGCTAATCTTTCTTAGTATACAAGTTATGAGAGAATATAAAAGGATAGAGGAAGATTGGAATTCAACAGATAGATGGGGAAATTCTCTCGAAGGTTCAAAAATCAACATCAAATGCATGGATAGGGGTGCACTAAGTGAGTTCTGAGACTATAAACATTTGTAGCTTGGGGATAAGGAATCCTAGACAAGTCGCCCCCATCCAAGAACTTGATGTCTACTAAAAGGCCTTCAACTCTCTTGCCAATAACAATGATATGTTACACAATGTTCATTGTGGGATGAATTCATCTACTGGTCAATTGAGTCTTGAGGTACTATGCAGGGTAAATATTCCATCGTTGGGAAGTTCAACATTGTTAATGAAACACAAGTTAATTCCACCCATGAGGTTGTGCCCTACCCAAGGGATTACATTCCACCACAGGCTACACAAGCCCTCATGTGGAGTTATAGTCTAAAAGCTAAGAGATAAGAATATCCTCATTATTCTTAATGGAAATTTGCATTCTCTAACACGAAATTCTGGTGCTCATAAGCTCATAGAAGGGGTTGACAGTATGTCCTTGATGTAACCTATTAATTGCAATAAAAATATTTCTTTGTTAAACATTGTCATAACTAGTCTAGGTCTTTTTGGACTCTGTGAATGCTTCCACAAGTTGTAATTTATATTATTATTAATTATTTTTATATTTCTATTTATTTTAAAAATTAAGTTAATTATTTTATATGCTACTTTGTAAATTTCTCATAGATAATAAAATTTTAAAAACCATTAATTAACATAAACAATGTTTTGGTAATGAATGTATTGCCATAAATTCATATTGTTATTACATTTCTTAAAAAAAAAAAAAATTAATTTTTATTATAAATTACATATAAATTAATTACTAATGAGTAAATATTTTAAAATCTACAATGATTAGGATTTTCCCACTTAACGTTGTAAATAGAAGCAATGTTGAACTAATTCCACACCCTGTATTATTGAGCGAGGCATTATTAATTGTTTGTACAAAATCCCAAGGAAATTTAATATAGCAACACCTTTCTACTCACGATGCTTTAATATTTGCATTTATTTTGTTTACAGTTTCCATTTAGTGAAAACATGATTGTTTTAGCTAAAACAATGCCTTAAATTTGTCGATAGTGCCATTCTAACAGTAATAAACAAAGATTTATGCCGCAACTAGAATCCCCCAAAGTAAGTTAGGGATCGAGACTTCTTTCCTTTTGACTATCCATTCCCGACTCCAAATTATACATGGCAATAGGTTCATATGTTCACTTAGTTTATTTGACTAGTAATTTATCACTGACGACTACCCACAAAAATTCATGATAAGATAATTATAATTATAATTATAATACAAAATATCAATTTTTTTTTAAATATGGATTTTTTTATAATGCTCATTAAATTTAATGCAAACTTATGCATTGACCGAAATTTCTGACAACTTTAACACTCGGTAAATTTTTGTGTTGAATGTAGATATTATGGTGTAGATTTAATCAAGTTTAACTGCTTATGAAGTTTTAATCAAAATCACAAGAAACAAACCTACTCTATTTCTTTGCAGATATCAATTAAAAATTTAGAACAAAAAATTTAGACATACAATAAGAAATCACTCACATGCAAATGGTATTTCTTAGGGAAAGTAATCTCCTAGAAAAATCAATGCCTCGTTGCATTAATGTGATGATTAGAGATGTATTACAATTTCTTTACTCAATTGAGCACAATGTGCAACTCTATATCCTATCTCTCTCTGCTCACTAAGAAGCTCCGACCCAGACTTAGTCAAACATTTCAATGTTTGAGCTCCTATTTTCTCACATTGTTCCTTCAGAAATTATACCCCTATTATTTAGGAATTTCTCCAAAATAGATTGCGCAATTCCTTAGGCTGATCATGTGACTGCATGCAAAACCTGTACACTCAAGACTAGTCTACAGTAGATGTTACACTACCTTAGAATATACACCAATCCTAGGTAACTTGAATTTTGTACTTGCACTAGCTATATTGGGATGATTGACAAGTTAACTGGATGATCACTGTGTTTTATTGAAGTCCCACTGCTTAACTGACCCTCCACTACTTCATTCAATAGTTGGAACTAGTTTAACTCAAAAAAACCTTAGATAACTGACCTTGATTGATACAAATGAGCAATCACACATGCTTAACAAAACTCTAACTCCTTGAACTCAAATTTACTGAGTAAACTAGGTGATGCAAGCCATGCCACACAAGTTAAATGCATCCAAGCTATTTGTTGATGTGGAGATTTGAATTTTCTCAATTTAATCTACGAAAAATCAAATTGAGAATTTCTTGTTTCATTTTTCAACATGCAACTTTGAAAAACTTGTTTTAATTGAAACTGTGCCATGCAAAGACATTGTCAATAAAGTATGTGACTCTCCAAACATGGTTTTTCCGAACTGAAACAAATTGATTTGTTAATAGCTAATAGGATATTCATTCTTAAAAATTATCTTAAGAGATGAGTGATTTGAAAAATTAAATTAAAAATGATAGATATGTATCATGATCGTACACCCTTTACAACTTAGGTTATTCCACGTCGATAATACTTGTGGGTCTCAAGGGAAAAAAGTCGAGAGTCAGGGTTTACTGGTCTGTTATTTTACTTAACGCACCTAAATTCCATCGAGCCTTACTATAATCAACCCTGACTATGGGGCCCACTAGAATAGGTGTGGAGGTTAGGCCCGAATTTAGGTCGAGAATCAGTCGTATTTCTCCCCCTTTCATTTTTTTCCTCATACCTTCGACTCTCAAATAACTAGTGGTACCACATCATAAGGCCGAGAGGTCGAACCTTTGTTAGCTAAAAATTAAACAAAAAAATTGTAAAGTAAACATTATAAAACAAAAAGTAGTTTATTTTTTTAAATTTCTTAATTATATTTATGTACATTATCATTAGTTTAGAGTAGTTTTTTTCTTATTTCACAATGATATTTGTGTCGCTAGATAGTTTGTTTGGAGGGGTGTCGAGTTAATACAATGTATGATGAGCAGATTGGATCATTGTCAAATCGTCAATTTTCAATGGTGATGAATTGATACAATGCACGATAAGGACCAAGATTTATCATATTTATTATTTTGTAGATCGCTTGAGACATATGAGCACAAAAAAGTTTAATATTTTATGAATCTTTGGACAAATTTCTATGTAGTGCACCTCTTTGTGCACACCATGGTTGAGATTCAGGGTTATCTCGCTTTGTACGTTATCAAATGAAAATAGGGTTAGACCTTTGACTTGTCGAGATCGGGGATCTCCGACTATGTATCCAAATGGAACAGGTCAAAGTACCTCTCACTGTTCAAGTACCCGACTTATGGGTCCTTCATTTGCGAATAAAGGTTTTAGATATAGCTTTTCCCGAATGCAACACCGATCTCATCTCATTTAAAAAAAAAAAAGGTTGAGATGTATTTTTGCATTAATTTTAAGTTCTTTGTGTGTCATTCGAATTAAACAAATCGATGTCTAAGACTTTCAAAACCTTGTTTTTTCGGTTAAACCTCCTCTCAAAATTGTTATCTAAAACCACAACCTGAAAACCTAAAATTCAATCTAAATTGCAACAATTTTCTCTACAACATATAACTTTTAGTAAGTGGTGATATTTCTCTATAACACATAACAAATCCTCGGCTTTAGGGAAAGGAGTTCAATAGAATAAATAAATACAAAAAGGGGTAGAAGATCTAGAACCACGAAGTTATAATGTGAACTCAACTTTGATTTCCAACACCACTTTCAAAATGCAAGACACACGTACGATGAAATGGGGGGGAATTTATAATTTACTTGAAAATAGGGAGTGGCTAAAGTCATAAAATTCTAGTAAGGAGAAAAATGCACAATATGAGAAAATTAGAAGGACAAAATTACACAAGGTTGCTGCTAGGGATATAATATTTCCTTATTATGACACGATACAGTGGATTTTAGGTCATATTGACATTCATACATGCATAATTACATATTCTAATAGAAATGTGATAGCATCCTGGAGATTAGGCACCATTTCAACAATTTATAAGCTCATTTCTTCTGAACTCTTCTTTACTTCTAAGTTTCTTGATAATTCCAACCACAGTTTTTAAAGAATGTGACAAAAATTATGATAACCTGATTGAATACTGGTTGTGGGAAGAGAAAGAGGGCTTCAAACTCAAATCATCTAAGGAATACCCTATTATTATTGTTTGAAAGTCCTTCTTGGTTTGTCTTCAAAATGTTGTCCAGATTATATGGGGAAAGGGACCCTAAGCATTTCAAAACTCAATGGTTGTTTTCAATTCACAGTATCCAACATGACTCAAAATGTTTCAATTGGGCTGGCATTATCTCTCAAAATTTGAAAAATGCTTTGAAGTTAGAAATTTCATGCCCTCTAGGCTATGAAAACATTTTTTGTGTGCCTTCTTATCTCCTGGACATTGTGATTGCCTATGTCCCCTTTCCTCTCGTCAAGTGGAATTATCCCACTGGCAATTAGTTTCCCATTCAGAATTATGCTTCAGTGTTATGGGAAAGTAATTATAAATTTCATTTTTATGACATTTTCAATTATTTAATGATCCCTCTACATGAATTCATATTTGGCAGTGCTCCTCCAAGGTTTATACAAGAGCTGAAAGGGGCACTTGATGAAATAGGAGACTATTTTGTTGAAGAGCCCTTTACATATATCAGAATATATGGGAGTGAGGTTGGTCAACATGTATTTCCTAGGTACATTACTGAAATATTTTCTCTTAGAGAAGTAGAAGATAAAACAACATTAAATGGTCAAGCATAAAAGATGAGTAAACTTCATAAGAAGATTTCACTAAATTTTCCAATTATGTTTGGAAGAATAAAATTCAAGGAAAAAGGCCATGTATTCAAGGAAGATTAGGAACTTCAAATTCTCTAAGAGCCTTTGGCAGTGCTCCTCCAAGGATTAGACAAGAGTTGAAAGAGGCACTTGATCAAATAGGAGACTATTTTGTTGAAGAGCCTTTTTCCTATATCATAATATATGGGAGTGAGGTTGGTCCACATGTATTTCCAAGGTACATTCCTAAAATATTTTCTCTTATATAAGTAGCAAATAAAACAACATTAAATGGTCAAGTGCAAAATATGAGTAAGCTTGAGAAGAATATTTCACTAAATTTTCCAATTATGTTTGGAAGAATAAAATTCAAGGAAAAAGGCCATTTATTCAAGGAAGATGAGGAACATTACCCCATTTTGATTATGGCCCTTATGGAATAATAAATGATCATTGTAAAGCTATAAGCTATACAAAAAATTTACACATCAAAAGCCTCCTTTTGAATGATGTTTTCATAAACATTGAAAGTTTTGATCAAGCGATTGAAAGAGGAAAACTAATGATTATTGAGGATAGAGAAAAACTTCGGGAACTTAGAGAAAAAAATTAGGAATATTTTCTTAAAAAGAATAATATCATGTATTCTATTCCAATTGAATATTTGAAATCTCATGAATGTCTGAAAGCTAATTTTACTCAACTGCTTTTAGAACCAACACCTTCTTCTCAGCAGTTTCAAAAAATTTAAATTGAAAGTATTCCTAATATTTCGATTACAATCTAGAAATTGGCAAGTCCAGAGGCTAGAAAAGAGGTTAATGTTAAAGAAAACCAACATCAAGCTCAAATAATTAAATAAAGAATCATAATAACATAGGTTAATCACCAAAAACAAGAATGGCATAACAAAAAGTAACCAAGGAGAATGTCTTCCCCAAAGAAATTATTGTCCTTGATCCTCTTGAGGAAACCACCGAAGAAGACTTACAATCCAAAAAACATGTTGAAAAAACTAAATATATGGAGACTGATAAAAATGTTGAACAAGAAATTATTCATTCAATAATTACAGAGAGTGTTGATAAAGAGACAGAGTTAGTTGAGCAACATAGTAAAACCATTGACCTTTCAGTACCAGAAACAACCCCCTATCCCCCCCCTGCAGTTTCCGTGACTCCCATCTCCACAAAAATCCCTCTAACTTCATTTGTTTTTAAGCGTGTCGTTGAGATGGAACCAATATCTTAAAATTTTCCATCTTTAACTAAATAGAATTTCAATATACACAAAAAAATTGTTGTAAGAAGGGAAAAGAATAGGAAACTTGACATTGTTGAGACAATGTCGTAACATAGCTGGTAGCCAACTCAAGATGTGAGACATAAAGTTGAAGAAACTTCAAAGTCCCTTGGAGAATTTGTTAAAAATAAAAAATATCATGTTAGTGAACTTGGAGTAGCTTATCAAAGTATGTTGCAAAGACTAAGATTATTAGAATTGAAAATTGAAAAGAGTAAAGCATTTAGTGAAGAGAGTGGAAAGCTCATTATGCAACCCTTGTTTGAGATTTTACAATTGAAAGGGTCATCTTACAATGTTTGTTTGAAATTAATTCAATTAATAATAACTCAATAATTCCAACAGATTGAGTAAATGAGAAATGAACATGAACAAGAAAATCAAATATTGAAAGAATAAGTTGAAAACAAAATTGAAGTTATGATTGCATCACTAAAACAATAAATTGAAGCTTTGTAGTCTCAAGTGAAATAAGATCATGATGCTAAAGAGAGTCTAAATGTATTCAAATAACAAGAAGTGTAAGTTAACTAAATACTGGAAAAATATCAATCTAGATTCTAAAGAAGAATGGATAAAATTTTTAGACTTTACCACGAGATTGTGAATATCAATGAAACTGTTGAATCTTTAGTTATAGAAGATAAAAGTTTTAAATAAATATTATCGTCAATTTTCCAATCGTAAAATCAATTACAACCTCAACACATTCCTAAAATCATTAAGAAGGACAAGAGACTCATATATCCTACATTAATACGTGGAGGATCAGAAGCAAAGGAAATCCAAGTGTGGACGTAGAAATCCATTGATCATTGCATCAAAGTATGGGAGATTAGGAAAAACTTCATTGAATAATTTGGTTTTCCTATATCGAAACCAATAATGGAGACAATCACAGGTTCTTTGAATCAGCAAAAACAAATAATGTGCAATAGAAGATATGAGAAAGATCATTGAAGCTGAAATTTTGATGCAACAAAATTTCCAAAAAATTTTGCAATTTACTTTTGAACTGATCAAACAAATTTCAAAATTTGATGTTAATTATAGAAAGAAAAAAAGTTTATTTACAATTTAGTGTCAATCTACTAGGTAAACATTGTTCATTTCCATCTGATTCACTATTCTGCAATTTCTCAGGTGTATACATATTGAGTAAGCTTTATCCAAACAAATGTTCCAAATCTTCTCACCACTGAGTATAAGGACTCTAACGATGAAGAGGAATTTTGAAATAGTTTTCCAATTTTTTACAAATTATCCTCCCTTAAGGACAATATTTCATTTTTAGCATCGTCACTGACTAAAGGAAATATTGAAGATTTTGTAATTATTTTGGTATTTATATGGCCTCTTACACTTTTTTAAGAGTCAATGATTTGTGGAACTGAAGATATGTATTCTATCATCAATTTTGTAGGCTAAGTGTTTTTTAAGATGAAATTCAACATTGAATCTGTTCATGATTTATGTGTTTGATGTCCTATCATCGTTTTAATTAGTTAATAGACACATGCAATATTTATTTTATAATATTATTGATATTCAACTTTGATTGAATCTTGTGATATTCTATTAACATTACTTAAGATATGTTCCAATTTAATTTCACTATCATACAAAGGTTATGATTTGTTTGATGTTTATGTTCTTATTTGATGGTGAACTATGAAATCAAAACAATTTTCATTGTAATTTTAGTTTAACAGATTCTTCAAAAATATCTTGTGTGGTTAGCTGCAATTGGATTCAAGTGATATTCTCTTAAAAATTATGTTTGAATGAAACCCTCATCCCACCACCTTCGATGTTCTTTGTTCCATGAAATGGAAATTAATGTGTATCAACAAAAATTTGTATATTTTTTTGTAGATAACTTCAAGTACAAACATATGTCATATATTTTCCTTATTTTTTAGTTTAATCTAGATGGACTCATCCCTTCTCAGGAGCGTGTTAAATAGTTTATGTTATCCTAAAACTAGGAGTAGTTTAACATGAATATTAATTATTTATTGTATATGTTGCATAGGTTGATAGATCCTCTAAAAAATTTTGTCAAAATTTGTGAACATAGGTCTACAGATATTTTTTTCAATGCTAGATTATTCTAGGTTTGTTGTTAGCTACACATATTATTGTATTTACTCTTACGAAACTAAATCAATGAGTCATTGATAGGAACATGTATGGTTCTATGTTTAATTTTTTTTTTAGTCAAATCCATACAAATACATTTTGCATCTTATGTTAACTACATTTCATTATTTAGTTTAGAAAACCATCAATATTTGACCCCGACCACTGTTCGTAAAACCCCAACCCATTGTCAAATGATACTCCACACACTGGAAACATAACACATTACTAGCCAAATCAACTCCTACTTGCAAACAATTCATGTCATTAACTACCATTTCTTAGGAAAAAGTATGATTATGAAGAACTTTATAGTGAATTTTATGAAACATTTAGGAATGGAAATTAACCTATGGGTAATTTGGTTTAAATGTTTTGGAAATTTGTTGTAGGTTTCCTAAATGTAAAGGGGCATCCACACAATAAATCATTGACTAGTTTTCATATCTTCTCTCTGCCCCCAAAGAATACGAGTTTCCATTAGGCAATGAGAAGAATTTAATGTTGTGCATACTAGATTTATCTTGAATTTTGAAATTTGCAATCGGAATGCTCAAAATTGTATTTTACATTTTGGAGCTTCAACAAATGTTATTGTGGTTCCATTTATATTTGGGATATTTTTTAAAATAATTTTTTTAAGAAGGTTAATGAAGATAAAACAAAAGCATTCTAAATTGGTGAAATGTCAAATATTAAAATGAATTCTTCCAAATCAATTGAATATTTAAACTGTAGATTCCATTCTATTCTTAATGGAATATTAAAGACAAGAAGATCATGTGTTAACTAATATTTGTACTACCGCTCTTCGCTCAAATGTTGTTTTTTCCAATATTGGAGCAGATAAAGTAATATCAATGTTATATATGGAAAAAGCTTTAACTGTCAAAAGAAAATTCTTAAAATAACATCCAAACAACTTTTGGGAATACCAAAACAATTGCCAATAACAAAGCCTTTAACTAGTAAAACTAAAACATTATGTTTTATTTTATTTTATACTTTAATTAAAATGTTATCTTTTAATTTATTTTAACCCACTAGAAGGATTACATCTATTTCCACTGTTGTTAACCCACTCAATATCCATATGTTCATCTATTGATTTACATATACATGTTTTGATTGGATTAGATATTGGCAGAGGATGAAAGGGCGAGGGCAACCCTCCCCTTACAAAACACTTTTGGTGTAGTGAAAGTCGAGCAATTAGATTGATGAATTTTGAAATTGTTTGTTTCTAGTAGTGATTGATTGATGCATAATTTTTTTTAAGTAATTGTTGACTTAAGTGGTGGGAAATTCCATAAAATGTTTTTCCAATAATTAAGAAAACAACATTTTTAAATTAATATTAATGCAAAATTGAAATTTGCATCATCTTACATATACTAAATGTACTTCACATCTATGACATAATATTCTAATATGTGGAATATATAATATTCAATAAATATCAAAATTCTCATAAGATTCAAAAAAACATCATAAGATCCTAGTACTACTATGTTCATAATGTACATTCATACTAGATAAACAACTTGATATCTAAGTTAAAAACTCATATCCTAAGTTCAATGGATATGACCTTGATAATAAAAAATATAGATATGTATGGAAAGTTAAGTCTTTAACTAAAGGAAATGTGTCCTCTAATAATTAACTAACACTTCTCCTTATAGTTATTTTTCATAATGTATTTGACCCAACAATAAGCTCACTCCCATTTTGGATAACTTGTTAGCCTTTGAATTGAATTTCCTATGGATGTGGTCAAAGGATATAACCCTCAATATTCCAATTAACTCCATAACTCTAATAATAAACTAATCCAATAAATAAGTGTTTAAGGAAGTATAGCATTTCCGTCAATCTACAACAACCTTTGAATCCCCTTTCACTTGTAAGTTTAGATTGCCAAAGTGACACAACTAAAATGACTAACATAAATGACTAATTTGTATTATAAGAGTTCTTATTATGTAGTTGTATTTTAGTTCCTAGACTAAATTATTCATTAATGTTAGCCATTTTTTATGGTATTACTTATTTTTTAGTCATATATTTTAACCTATGACTAAATTAGTCAATTATGTTAGTCGTTTTTAGTTCAATCACTTAAGATTGCTCATTTTTTGTAGTATTTCACTCGGAACAACTACGATGACTAACGTTTTTAGTCACCTAGTCAATAAATTCATCATTTTCTACTAGTGGTTTCTCCAACTTCAAATCAATGGTTCATAGTAATTCATAGGTAGGCAATAATAATTGGATACGACTTAAAAGGAAGTTCAAGTAAATAACACTCCATCAAACCAAATTTAGGAAATTCCATAATAGCTTATTCTATAACATATTTATACAACAACTCCATGTAAAATATTTGTTTTCGGGTCAAACTTCAGCTAATGACTTTAATTCTTCCTTTGATTTTGTACCATCCCTTATACAAGATCTCCAACTCTATAAAATAATTTATGACTCGATGATTCCTTGACAATGTTCGTTCACAATCACAGATAATTAATAATTATCAAAAATGTTGATTCTTCACAGAATACATAGCCACAATCAAATATATTTTATTGTAAAACAACAGTCCTTGAGCCCTTGATTTCTAAACAACCATGAATATGTTTCTAACCCCCAATACAAGATATGATAGCTCCAAAGTAGATTTCATACATGATCTGTGCCTTTTCTTCAGTAAATATCAATATGATACTTCTAGAAATCTATTCCAACCGATTCACAAACTAGGGGATCTTATTTCCATTCACTTAGAGGAACCAGATTGAATATTAATACATAATGTGAAATTGTGTTCATTGTTCTTCATTCATAAGCAGGCTCTACACTTCTAAAATGAGGCACAACTTGTTTACCTCTGAGGAAAAATTTTAGTCAATCCAAACACCATAAGTGTGGTGAATGAAATAGCGGAGCACTATATCCCGTCTTAGCTTGCAAACAAACCAAACATCACATTCCAACACCACTGCGCTAGTTTATTTCACATCAGGCTCACCAACACATTGAATATACACCAATTCCCGAACACTTCACACCAGGCTCAACCATTAGCTCGTGCTACGACCCTCAACTCTTATTATGGACTAAACCTAATTAGAACAATTCCCTCTGTGCTACACACTTTTCCATTCTAATAATTTACACATAGGCGCCATGTAGTCTCTACAGTTGTAATTTATTCTCACATGGTCCATTGACCAGCATATAATGTGGCTCCTCCTTTTAACTTAATGTTCACACCCTTTCTCTAGGAAGTTCGATAGTTCACATGACTCACAATAGCCAAACCAAACATTACCCTCTCACAAAATAAACTCCACATACCAAGCACACCCTTGACTCTTCCACCCTCACACAGGAGACGACACCCCTCACAGTTGCATTCAATAGGTCAACAATCACTCAGATGTATAGAACTACAATCTAGTTGAACATATTCCTAGAATACATGATATGAAAACTAATAAAGTACTAATTAGGAAATTTATTTAAACAAACATACCAACTTCTCTTAATATGGTAATATTCCATATTTTTAACTTTGGATATATCAAGGGTCAAGATGAACCTTACACTAAAAAACAGGTTTTAAGTTTGCACCTTGAGACATTTGATTCCTTTTGAAGCTTGGTAGATATAGAGTTTTTTTATTTCATTAACAAATCATAAATGTAAATAAGTATTCACTAAACCTTAGTTGTTATATGGAAAATTAACAATTATTTGTATTTCATACTTTTTTAACTAGCATAAATCCATGTTAATCTTTGATATATCAAACCCTGAGTACAAAACATCTTTTTGAATGGAAACCATGAAAAAAAGTGCACCTTGAGAGCTTTTATAGCTTCAAGGAGAGGAAACACACACACACACACATAGTAGCAATTACACATCTACTTCATCTTGAGCAACACAGTAATAAAATGTTTTAGCTTATTTTTTTCATTTCTTTTATACAATATATATAACCTCTCTATATATTTATAATGAATATTTCATTGTTGATAATATTTTTTAAAATTTTTTACATGTCAACCTTATATTAAGTACTAAAGGAATTGTAAATCTCTCTGATACCCTAAATTAGAAAGCACCTATCAATGTAGAAATTGTGTATCTCTTTTAAAATGGTTTAAGAATAAGATTTTTTTTATTTTCATTTTCTTTATGTAATATACTCTCTCTCTCTCTCTCTTGTATAGTGTGTCTATCTCTTTCTATATATATGGAGAGAAGATTGTTATTTTCATTTACTTTCTATAATACATACATAGTGTTTATCTAGCTCTCTCTCTTTTTAGATTGAGATTTATATTATTAAAGAATTAAAAATATAACTCATTAATATGAATTTTCTGAATATCACATTACACATCTCTTTCACAGTGCAATGCATTACTTTGCTATTATTTTTAGATGCTACATGTAGACTCTATATTAAGTAATGAAGGAATTGCATATCTCCCTCATGTCAAAAAGTAGAAATCAATTTAGAATTTTATTACTTTGAGCTACTTTATCTCTCTATATAAAAAATGAAAGAAATTTAATTATTTTATTTGTCTCTCACATTGAAATATGTTTTTGTTATTATTATTTTTTAATTTGTTAATATAAGTATTATTTTACTATTTTTAAATGTAACATTACACAACAACATTTCCTTCATACTAGCCTTTAAAACTTGTATTGGTGTCATCACACACTCTCTCTATATTCTTATTTATAATTTTATTAAAGCCTTGAAATATATAGTTATATTTATTAAATTTTTATATGTTTATTATTTATATATTATGAAATATCATATTTAGAAATATGAATAATTATTATTTAAAAAAATAACGTGGTATGTATATTATGGTTTTTCAATGAAAACATTGTTTGCAATTTTATAAATAAAAAATTACAATATAAAAAATAAAATTAAATTGATTTATTACTTTTGTTATATTTTAATTATAATTAATTTTCTCAACTTACTTAACATTTAAATGTTTATATTCATTTAGAATTACTACATTATCTCTTATTATGTGTTCTCTCATATTTTCTTATCCTCAATTTTTGTCTAACATATTATTTAAAAAAACTGAGATAACTAAAAATATTAAGAAAAAGTAATATTATTAATATAGTTTAAATTTATAAAATTATAATAAAATAAGTGAGGAGGGGTGAAAATAAAAAATATATTTGGAAGAAACACTTGAAATATAAGAAAAAATATATATTTAATTTTTTATGAAAATATTAAAGAAAATATATTTTAAAATGATTTTTGTTATGAAAATAATTTAAATTTAATTAATATTAAATATTGAGATATATAAAATTTAATTTAAGCCTAAAATAAAAATAAAAACTATTAAACATTAGAACCTTTTAAAGGTCACACATCTTTAAGTACATTGTGGAACATTACAATATGGAAACATAGCCTCGAGACAACTGCTGCATATCCCTGCGATTTGTCTTTTGTGCAGCAAAGGAGTCTGGCTTTCGTTTTCGAGATATTTTAGACAAAGAAATGGTTGAGTGTGTCGGTATCCAGAGTTCCGTCCATGGTAGAGCCTAGGTATTGAGTAGGGTTTACGTTACTGCCTTGGCGGTTGCTATTGCATTTAAATATATGAGAGTAATGTGAAGTATATTTTTGGCAAATTGATATGATATGATTGGTAATAGATATCAGTGAATATATATATCAAATTAAATGAAATTAAAAAAGAAAAAGAGGAGAAAACGAAAAGAAGCTCAGCAAAAATTCTAAGAATTAGAGTGTTACTTTCATTATGACACCGCTGTTGAGAATTTGGAACTGAAAGGGTGTTATGGTAAATGGGTAGTAAATCAATCCATGTAACTGAACCACCCACCATTCCCACCGACTAACCAATCTTGAATGGTAGTTGAATTTTAAAGTAAGCACCGCCATAGAGCAACGGGAGAGCAAAACAATATACATATATCTATATATAATGGAAGGCCTCATATTGTATGTTCATATCTCGTTTTTTACATATATGATCTGCAGTGGAAGATCTCAAATTGTGTAGTAACAATTTAGTAAACATGGCTGGTCGTGGAGGTGGTGGCGGAGGGCCTGGTGGCGGAGGCGACGGAGGGGGACGACCTGGTGGCGGTGGTGGAGGACCCGGTGGTGGTGGTGGAGGACCTGGTGGTGGTGGTGGTGCACCCGGTGGTGGCGGAGGAGGTCCTGGAGGTGGCGATGGTGGAGGCCAGCAGGGAGGTCCTGGATCAGGAGGCGGGGGTGGAGGTAAGGGAGGAGGCGGCGGTGGCGGTCAGGGAGGAGGCGGTGGTGGCGGACATGGAGGACGTTAGTGGCATGATATTTTACATATTTTTAATTCCATCGTAGTTTGTTTGAGTTTCTATGAATATGATAGGCACTGTATATATGCCTTCCTTATCTCTTCTCTCTTCAATAGTGAAAGTATTTGTATAAATATATTACAAAATATCTAAATAATATGGCCCTGTGGCTGTTCCGAATTATGATTTTAATTAGTTTGGCATCTGTTTGTTGAAAATTATCAAATGTGTGGCATGTTAACCGTGAATATCTTCAAAGGAAAAAAGGAGAAAGAAGAAGAAATCGACGTGTTGCTGTAGTTTCTTTGTTTACGTGAAACAATAGTTTCTTTATCTATATGTGAAACAATATGAAACAATAATTGAAGTTTGATTAAATCTTATAGAAGCGTTGAATTTATCTGGATTGTATATTGTCAGAAATATTTATTTTGGAAATATTGAAATTTATTTAATGTATATGGACTATTAACATTACCTTTTAGATTTCAAAATATTTTTAGAATTTATAATAAAATAAAAATGCCTCCAGTAAACTATTATATTAAAAAATTGTTTAAAAATATATAATCATGGCAGATGGTCTATAACTCCTTCAAATTTATCATAAGAACCTTTAATTATTTTTCTGACGTATGTCTCAGATTTAAACAACCTAAGAAGTGACAGAAATTTAGGGGAATAATGGTGAACACAATAGATATCAGGGTAAATCAGCACTTCTTTAATGGCGTAAACTTTTGACACATAAATCCTCGTGGAGTCGTATGTGCTTGATAGGGAGCTTCAGTGCGTAGCCACTCTTAATAGGGCTTTCCATTCCGTCCTCTAAATTAATTCGAGTAGTAATTCTTCATTAGCTAATGTCATTTAGTGAATCATATTTTCGAGATTCAGTCACAAACAAACATCAAAGCTTTATTCAAATCTGAGATTATTTTTATCCAACTCTTTCTATTTCTTAAAAACAACGTTCACTTTATTTTAGGCTGTAGAGTACATGATATCTCTTGGTTATGTGGGATGCCTTACATTAGATATATTGGGAGGTGAGAAACTCGGAGATTCTTCAATCCTCCCATATCTAGATTCTTCAATGCTCCCATACGGTGGACACACTTTCCAGTAAATCATCATTGTTGAATATTTCCAGTAAATCATCATTGTTGAATATTCCCATAAGGCCTATCACTACCCTTTTCACCTCTAAACCACCAGTGCTGAACATTCCCAAAAGGCCCATCACTACTCCTTTCCACGGCTCTAGACTTTAACAACTTTAATGGAAATGGAGAAGATGGTTAACGATTTTAATAGAGAAAATGATTATAAATTGAGCCATTCTTAAAAACTTAGTATCCATTTTCTTTCTTCAAAATCTAACCTAGATACAATCAATGAACTTATTTTTTAAATCTTTTTCACTTGACCAATTTCGTGCTTCCTCCTAAGTTTAATCTTTATCTTAGTTAATTTTTTTAATCTTTTTTAATATAATTTCCCTTTTCCAGTAATATCATCTCTATAAATTAAATCAACCTTATCCTCTATCATAGTTTTTTCTTCTTCACTTAGATTTAATGATTTCATCTTTACTTTCAATCTTAATAATTTATTGTTTTCTTATTAATATCATGCTTTGTTTTTACCATTTTATTAATATTATTCTAATTTTTTTTCATTATCTATTTTTTCATTAGACTTTTTATCATAATTATTGATAATTTATTTAATTACAACGTAATTATGACTAAGTATGAAAACCTACATTATAAAATGAATCTTAATTTATAGTTATTATTAATAGAAATAAAATTATAATGTAACATTTTTATAACTTCTAACTTTTACTATTAATTGAATTAATATTTAAATGTTTACACTCATTTACCAATATTATTTATTACTTTCAATCTTTTGTAATTTTTTAATTGAGCTCACGTATAAATGTTCATAAATAAATATTATAACCTCCACACTAAAATGTAGCACTTTTCAACACAATCATTTTAAATTAAAATGTTTTGAAGATTTAACGCAATATATTGGTAGTCTGATCCTAATACGAATACATAAATAACTAATTGCTAATACAGCAAAATTTCATAATTCCTTGACAACTCCATGGGCATGATAGCGACCCCATAGTTTTAGAACATCCACTTTCCAGGTGTTTATAGTAAGCCTTTTTGCTTAAAAGAGAATGGTACAAGTTTGTATGAATACAAGTAGGCATTAAACCATCAATAAAGAGTGACTAATTAATCAAACACCAATCAGGGAATGGGAGCGCCCGCTTGAGATTGTTTCTCCGCATAGTATAAAATTGTGTAATAATTATAAGAAATGAATAAAAGTTAATTAATATATTGAGTTTTTCAGTTAAATAAAAATAATGAATTTATTAAAAAGTATATATATATATATATAAAAGAAAATTGTTCATCAAATTAGTGAATTTAAGAATCATAATTATTTCTATTTTATATAATGATTTTTAATATATTTCTACAAATAAAACTTGTACATTTTTTTGAAAAAAAATTCTCCATGGTCTTAACATGTTTTCTTTGCACTTTTATTTGTAACTTTACCACCTAGGTAGTTAGGCACATAGTTATGGTAGTAAACTCAGTGAGCGACATCATAATGGTAGTAGATTTGATTTGTTAGGCATTATTAAAAGTGTTTAATTTTTATGAATTTTTTTTACGGTGTTGCAAACCACCAACAACAAGGGGTCTCTCTGATATGAAGTCCCAACTAGACCTCACATTGTTTTCTATAGGAGCCCCATTTGGAATAAAGTCCCTATTGCTATTTACACTTAGATATTTTCGTTGGCTGCTATTAACACATAATAGAGCATAAGTAGACCTAGTGAAGCATACAATTGCAATGTATACAAGGTTATTCCATGGACAAGGTAGAAAGAATGGTCTTTAAGAGAAAGGTGATAGTACCATTCTAATAAAGATACACAAGAGCATAGAAAAAACCACTAGTTAATTTACAAAATAGTTCACAAAGTAACAGTGATCATTAAGGCAAGGAAAACCACACATTAAATAAGATATACACCAAAGAGAATAAAATAGTTCATTTTTTTAATATGAATGAAGAAAAACATATACCAGAAACATTAAAATAATAATCATACAACATCCAAGATACATACATGAAAGTGCGTTGGCTCTGAGAGTTTCAAATATTAAGTGAAAGTTCCAAGATACAAAATTACAATGATGAATGACTAGTCCCAATAGTTTAACATCGAGCCACTACTTGCTCCTCCAAAGACTGATAAGGCTCTCTACTTTAAGCTAGAGAAGCCCAGATGAAAATTCCTTTGCTTGAGCTATGAGGGTTTATTTATAACAAATGAGGTGACCATCTGCCTCCCATGTGAATCTTCACCTCCCTTATGACTCTTGAGCTCTCATATGACTTTTGAGCTTCTACATGACTCGTGGTATTCCTAGTGACTCTTCTCATTCAAGGTTTGACCCTTAGGCTTCCAAACATTTTACATTTTCCAATTTTTAAAATCACATAATTATATTTCACCAATAAAGAGGAAAAATACACGGGACAAAAAAACACTCTAGTGTTGACACTTTGAAGAGCTACGATTTGGTGACTATGACATGAGAGAATGTGTCAATGGCAAGTTATTCTTTTATATTCTATGTATTCAATCCTTCAGGATAGTTCTTGTAGGTACTTCAGCTTCACCCTCCAAATGGTTTGATTATAGTATTGGAACCTTTTAATCAACGTAATTTTCCATCTCTTTGTCGTAGTCCAATATTCCCTTACTCCTACATGATAACACCTTTGTGTTTCATCTCCACAAGTGTCCTTCTTGTAACCTCTCCTTAATGACCTCATTGAACATCATATTTCAATGTTAGGATGATAGCGCCTACAAATTAATTTCACTCATGAAAATAAACTATGAGTCCAAAAATCACCTCCTATATCTTTATTGAGCATGTGAGATACTCACTCTGATGGGAAATGTGTAAGGAATAAGAGAAGGGCCTTCTTGGATGCATAAAATAGATTCAGGAGGTAGGGGATGGAGTTGTGGGCATTGTAAGTGCACATCGCATAATAGCGACAAATAGAGGAAAGACTATACAGAGTGGGATCGTACAAGAGATAAGGATGACATTCTTGGGCATTGTGACTACACAATGCATAGTTGATTGAGAAGGAGGCTCTAGTGATTGTGCAGGATTTGAGTGTAGGGATCAAGATATGTCCCTACTATCCACTAAGAATGTGTAATTCACAATCAAGGCACGAATGATTAAGGAATTGTGTAGTGGGAAAGTTTAAGTAAAAAAGGGTTGTGTGAGTGTGCTCTAGAGATTCACAATGCACAATGTGAAGGGAGCCATCCTGAAGCTAGGCACAGAGGGAAAGTGTAACAAGGAATAGGCTCGTGACTAAGGCTTCGAAGTGCACAATGCACTCATCACTTAGGTGAAGGTTAAATTTTCTCATAAGTCACATATGATGCGAGGAAAAATAAGAATCCAAAAATAGACTAAGTGTGAGATTAGTAGGGTGAGAGAGAGAGAATGAGAGCATTTAAACAAGTCCTGAACATGATCTCACACACATACAGAATCACACATATGACGGGAAGATGCATAGTACCAAAAACCAACATGCATACAATGAAATGACAATAAAGTGACACTTAACTCCAAGTGTGACACTTAGGGTGCATATATTTATGAAACAAGTGTCAATTTCAACCAAAAGGTGCTCTATGCCATGAGAATGTGTCCAACACATTTATTTATCAACTAGTGAAAAATAATGCATTGAATCTGGATCTTAGAAGGTATGCCAAGATAAGGTAAGCGAAAGTGACACATGCAAGAGTAAAAGAAACACATACGAAAGAAAGAAAAAACATAAGCGACACATGCAAGAATTAGAGCAAGAAAAAGAAACACTTGCAAAAGATGTAGCAAGAAAAAATGACACATGCAAGAGAAAAAGAAAGGAAAAGCTACACTTGAAAAGAAAAAGCGACAGTTGAGAAACTCACCAAGAATATGGTGCATTTAAAACCAAGAATGATCCTTATTTTTTATGAATGCGCAGAGATCCTAAGAAAATAATGAATGTGAAAATGACTTATGGAATAACCTTTTTATATAGGGAGAGCATACATGAAATTAGGGTTAAGGTTTCTAAGTGCACTTAGTGCATGTCAACAAACTAGGAGCTAGGAGTGAATTGACTTCCACTACAAGGTGTGGCATCACTAACTTGAATAAGTACACTCTTGTTGTTAAAAAGGAGTGCACAATCACTATATGTAGAGGTCTCCCTTACACTTTCATTGGGAATTGCACAATTATTTTCAGTGGGAATTGAAGAATAAATGTTCGAAAGGATTTTGCAATTACTAGGAAAAAATATTGCGCAATGATTGTGAGAAAGGATTGTGTAGTGACTATGAGAAAGGATTGCATAGTCACTGTCTCTAGGGACTGCACAATTACTACCTCTCAAAATATGCACTGCCTTTTGTGCTTCGAAGAAGTGTTCTTGTGAAGACATTAAGAGCTTGGCATGTGAAAGCAAGTAATCTGACACTTAGAATTCCTAAAGGAAGACTTGAACACTTAAAAAAACATGACCGAGCATGACATTAATAACTTAAAATTAAAAATGACAACATCATAAGGAGGCTCCAAAATTTAAAGGTAGGAAATTTTTTGGAGGGGCTTGTAGCAGCTACAGCACTTGGTGATTCACTCGAAGAATCCCAACTTCTTTACATAGGTCCATTTTAAGCACAGGTTATAAATTTTAGGAAGTAATGTCTCATCCAATTGATCACCATAGCTTCCTTACTTATCCCACTTATAGATGTATTCCCTTCTATTCCCTTTTTTGGCTTAAAACTCTTAACATAACTAGTCAAACTTCAATTGTTTCAATTAGAGAGCGGGAGTGTATGATTTTCTCGAGTTTAAGATAATTTTAGTTTTGGGAGTGTATGATTTTCTCAAGTTTAAGATAATTTGAGTTTTAGTATCATCTTTGGTGTTGCTTCACTACTAGCAAGCATGCTTAATACCATGAATAAGTCATTTGAAGATACCACAAGTATTTCTTTGTTGTCAACGATTTTGTTAAGTAACTAGGAAAAGTTGCTTGTTTCACCTCTTTACACAGGAAGTCTTTATCTTATTTCACCCGTATTTTTTTTATTACTTTATGTTCATTGAAATTTCATTGGATTTTATTTCACCAAGGTGGAAGAGGTATACTGACTTATTTTACGTGAAAGAGAGGTTGTTCCTTGTTTTGTGAAGAATCTTAAATATATACCTCTGAAATTTGTTTGGTCGCTTAAGTTTTCTCTTTTCCCTTCTCTACTTAACTGAGTCGTCAAATTAGAAATTGATTAATATAAAATACCTATTCAAGGAATGAATATCCAATGATAGATAAAGGCATCGTAATTCCACTGGAGCTTTCATTTAGGATGAAACATGTTTTCCATACGATCATCATTGAACTTAAGATATTTAGGCACAAAAAAAAGTAAACCAAAGTAAGCCATGCATTGTTAGTTGCAACATATCCCCTTTTAACTTTTGACACATTACTATGAATCCAAACGGGAAAAATTTCGTACATGGTATTATTAAAAATTAAAAACGATAAAATACACAAATGAAAATGACATCACATAAAATAAAAAATAAAGAAAGAAAAGAAAAGATTAGTAAAGGGCATGCAAAGAAAAAAACTCAAATAAAGGAAAATGCAAAATGCTAGGAAATAAATTTAGGGTGAAAAACCAAAGGACAATGCAATTGAAGAATGGAAATACTATGCACAAAATGAGAGGAAGTGCAAAGAATCATGAATAAACCTAAATCGTAGTCTATCTAACTAGAAGGTTGGGTTCATGTGAAGTCAAATTTCCAATGAAGCCATCTAAGTTGTTCTCGAACTGCAACAAGAAAAATATAAGCAATTAAAAAAAATATAAAACAATGTGTAGCACATAAAGATGAAGGTGCGAGAAAAAAAATGTGCTATAACAACTTCCTTTATCTGGTCTCCAGCTTTAACTTTTTGATTAAAACAACGATCTACAAACCATGAAGGTTTATCATGAATTTACATTCATCTGTGTTTTCAATCTTAGCATACATCAAGAAATATTGAAACTTGTAATTAGTGATAAAGCTTTCCAATTATGCAATATCCCTATTTTTAGTGCTTTTATTAGACATTTGAATAGTCCTAAAGGTCAAGTGGATCCGACGGAAAACAATTATTTTGGAAATATTTTATTATTTTAAATTGAATAAAATGGAATTTGAATTATTGTGCAAAGACTGGAGTATAGTTAGAGATCACGAATCCAAGTCCATGAGGATGGATAAGGTTCCAAATAATTTCCCAATTTATCCAAAAATACTTGGAGAAAATAAATTAAAAAATGTTATTAGATTGAAGATAAAAATCTAAAAAGATGCCCCAGTAAAGAAAAAAGTTACTAGGAAGAGGTGGAATAAAACTAGAAGGAGGAAAAATCTAGTTTTAAAATATTTTTGTGGAAAAAACAAAAGGAAAGCCTAAGCAAAAAGGAAGGCAACATCAACTAGACGCAGTTAAGGAAACAAGTTGATGGGAAAGCAGGGTTAAATAATGCATCCTTGGGTAGACAAGATGTTTTCTACTCCTTGAACGAATTGGTCTCTGCTCGGGGGGAGTTGTGGAGAGAGAGCTCAAGGTTGGGTGGAAAATAGTCTTACTAGAATTGGTATGCACAAGTTATTTAGTTTTTTCTTATTATTGTGTTATTCTGATAAAATTTATAATTGTGATGAATTAGATAACAAGATCCGTGAAAATTTATATTCTTTGTATTAAGTAATAATACACTTTTCTATTAGTTATAAACGATCAGGTCTATGTATTGAACAAAACCTACTATAATAAAAATAATGTAGTCTTGTATTGTTACACAGACAATTTTAGGAATTATACCAACTCTCAAAATATCTAAACCTCTGTAATAGGTTTAAATGTAATGCTAGGTAGGAAATATTATTATTTTATATACACAGAAAAATACATGAGAAGGATAGTAGATATAATAAAATTATCAAAGTAACTATGATAACCTTCCATTTAAAGCTTATATAGAATGAGGAAATTATGTTTTTTTACTAGATATTAAATGAGAAAATTCAAACCATATCTTCTGCTGTAACATATCTAAAAGATTTTGAACTTCTACATGAACCATAGTATTATCCCAGAGATAAAACAAAGGTGAAATAGAATATAATTTATGCAGAACAGTAAACATCTTTTAGCTATTGTAAATAAAGTATAATGTATTATACTGAACCAAAAATAAGTCGGGAGACTTATATGTACATAAATGTCAAAGTAAATATTGTCAAATTTTATACAGAGTCTGGGATTTAATCCCATGAATTTAAAATACATTATCACTTCAAAAATTTGTTCAGGTTCAAATAGAGGAAGTATTTAAGGAATTCTGGACCAACCTTTGCAATTGAAATCAAATATTATTGTCATTGTATGACATAAAGAATGATAACATCACTGTATAATGGAACAGGAAGGTAGAAAGGGTACTTCTACATAAATAAAGTAAGATAAATTAAAGAATGTTCACGAATTTAGTAACACACTGAATATTGAAAGAAGTGATATTGGTACTTTAACATATAATTATTACCTAACTGGTTGGAATAGAGTGGGAAAGGTAAAGATGCATGTAAAAAAATTTAGAAAGTACATTAACTTGGGAAGAAGAGGAATAAAATAAGAAGAAGGAATTTCTATACAAAGAGTGAAGAATGATTACTTGAAATTGTTGTAGCAGAGGGTTGGACATACTCTGAGGAATGTGGAAAACTTTGTACTCTTGTACAAAATTGAAACGAATGTAATCAGATCCTATTCTGTGCAATTAATTATATGAAATTAAATCTCACGAAAATTTACATGATATCTATCATCAATACAATGTTATTAAATTAGTTAGAAACAAATAAATAATTATGGAGGTTCATACACCTGAGAAATAGATGAATAATTCGAAAGAAAATGATATTCTCAATTCCTCATAATAAAACGATGAGTTGTAAAAACTCAGGAATCGAGATAATGAAACTAGAACAAATATCGATAGAAGTTCTAAGTTATCTTCGAAATCTTAAATTAGAATATATAGTTAACATCCTAGATTTGTAAAGATATATCAATTGTAACCAGGGTCAATGACCCATGATGAATTACATTCTTATATTCCTAAAAACCACTTAAATTCTAACGAAGGATAACTTCAACGCAGAAAATTCGAAATGGAATTGAGAAACATATTATAAAATGAAAAAATACATTAATTGGACTAAACCTATGTCTATTGAACAAGGGTACGCATGTAAAAAATTATTTTGGGTTCTTAGAGGAGAGAAGAGACAAGTAAGATAACAAAGCTATCATTAAGAGAAAACCCATAAAATTAATTAACCACAGATGGTCAATACAAAGTAAGAATATGTCGAGAGAAGGGTAATAAGAATACGCTTATCTGGAGAAGCATCTTGATGCTGGGAAGAATAAATAGTTTGGTATGAATTATCGAGGAAAAATGAACTCCTTAGTATCGACTGAGTCGTAGGTGAAGACTTCTTCTTCACTAATGAAATCTCCAACTTGCATCCAAAACAAAACAAGAAAATATTATTTTAGAGTCAAAATATGAATTATAGTAAGTAACCATAAACCCACGACAAAGATAGATTATTATCATGGTTATACATCGAAACGATGGAGTATAAATTATACCAGAAGAACCCTAATACAAAATCTCAGTTAATTCGAATGTATGAAGTAGTTGGGGGAACTTCTCACCTCATATAAATTCATATGGTTACATTATGGATTTGGTGCATCTAGAAAGAGATTGGGCATGATATCCTTCAAAAACGTAGAATCCTTGAAGCAAAATGAGTTGTTGCAACTAAAATGAATAGATACGTAATGGTGATAGAGTATAATTTTTTGAAAATTTTAATTAAGAAATACCATAAATAATAGAGACCTTATAGAAAACGTTGCATCAAAAGGGAAATATTACCTAAGGAACCATTCGGGCAATTCATCCTGAAGACGTAAAAATAACCAGAAACCTTCTCCGTCATGGGTCTTATAAGAAAAATATATGAAATTCTTGGAAACCTTTGGGATGAGCATTGCGGAAGAACCAGATTAGAAACACCAAAATTACAATGCCAAAAAAATACAAAACATACTAAAATTAGGGAATATGAAGAGTTAACTCAAATCAAGGATACGATGCAACCACAATCATCCATGTGTAAAGAATCAATTGAGGGAAATCAACCAGGTAGACGAGAGGTCATGTCACCATGCAAGAGCCATGTGATGGCTTTAATGATTGTAGTACTATTCATAAGTGGGAAAAATCTTGATAGGGTAGCAGTATTAAAAACATCTAACTTTAAGCTATACGGATTGTGATTTCAATCCAAAATTTCATAAATGTGTAGGGTGATATGGAACCGCACCATGTTAATACTTAGTGTAGGCGAATTACGTGGAAAAGATATGATGGACATGAAATTTTATGTTAACTCCAAAATGGCTATACACGTAAACCAAATTAGTAATGATACAATATGACAATAATCCCACGTAGGATAAAAATAAATTAATGTATAATGTTAAATTCTGAATACGAAATTTACATACAAGGTGTATTTGAGAAGCTCCTCAATTACATATATTGCAACATGGGGTCTATAGTTAAGGTTAATAAAGATATAATAAGGCCGAATTCATTCTAAGGTATAAATGGATCACTTATGGCCACGAAATATTTATGTATGTAAATTCATATAGTAACCACATGACTAAGGTCCAAACTATAATCTTAGCCAAAGATATAATTATCAACTAAGGGCAGTTGATAATATAAAAGAAAAGTGGCTTAAGTATAACAATGATAATCTAGAAAGAGAACAAAAGAAACATATATTTTGAAATTGTAACCAGAATGGAATTAAAATGTTTAGAGCATAACATAAGAGTTATAGTATGCTAGAATTTTCATAGGAACCATAGATTATATTATATTAAAATAAAGTGGTAAATAGATTTAGTTAATGACAAGCTTCCATGAAAATTGATTGATGACAATTGTTGGAATTAAATTTGTGAATAGTAAGGAAAACATAAAACTACTAGAGGATTTTGTTGAAGAGTGATGAAATACATTAATGCAGTTGACTATAGTTACTCTTTAGACTATAAAAAGAAAAAAAAATGTGGAAGTGGAGTTGTTACAAATGGTATCAGAGCCCATGTTGAAATATTGGGCCTATATGTGTCCTCACACCATAAATTACAAATCCAAGAATTATGCTGTTGTAAATTGTTGTTTTTTATTGAAATTTTTTTTCACTAATGTTATTTATGTGTTCAGTGAATTAGTGCAGAAAATTATAGCTGAAACTATGAATGAAAGGGATGAGATGTATGTAGATTTGGGCAGTGCAAGAAATCCACTAGATCTAAATGCTCCATTACTGACGATGTTCCATAAAATGCAAAGAGAAATGATGCAGCTGAGAACCAACAATGAAAGACTATTTCTAGCCAGCGAAGAGCAAGAAAGGTTGATCAAGGAAATAACCTCCAGGACCAGTCACAAAGGTGAAGGTTCTGCAAAAAAGAGAAAGGAAGATAAAACCCACTCAGAAGGATCTGAGGAAGGTGAAGCCTTTGGAAAGTAGTCCAAAAGGAAAAAGGAATTGCAAGTGGAATTCCAAAAAAATAAACCTCCCACTTATGATGGTGAGAAGGAGGAAGATGCAGAATTTTGGCTTCTAAACATGGTGAAATACTTCCAAGTTTATGAATATGGAAGTAACCTGAAATTCAGATTGTCTATTTACCAACTACAAGTTAAGGCCACCTTGTGGTGGGAAGAAACCAAAATGGTATATGTAATAGATGAGAAAACTGACACTTGGGAAGATTTCCAACCTAAACCTAAATCTAGATATCTCAGTGAAAGATACTATGATGACAAAGCCAAAGAGTTTCATGGGCTAAGATTGGGAAAAATTACCATTGATGAGTTTGTTACCAAATTCACAAATCTGCTTTGATATGTACCTTACATTAGAGAATAGAAGGGTAAGGTACAACGATTTTTAAATTGTCTACCTACTATCTACTAAGAGAGGATAGAATTTGATAATCTCAAGAAAGTGGATGAAGTTGTTTGTAAAGAAAGACTATGCTATCAACAATTCAAAGGTAGAAATGATCAGCTAAAAAATTGGCAGAAAAAAGAGAAAGGAAAAGGTGACTTTAGTGGAAAAACAGTAAAACCAGCCTACTTGAAAAACTTTGGGAAAAATCATCAAAGGGATATGTTTAACAAAACTAGAGAAAATCAACCAGCCCATCACAAACTAGATCTAGACAGATGGATGTAAACAAAAATTGATATGGAACTATAAAAATGAGGGAACCATTAAAGTGTTGGGGTTGTGGAGAACCTCATCTGTAATGAGACGGCCCTCATCGAACCATTCAGAACATTCAAGTGTTGAGAGAGAAAACTATTGTAAATGATGTGGCAAGAAACATTCCAAGAATCAGTGTTGCCCTAGAAGATTTCCAAGCTGAACATCAATCAACCATAGTCGAAATAGAAGGTATGATTTTCGAACAATCTGTTTCTATTTTGATAGATCCAGGAGTAAATTTAAGTTATATAAGTCCTCATATAGTGGAATAGTGAAAATTAATATTAGAAAAATTCCAGCAAACATGGTTAGTTCAATTTGCTACAGGAAGAAAAACAAAAGTAACCAATAAACCAAAGATTGTTGTAAATTTAAATTGGTACAAAACTAAACTAAATTTAAATATTTTTCCTCTAGGTTCCTATGATGTATTAGTGGGAATGGACTGGTTAGAAAAACAGAAAGAAATATTTAATTTCTTAGATAAAACAATACATTGTATAGATGGTGAGGAAAACCCAATGATAGTGAAAGGAAAACCTAGACCAATATCAGTCAGACCAATTTCAACACTAAAGTTAAAGATGACAACAAGAAAAGGTTGTCAAGTGTATGATGTACACGTGGAAGAACTGGGACAGCAAAACGAAAAAGTAACTGTAGAAAATTTACCAGTAATCAGAGAATTCAAAGATATGTTCCAAGATGAAATTCCTCAATTACCCCCTAAAAGAGAAATTTATTTTTCAATTGAATTAATACTAGGAGCTACACCTGTCTCTAGAGAACCATACAAAATGAGTAGCCCAAAATTGTTAGAATTAAAACTACAGCTACAAGATATGTTGGACGGAGGCTATATCCATCCAAGTGTGTCCTCGTGGGGAGCATCAGTATTGTTTGTTAAAAATAAACATGGTACATTCAGAATGTGTATATACTACAGACAACTGAATAAAATGACTATCAAGAATAGATATCCTCTGCCCAGGATAGATGATTTATTTGATCAAGTGAGAGGAGCCACTGTCTTCTCAAAAAATTATTTAAGGACAGGCTATCAACAACTGAGAATTAAGGATGAAGACAATAAAACTGCATTCAGAACTAGATACAGGCACAATGAGTTTGTAGTTCTACCTTTTGGGTTGACTAATGCACCTGCCACCTTAATGTGTCTAATGAATAGTGTCTTAAGTAAGTATCTAGACAAATTTGTTTCGGTGTTTATTGATGACAATATAGTATTTTCTAAGAACGAAGAAGAACATAAAGAGCATTTCATAATTGTCTTACAAACACTTAGCCAAACTTAGCAAATGGGAATTTTATAAAGATAAAATTCAGTATTTGAGTCATGTAATTTCAGAAAAGGGATTGGTAGTAGACCCAGAAAAGATACAAGCTATCATGGATTGGCCTGTGCCTACTGATGTTTCATCCATAAAATCATTCATGGGAATTACAGGATACTATAGGAGATTTGTAGAAATATTTTCAACCTTATCATGTAGCATGTTACCTCTCTATAGAAGAAAGGAGTGAATTTTGAGTGGAAAACAAATTGTCAACATAGTTTTGAACAGTTAATATTTAAGCTAGCAACTTCTCCTATTTTGAAGATTTCTAACCCAGACCAAGAATTTATAGTATGTACAGTTGCTTGTGCAGAAGGATTAGGAGGGGTATTATTGCAAGAAAACTCAGTCATAGTATGTGAGTCAAGAAAATTAAAGAAACATGAACATAATTACATTGTGTATGACTTAGAGTTAGTTTTTGTAATACATGCTTTGAATATGTGCAGACATTATCTATTAGGGAAGAATTTTTTATTGATGATAGTTCACATAAGTTTGAAATACCTTTTCACACAACTTGATTTAAATGCTAGACAAGCTAGGTGGTTGTATTTCCTTAGTGATTTTGACATGGAGATCAAACATATAAAAATAAAGGCAAATAAATTGCAAATGATTTAAGTAGGAATCCTCATCATAATTTGAATAGTGTTGGGAGTAGTGCAAATTTTGACATTGAAGGATTGATACAAGAATTTATTAGTCAAGACTTAAACTATTAAAAACTCCAGGAAAAATTGGAGAATACTAAGATAGTGGGGTATACAAGATTGATGAATCCTTTATATATCCCATAATGGAAGTGGGGAAAAATTTCCATATATTTTATAACTGGATTGCCGAGAACTAAGTACCAACATTATTCTATAAGGGTAGTTGTATACACATTAACTAGAATTGCACACTTCTTACCAGTACAATCTACTTTTGGTACAAATCAAATAGCTAATGTGTTTATGAAAGAGATTGTAAAGTTACATGGTATTCCTAAAATGATTATATCAAACAGAGCTGTAAAATTTACTTCAGCTTTTTGGAAGACTCTGTTTGGTAGAATGGGTATGAAGTTGAAATTTAGTACAACTTACCATCCACAAACAGATGGAAAAATTGAAAGAACAAATCAGACTTTAGAAAACATGTTGAGAATGTATGTTATGTACGGACCTACAAGGTGGGAAGACTTTCTGCATCTGGCAGAATTTTCATAAAATAATAGTTATCAAGCCTCAATAAATATGAGTCCTTTTGAAGAATTGTATGGCAGAAAGTGCCACACGCCTCTTAGTTGGAGCCAACTAGAGGATAAGTTGATACTTGGATCCGATTCATTGTAGGAAATGGAACGAACTGTGAAGAAAATTGAACAAAATATTAAGATAGCACAAGACATCAAAAAGAGCTATGTAGACAAAAAGAGAATTCATAAATAATTCAAAGTGGGAGATCATGTTATTTAAGGATTAAGCCCAAAAATAGTACTTTATACATGGGTAGCTGTGCTAAATTAGCACCACGCTATTGTGGACCTTTTGAAGTGCTAGAAAGAGTGGGACCAGTAGCTTACAAGTTGGATTTACCTAGTCACATTAAGGTTCGTAATGTTTTTCATGTTTCATTATTAAAAAAGTATGTAAATGATCCTACTCTTGTAATTGATTGGAATATGATATAGGTGGAACCATAAGGAGAATTTCTTCCAGAACTCTTCACATCCTCGCACGGGAATAAATTGAGCTCCGTAATAGGACAATAGCCAGGGTGAAAGTGCAGTGGAAGCACTTTGCACCTGAAGAAGCTACTTCGGAGCGAGAAGAAAATATCAAGGAAAAATATGCATCATTTTTTGCAAAGTGAAATCATATTTTTCAACACCGAGGATGGTGTTCTATTTTAGAGGGGCAATATGTAATCTCCCTAATTTTGCTTCTTTTATTAGATAGTTGAATATTCCTAAAGGTCAAGTGGACCTGAGAAAAAAACAATTATTGTGGACATATTTTATTATTCTAAATTGAATAAAAATGGAATTTGAATTATTGTGCAAAGACTAGAGTATAGTTAGAGATCAAGAATCCAAGTCTATGAGGATGGATAAGGTTCCAAAGACTTTTCCAGTTTCTCCAAAAATACTTGGAGAAAATAAATTAAAAAGTATTATTAGATTGGAGATAAAAATCTAAAAATATACCCTAGTAAAGAGGAAAGCTACTGGGAAGAGGTGGAATAAAACTAGAAGGAGGAAAAAGCTAATTTTAAAGTACTTTTGTGGAAAAAACAAAAGGAAATCCTAGGTAAAAAGGAAAACATCATCCTGATTAACTACACGCAGTTAAGGAAACACGCTGATAGGAAAGTAGGCTTAAACAAGCCATCATTGGGTAGACAAGAGGTTGTCTACTCCTAGAAGGAATTGGTCTCTGCTCGGGGGGAGCTATGGAGAGAGAGCTCAAGGTTGGGTGGAAAATAGCCTTACCATAATTGCTAAGCACAAATTATTTAATTCTGTCTTATTATCATGTTATTTTGATGAAATTTATAATTTTGATGAATTAGATAGCAAGATCCGTGAAAATTTATATTATGTGTATGTAGGTAATATTACACTTTTTTGTTAGTTATAAATGATCAGGTCTGTGTATTGAAAAAAACCCACTATAATAAAAATAGTGTAGTCATGTATTGTTACATAAACAATTTCAGGAATTATACCAACTCTATGAATGTCTAAACCTCTGTAATAGGTTTAAATCTAAGGTTAGGTAGGAAATCTTATTATTTTATATACAAAGAAAAATACATAAGAAGGAGAGTAGATATAACAAAATTATCAAATTAACTATGATAGCCTACCATTTAAAGTTTAGAAAGAATGAGGAAATTATGTTCTTTTAACAAATATAAAATGAGAAAATTCAAACCATATCTTCTACTGTAACATATATAGAAGATTTTGAACTTCTACATGAACCATAGTATTATCTCAGAGATGAAACAAAGGTGAAATAGAATATAATCTTTGCAGAATAGTAAACATATTTTAACTGTTGTAAACAAGGCATAATGTGTTATGATGAAGAAAAAATAATTCGAGAGACTTATATGTAAATAAATGTCAAATTTAATATTGTCAAATTTTATACAAAGTTCGGGATTTAATTCCATGAATTTAAACTAAATGATCACTTTGAAAAATTGTTCAGGTTTATATAGAGGAAGCCCTTAAGGAATTTTAGACTATCCTGTGAAATTGAAATCAAATTTTATTGTCATTATATGATATACATAATGATAAAATCGCTGTATAATGGAACGGGAAGGTAGAAAGGTTACCTATACATAAACATATTAAAATAAATTAAACAATGTTCTTGAATTTAGCAATGCACTGAATATTGAAAGAAGTGATATTGGTACTTTAAAACATAATTATTACTTTACTGGCTGGAATAGAGTGGGAAAGGTAAATCTGCATGTAGACGAATTTAGAAAACAAATTAACTTTGGAAGAAGAGGAATAAAATAAGAAGAAGCAATTTATATACAAAGAAGGAATAATGACTACCTGAAATTGTTGCAGCAGAGGGCTGGACATACTCTGAGGAATGCGGAAATTTTTTTAGTCCTATACAAAATTGAAATGAGTGTAATCAGATCCTATTCTATGTAATTAATTATATGAGATTAAATCTCAGGAAATTTTACATGATATCTATCATCAATACAATAGTATTGACTCTGATAGAAACAAATAAATAAATATGGAGGTTCATACACCTGAGAAAAAGATGAATAATTCGAAAGCAAACAATATTCTCAATTACTCATAATAAAACGATGAGTTCTAACAAATTAGAAATGAAAGTGATGAAACTAGAACAAATATCAATAGAAGTTCTAAGTTATCTTTGAAATCTTAAATTAGAATATATAGTTAACATCCTAGATTTGTAAAGATCTATCAATTGTAACCAAGGTCAACGACCCATGAGGAATTACATTCGTCTATTCCTAAAAACCACTTAAATGCCAATGGAGGACAACTTCCACAAAAAATATTCGAAATGGAATTGAGAAACATATTATAAAATGAAAAAATCCATTAACTATACTAACCTTATGTCTATTGAACAAGGGTACGCATGCCGAAAATTACCCTAGGTTCACAGAGGAGAGAAGAGCAAGGTAAGATAACGAAGTTATCATTTAAAGAAAACCCATAAAATTAATTAACCATAGATGGTCAATACATAGTAAAAATATGCCAAGAGCAGGGTAATAAGAATACACTTATCTAGAGAGGCATCTTGATTCCGAGAAGAATAAACGGTTTGGGATGAATTCCCGAGGAAAAAGGAACTCCTTAGTGTTGGTTGAGTCATAGGTTAAGACTTCAGCTTCACAAATGAAATCTACAACCTGCATCCAAAACAAAGCAAGAAAATATTATTTTAGAGTCAAAATAAAAATTACAGTAAGTAACCATAAACCCAAGACAAAGATAAATTGGTATCATGGTTATACATCAAAATGGTGTAGTATAAATTATACCAGAAGAACCCTAATGAAAAATGTCAGTTAATTCGAATGTATGAAGTAGCTGGGGAAATTTATCACCTCGTATAGATTTATAATGGTTCTATTATGGATTTCATGCATCTGGAAAGATATTGGCCATGATATCCTTCAAAAAAGTAAAATCCCTAAAGCAAAATGAGTAGTTACAATTAAAATGAATAGATACGTAATGGTGGCAGAGTATAATGCTTCGAAAAATTTAATTAAGCAATACCATACATAACAGAGACCTTATAGAAAACATTGCATAAAAAGCGAAATATTACATGAGGAACCATTTGGGTAGTTCATCCTAAAGACGTAAAAAGAACTAGAAACCTTCTGCAGCATGGGTTTGAGAAGAAAAATATATGAAAGGCATGGAAACCTTTGCGACGAGTGTTGAGGAAGAATTAGAGCCGAAAAAAAAAACAACAGTGCCAAAAAAATACACAACAAACCAAAATTAGGGCAGATGAAGAGTTAACTAGAATCAAGGATACGATGTAACCACAACCGTCCACATGTAATGAATCGAGCGAGGGAAATCAACCGGGTAGACGAGAGGTCAAGTCGCCAGGCTAGAGACATGTGATGTATTTAATGATCGTAGTAATATTCATAAATGGGAAAAATCATGAAAGGATACCAATATTAAAAATATTTGACTTTAAACCATACTGATTTTGATTTCAATCCAAAATGTCGTAAATGTGTAGGGTGATATGGAACTATGCCATGTTAATACTTAGCGTACGTAAATTACGTGGAAAAGATACGAGGGACATGGCAGTTCATGTTAACTCCAAAATGGTTGTACACGTAAACCACATTACTAATGATACAATATAACAATAGTCCCATGTAGGATAAAAAAAATTAATGTATAGTGTTAAAATTTGAATACGCGATTTACATACAAGGTGTATTTGAGAAGATCCTCAATATATATTACAACATGGGGTATATAGTTAAGGTTAATATAGATGTAATAAGGTCAAATTCATTCTAAGGTATGAATGGATCACTTATGGCTAGTAAATGTTTATGAATGTAAATTTGAATAGTAACCACATGGCTAAGATCCAAACTATAATCTTAGCCAAATATATAATTATCAGCTAAGGGAAGTTGATAATATAAGATCAAAGTGGATTACGTATAACAATTCTAATCTATATAGATAACAAAAGAAATATATATTTCACAATTGTAACCAGAATGGAATTAAAAATTTTAGAGCATAGCATAAGAGTTATATTATGCTAGAATTTGCATAGGAAGCACAGATTATATTATATTAAAATAAAGTGGTAAAGAGATTTAGTTAATCACAAGCATTCAAGAAAATTGATTGATGACAATTGTTGGACTTAAATTTGTCAATAGTAAGGCAAACATAAAAATACTAGACGATTTCATCGAAGAGTCATGAAATACATTAATGCAGTTGAGTATAGTTACTCTTTAGACTATAAAAAGAAAAAAAGTTGTAGAAGTGGAGTTTTTAAAAATTAAGATTATTAGAGCTAATCAATGATTGGATAATGATACTAAAATAATCCCTTTTGAAAACCATCAAAATTATTGGGAAAATGAACTTCCAATCAACGCAATTGAGACATGGGAGAATCTTGCAAAGAAGACATAGCTTGATTTCCTCCAAAAACATTGTCAAGATCGTGAGGACCTAACATAACCATCATTAAAAGCTTAAGTGCCTCAATTTCTTGATAGGTACTTAGAAATTTAGATGATGAATCATAAGGATCAATGGGATTGATAATATCAATCGATGTAAAGAAACTATCATTAGATGTACCAATGGGTAAATCATTAATTGAGTGATAGTTATTGGAACTAATGTTACGACCGAATTGGTGAATTAGCATATAATATTCTTGATTCTCCATTGGTTTCCTTTGTATTTGATTATATCCCAGACCAACAATATGAAATTTTGGGGAAGTTAAAACAACTTCTAGCATCAGAAATCTGGGAAAAAAATTAGGATATCAGGCTAGAAAAAGGTTAAAGACACATGTTAAATCAAATCCATTATTCACATCAACATGAGGGTTTTGATCCATAGAATGAATTAATCATTTAGTAACCTTGAAGAGGATATATTGTGTTATCACACTCAAAATTAAAAAAAAATAAAAAATTGATAAGGTCACCATAGGTTTCATGTTATGTCATGTTGGGTCAAATCTTTGATGAAGAATTTACCAAATCATTTTATCCTATGTCAAAAAAACCACCATGAGTCATTTCATGTCAGTCAACTACACCCCATAGATTTTTGTTTTCACACCCATGCTTTCAAATTAAAAAAGGGAGCCGCTAGCCATTTTTACACAGTTACATAGAAAATTCAGTGCAAAATAAGCAACTTTTGCTATGAAACTGCCTAATAATTTCGTAGGGAATATGAGGATTTCTCTATTTTTTTACTTTTGAGCAGTCAAGTTCAAGGGAATTTTGGGAAAAAAGAGAATTATTTTAAGAAAATGAGAGAGGTTATTGTTAAGCACATATAAAATAACATTAACCTCTTTCATGTTTCTCAAAGGTGCTACAAATGTGGAGATTCAGGGATGTCTTTTGGCTCTATTTTGAAAATGCATAATTTTCCTGTTTTATACATGTTTTTACAATGCAGATTATGGACAACTAGAGATGGTTTTCAAACAACCAAGAGATTTTTTTCTTAAAAATATACCTAAATACAGAAACCTCTTCTATTTTTGAAACATCTATCAAGGATAGGGAGATAAGAGCTCATCTCTAAACACAATGTTTTTAGAAAAAATAGTCATTTTAATGATGAATAAACTTGCTAAAGGTGAAAATGATGTTTTTTGAAGACGGTAAGAGGAAATTTTGCATGATCATATTTCATTATATCACTTTTCAGATCTACAGATGAAATTTGGAAAAAAAAGGAATATTTTGGAATTTTCTCCATTATCAGGTAGTTCTATAGTGTGCTCCAGGCTTGAAGGCCACGAAACGCTACACAATTTCTAAAGATGCTTTTTTGCTTATAAAAATAGTTTTTTTCGAAGATACAAGGAGGGAGGTTGATGGTATTCACTCATTTTGACCTGAAAAACATTATTTTACCAGCAGAGGTGGCAGAAGGAAAAGACAAAGGACAAAAACAACCTTGCTACTAAACTACGCTACGGAAATTTATGTTCATGATTGTTTTAGCAGTCAACTTCAAGTTTTATTTCAGACCAAATGAAAAAGTATTTTGTAAAGATGAAAGAGGTTTTGCTTCAGAACAAGCCCATCTACAGAATTTTCTCTCAGTTTTTGCAAAGCCATCAGGTTTTGGAAATTATACACTCATCTTTGAAGCCTATTTTTCATAATTTTCACTAACCATATCTGTGAAAAAATTGTAAAAAATAAACTTGGAGGAGGTCCAACTCAGCATCGACGTGGCATAATGACACATCAACACTTTAGTACACTCAGAAAATTAGTTGGTTGTAGTTGATAATGATTATTAATTGATTTGTTGAACTATTAATGAAAGAAGAGTCCTTTTTGTATTCAAACTCTGCAAAATAGAAATATGCCTATGAAGTCTCCATGTGATGGAATCATGTTTGAAATATGTCTCTGAGGTTGGAATTTGAGGTGAGTAAGGTGGAAAATCATTTGTATGAGTTCTCATTCTATAAATTATAGGATTTTTAGAGTTATAAAGTGTTGGAGAATACTTCGATACAACTATTGTTGTAATTTCTGATATCAGTAATTAGAAAGAGAGTGAGTTTTCTTGTTTTACCTGAGATTCTTGATGTGTTTCAATGGGTTTAAGTGTCTCTTTTATAGCTTTCTTCTAGTGTTATTGATGCTAAATCACTCAGAATTCATATCATATATGCTCTGAATTCCTTTTAGCATTTAGTCACTTCTTATTCTCATGTGTTAGTGTTGTTCTATCATTGCAACAGAAAAAGCCTTATCTTCCATTAGTAGGAATTATTTTCATTGATTTCCTTTTATTGACTCCATGAGCCCAATGGTAGTTGAATCTTCCTAATTTTTGACTTGTAACCCCATCACTAAAACACTCAAAGAGTTAGCAATGTGTTTTAACACCTAATTCAGGAAATCCTTTGATAAGTTGGGAGAGTCCTCTCAGGCTGAAGAGGCTAATCCTCAGTCAAAATTGGTTTGAAATATTTACTCCAAGTCGACCATTGAAGCAGCCCAACAGGACACAATTTAGTTATAACATTTTGGCATCGTTGTCGTGCACTAAAGGCGTAAATTTTCCCTGGGAAGAATGACAAAGTTTCAATTCTAAGGTCTAAGAGCAACAGACACTTAGACACATATTTGTTGTATTTCTTCTATGGTGACTCCACACATCAAATAATAAATTGGAAGGCGACTCCACTGCTTGAAGATCAGTAGCTTGATGAAGTTATAAGATGAGTTCCATTCAAATAAAAATGCCAGGTATGCCTCTACGAATCGACCTCACATCCCTTGTTTTCCAAATCCTATGCCAAAGGTCGATCTATTAACTAATCTTCCCATATTTAAAAATGAAAAGAAAGACAATGCTTCACTTCATTTGATTAGATTCCATATTCTTGTACATAGACTTAAGGTTCAGTTCCCTTAGGATTGTCTGTTGAATATGTTTATGGTCACTTTAGAAGGAAAGACATGGTGTTGGTACGAAAGCCTGCCAAATGGTTCCTTATATTCTCTTGCTGATTTCCATGTTGCATTTTATGAGATGTATAAAGAATGTCATTCTTCCTTATTGCTGGCCAAAGACTCTTTTAAACATTGTGTGATTTTTATTTTATATTTGGAGAATCATTAAGAAGATGATGAGTTCATGGATGAGGAAATTTCTGAGGCCCTTCATGACAATCCCTTTCATCACCAAGAAGAAAGGATAGCCTCTCTCTTGGATGAAAATGAAACCCAACAGGATTTTATTTATGAAAATCATATTACATCCTCTAAGTTTGATGAAAATTTGTAGGAGACTTGTCCGTCTTTTGGTCATCAGGAATATGAGAATCATTTCAAACAACAAGAGTAAATAATGGAGGATAGTTTCTATAATCCTCAGGTAAAGGAAGAAGTTTATTCTTCATGTCATTCCTTGCATCAGCCTACATCAAATGAAGAAAATTTTGAAAAGAAAATTTTGGACAATAAGATGAGTATGCCTGTTGAATCATATGAAGAGTTACCTTTAGAAATTTATTTGATACATGCTGAAGCAGTTCCTTGTGAAAGTGTCCAAGAGTACTCCAAGTATTTTTTCCTCTCAAATGAAAATAATGATCAACAATTTTTTTCTATTTTATTTGATAAAGGTCACAAGGGTTATAATGAATAATATGAACAAGAAACACCATCAAAGGATCATATTTACTCCCACTTTGTTGTTGATCAACAAGAATTATTCATGCATACTCTCAAATATCCTTTCACAACTCTGCTGGAATATCTATAGGAATGAATTCTAATATGATTTTTGGTTATGTACACAAATTCAGATCGTGGAATAAGTTGTCATATCTCAGGAATGGTTTTATGATCATAGAAATGGAATTTTCATTCCAATCCAGTACGCAACTTCTTGATTGTCTTCATTAGAAGTGTGAGATCACTTGATTCAGTTTTTATGCTGAAAAAGTAGACTAGGATCATTTGTATATAAATAAGCTTGACGATCAAGCATTTTGTCAGTTTTAGTTTTAAATTTAGCATGTGTAATTTCAGTTCTATAGTAGCTACTGGTTTTTTCACTACCAAGGTTACAGGCTGGAACAGGTTGCAAGTTTTCATTTTGAAGATGGGAGCAACCCAATAGAGGTGGCATTGGAACTGCTAGTTCTTTGTTGTACCACAAGGGCACACCATCCCAACTGGAGCCACTGTTATCACATTCAAAATTTTCAAATTTTTTTTTTGTAAGGTCACCATAGGTTTCATTTTATGTCATGTTGGGTCAAATATTTTTTGAAGAATTTACCAAATCATGTTTATCCTATGTCAAAAAAACTACCATGGGTCATGTCATGTCAATCAACTACACTCCATGTCTTTTTGTTTTCACACCCATGGTTTCAAATTACAAAAGTGAGCCAATAGCGATTTTTACATAGTTTCTTAGCGAATACGGTGAAAAATAGGCAAATTTCGCTACAAAACTTCCTAATAATTTCTTAGCGAATATGAGGATTTCCTTGTTTTTTGACTTTTGAGCAATCAAATTCAAGCAAATTTTCTAGGAAAACATAGAATTAATTTTAAAAAATGAGAGAGGTTATTGTAAATAACTTATCAAGTAAAATTAACCTCTCTCACTTTTCTCAAAGGTGCTACAAATTTTGAGTTTCAAGGATTTTTTTCGGCTCTATTTTCGTAATGCATAATTTTCTTGTTTTATACATGTTTCTAGAATGCAGATTCTGGACAACTGGAGATGGTTTTCAAAAACCCAAGAGAGGTTTTTATTCAAGACACACTGACCTACGAAAGCATCTATCAGTCTTACAACATCTATCAAGGATATGGAGATAATAGCTCATCTCTGAACCCTATGTTTTAAGAAAAAAACAGAGTCATTTTAGTGATGAATAAACTTGTTAAAGGTGAAAATGATGTTTTTTGAAGAGGGTAAGAGGCAAGTTTGCATGATCATATTTCATTATATCAATTTTCATGCCTACAGATGAAATTTGGAGAAAAAGGAAGATTTTTGAATTTTCTCCATTATCAGGTAGTTTTGTAGTGTGCTCCAGGCTTGAAGGCCAAAAAATGCTACGAAATTTTTTAAGATGTTTTTTTGCCTATAAAAACAAATTTTTTGAAGATCCAAGGAGTGAGGTTGTTGGTATTCACTCATTTTGACCTAATTTTTTTTTTTCCACTAGCAGAGTTGGCAAAAGGAAAAGAAAAAGGAAAAAAACAACCTCGCTACTAAACTACACTACGAAAATTTTTGTACTTGACTGTTTTAGCTGTCAACTTCAAGTTTGATTTCAGACCAAATGAAAAAGTATTTTGGAAATCAGAAATATTTTTTTCTTCAGAATAGGTCCATCCATAAAAACACCTCTTAGTTTCTGCAAAGCTATCAGGGTTTGGAAATTATACACTCATCTTTGAAGCCTATTTTTCAGAATTTTCACTAACCAGATTTGTGAAAAAATTGGAAAAATTCGACTTGGAGGAGGTCTAGCTCAGCATCCACGTGGCATAATGACACATCAAGACTCTAGTACACTCAAAAAATTAGTTAGTTCTAGTTGATAAGGGTTATTACATTTATTTGATGAACTATTAATGAAAGAAGTGTCCTTTTTGTATTCAAACTCTGCAAAAAAAATATCCCCAGGAAGTCTCCAAGTGATGGAATCATGTTTGAAATAGGTCTCTGAGGTGAGTAAGGTGGAAAATCATTTGTATAAGTTCTCATTATATAAATGAGAGGATTTTTAGAGTTATAAATGATTACATAATGCTTTGATGCAACTACTATTGTAATTTCTGATATCAATAATAGACAGACAACGAGTTTTTTTTATTTACTTGAGATTCTTGATGTGTTTCAATGGGTTTATGTGTCTCTTTTATATCTTGCTTCCAGTAGTATTGATGCTAAATTAATCAGATTTCATATCATCTATGCTCTAACTTCCTTTTAGCATTGATTCACTAATTATTCTCATGTGCTAGTGTTGTTCTATCATTGAAACAAAAAAAGCCTTAGCTTCCAGAAGTGGGAATTCTTATCATTGATTTCCTTTTATTGACTCCATGAGCCCAGTGGTAGTTGAATCTTCCTCATTTTTCACCTGCAATCATATACACTAAAACACTCACAGAGTTAGCCATCTGTTTTAAGACCTAAATGAGCAAATCCTTTGATAAGTTGAGCGAGCCCTCTCAAGCTGAAGAGGCTAATCCTCAGTCAAAAGTGGTTTCAAATAGTTACTCCAAGTTGACCCTTGAAGCAGCCCAACATGAAAAAATTTGGTGATAACAGATTGTACTAGAGAAAAAATGATTAAATCCAAAACATAGACAAGAAGGATAAGGATTTGTTTGCTCACGTAGGGGTTTGACAGGGAAAAATATTTCAGTCGGTGATGATCTTTGTCTTGATAATCAAAATGAAAAATTTTAAAGACGTGTACACATGTGCAAGTTGTACATTCCAACCCTAGATTTAATACACGAAACTTGCATGAAGAAAAATTAACTCAATAGGATTAAAGTATCTGATCAGAGAATCTATATTGAGGATTAAGATAACTCATTTGAAAACATAGGAAATCCTTCAAGATTGATCTTACATCCAGGGAGACAATGCTGATAAAAGGATTATGTGAGAAAATATGGATCTGACCTAGTTCAAATATCTCATTAAAATTGCGAGAACCTAACATAACCATCAATGGGAGCTGAAGTGCCTTGACTTCCCGACGATTCCTTGAACTTTAAAGTGTTGAATGAGTAATTTTTGAGTGTATGGTTAGATTTCAATTTGTTTGAAGAAAATTATTGCCAACTATTTCAGCAAGGTCATTATGAACCAAGTGGCAGTTGTTTGAATCAACAATTTCATTAGATGTGTCAATATCACCTAATATATTACCAAAATTGTAAGAAATATGTTTAGTGATTATTGCATCATCTTCTTCATCATGGGTAGCCTTACTACCTTATGCAGACTTGAGATCTAACACTACAAGGAAAAGACCCTCTAGCGGATGTTTTTTGAAGAACCCCTTATAAAAATACCCAAGACATTTGTTTCTAGCGGAAGTTACTAGTGGAGGTTGGCGGGTGGAGGTTTTTGTAGATGTTTTTCATCTGGTGCGCTTATAATAGTAAACTGCACCAGTGCGCTCAACAAGAGAAAGCACCGGTGCACACAAAAAATTGGCACACCGGACACTATGCACTCCATACATACCTGCCCGGTGCATCATATTAATGTAGTGCACTGGTGATTTAAAACTCTACAGTGCCGGTGCATCATAAAAAAGCATGCCAAAACCGAAACATCCTGGTCCACTATTAAGAAATAGCACTGATGCGCCAATAAAAACCCCGCGCACCAGAATAGGGTTAAATAAAAAAATAAATTATGGCAAGAAAACCACATTATTCACTTTTCTTAGTGCTCTAGAGCTCTCAAGCACCAGTGAAATTTATCCTTGTCTGAGTCGCACTGACATCGGTGCTCCCATTGTACCTATTTCACGCACTACTACTGTGCATTTCCCACCAATCTCCAGCTTCAATTTTTCAAAACAGTGGGAAAATTTTCTTTTGCAAATTATATAGCCAATATGCCTCCTCAACTACCAAATGTACAACAAATTTTCTTGTTTTTCCATAATTAAGCCTTCTAGTGGATTAGAATTTCAAATAACCTTAAAATTAACCATTTAAAAGAAAAAAAATTGTCGTGCGATGCCCTCAAGCCGTTCGGCTCACACCGGTTTGCGATGTTGCCTGTAAATTTACAAGACACACTACAACCAGTGCTAACAGTATCTGCACCGGTTATGGGGTAGTATCGATAGGTGCACCGTGTTATTTCAAAAATTTTAAGAAAGAGCGGTGTGGTCATTTACCCAGCTGCACCATTGACAATGTGGAATAGCAGCAACATGGTGCGTTGACGAAAATATATCGCCCAGGGTGGGTAATTTTGTCAGCGCACCACATTCCACAATTCGACAAGGTCAATGGCGTGACCTAATAAACTGGTGCTAATAGTATACAAACTGGTTATGGGGTAGTACCGAAGGCACATCATGTTATTTTAATTTTTTTTTAAAAGTGCGATGCAGTCAGTTACCCGGCCGCACCGTTGACTTAGTGGAATAGCGGAAACGCGGTGCGTTGACTAAAATATCCTCCCTACGATGGGTATTTTTATCAGTGCATTGCTTTCTGTATTCCAACAGGTTCAAAGGTGCGGCCTAGTAAAAGACTGCATCGTTGACTATGTAATGATGGCAGGAGGTCGGTTTTTTGACTTAGCTATACACCCCGAGGTGTAGAGTTTAGTCAGCGCACTACATTCCTGACACTGTATATAGTCAATGGTGCACTACAAATTTTCTGGAGCAACACCACTGGTGAGTTGTATATTATTAGGTGCACCGTCGCCGGTGCTCTCCATAAAAATATGCAATAGTATAGGTGCATGACTGCCTTTTGTGGCGCACTGACTGTTTTTTTTTCCAAAAGAAATTATATATGTAAATTTCTAAATACATGTCTCATTTAATAAAAAAATTGTATTTAATGTTTCAATCATTCAGAGACGTGAAAGGAAAGAAGAGGGGGGACAACAACAACAACAATAGGCCAAGAAGTATAACATGGTTCTCCTGTAGGAGGCACGAGAGAGGGAGAGAGATGCATACCCTCGCTCTATTACAACAGCTACCCAGAGGCTCCTAAGGCAGGTAGGCCTCCTCAAGTTCTATGAGGATGCTACTTCCCTAAAGGGTCATGGTTTGTTTTTCAGACATCTTATCCAAAGGTGGAATGCCCACCAACATGCTTTCTGGGTTAGTCGTAACCAGTGGTACATGCCCATTAAGGAAGATATATATTTCATTACAGGGCTATCGAGGAGAGGGGTGGATTTTCCCTCGTTTCTAGAGGTTCCATTGGGTATGTAGCAGGGAGTAAGTTAGTGTACTCCTAGAGATACATTGGAGCATTAGTATTGTCTCCTTCAAATTTTCAGGCCGCTGGAGGTCAGTTACATATTGGTGCATTTGGTAGTGAGGAGGTGCAGTGCTTCTCACTTCTTATTTCGACCGTTTCACACAACACTAGTGACAGGCAACACATTAGTTTCTTCCTTCTATATTATGTTGATTCTTTATTACAGGAGCCATGACTTGTCATGTGGTCTACCATTTTTTTGCGGAAGTTCTGTACAACCTTAGATAGATGTCGTGCTCATGCAGAAGCGAGGGTCAACTTCCCTTTTTCTTCAGATCCTTTTTGTTTGGTTTTTGAGAGGTTTCTAGAGATGAGGCCTACTTTTATTTAGTAGCCTCATGGGCCAATGTTAGAGGCACGAATGCACATGTGGGGGTAGATGATGCCGAAGAGAGGCGAGACTGTGTTTCCAGTGAAGATATCGAATGATGCAATGGAGTTGCTAGCTAGTGTTGACAAGCGTCCTTTCATTATGGTCCTCAAACCTTATGCAGGTTTGGATTGGTGAGGGTGTGCCAACATCCTCTTCACATATGATGAGATGCCGGATGATAGAGGTAATATTACTGTTTTATTTAAATTTATTCTAACATGTTCTTTACTTGTTTTTATTAAATTATGTAATCAAATTGTCTAATTATTGTTGTGTACTTGTATATGTTTTTTAGACATTAGGTCTTTTGATGGAGAGGACATGCCATCACCACCACATGATCCAGGTGTGGAGTACCCTAATGAAAATCAAGACCATCTTGATAGTAGATACAGGATGGAGTAGGGTGACCAACTCACTGCATTAATTGTTGAGGTGGGCATCATACTTGCTCATAGGAGAGACATACTGGTCGATGGTAGGCTTTTACAGATGTGGAGAGGCATGCCGTGTGACATGTACAGACTGATGCGGCATGTCATGGAAGCTATGACCTTGGTTACGCAGTTGAGGAGTACCGTTGCACTTTATAGGCATGTTTGAGATGCAGCACGTGATTGATAGTCTGCAAGCAGTGACTCATCATTTCATGATCATTCACCTCGTGTCATGCCAGATGAGCAGCCTCCAATAGCATCTAGAAAAAGTTATCATGGAGATCAGGCTGGACCATCAGCCATGTCCAGTCATCAACCTACAACATCCAGTATTACTCATGATCATGAGTAGGTTGGACCATCGACTGTCGAGGCTACACCATTGACTAAGTAGGCCTTGACTAGTACTACTATATTTGATGTTGTACCACGAGCTGATCCGTGAAATTTATATTATAGTTGTATAGTTTTGACATTATTCAGTTATATATATATATATATGGTCCATGTATTTTATGTTCATGTTGCAGTTGTACTTAATTTACATGTTGGTGATCATCATGATGTGTATATTGTTAGGTCATGTTAGATATGTTCATTTAATGTGCATCTTGCAGATAGATGTGTATGTGATAGCATGAGTTATTTGACATGAGATGTATATTTGATTTTTGTGTTGTGATGATGCTAATATATAATGTTAATTGTGTTTTGTTAGATTATAATGATCACGATGATGTTAGCGATTTTGATTTTGTTTTTTAGTCAAATATGATGTTTTTACGATGGTTATCATCAACGTGATTTTTATTAATTAATTCAATATTAAATTATCATGATATTGTAAAATTGTAATATTTATAATTCTAATTGTATGTAAAATTCTAAAATTGTAATTGTAATTTTAATTGTAATTGTATGTGAAATTGTAAAAGTCTAATTCTAATTGTATGTAAAATACTTGTAAACTTTTAATTGTATTAATGTGAAAATTTTAATTTTATTAATGTGGAATGATTTTATTAAAAAATTTAAATTTGTAAATTTGTAAAATTTTAAATAACTGTAAAATAATAAATCCAGAATAATATGAATTATTGTAACATAATAAAGTTTAGAAAATAATGCAAATAAATTCATGTACTTTAGAATTATCATTATTTTATTATGATCTTAGATATAAAAAAAACTAATTTATACAATACGCCATTGTTTTTGAGATCAACGTAATTGCAAATTATCAAGTGAAATATTGATTTTAACATTAACACAATGCAAATTTCCAATTAATTCAAAATGATTATTATAATGTTTCGAAAAACCCATCTTAAAAAGTATAAATATTGATGAAATAACACATGTATCATATCACTCTCGGTTCTCATGATCACCCTCATTATCTTCCAGCTCGCATGGCATGATAACACTATTGTTCTCAAAAATATGTTTTGATCTAGGGTCATATGTCAATACGAACCACCAATCCCTATCCAACACATCTGGGTAAAAAAACACCTGGTTGCAGTGTTTGGGAAAACATAGGGCTCCTTAGCTTCATCCAACATCTTTCTAGAGTTGATACATATTAGCCTACTATCGTGATCTTCCTTTACATTATTCCAATCAAAGGTTTCCCACCACTTGCACCTAAAAATAACACATTGAAAAGAAGAGAAATCCACTTCAACGATATCTTGTATCTTTCCGACGTAACCTAACATCCCTCGTACTAAGTTTTGATCACAGTGCCTAGATTGACTAGATTGATTGAACATGACTTCCACTCCATAGTCTTGTGTGATGCTTCTAGCATCGGCATTTTCTATGTGAAAATAGTGTCCATATTTCCACATAGATGGGAACAAATGCACCTATTATAAAAAAAGTTAAAAAAATCATAGTGTCATGTGTCTTATAATAACCCAACAGTTAAATATGAAATATAGATTTCTTATAAGTTTCAAATTTACATATAAATAAAAAATATTATTACCGAGTTGCTGCACCCAATCCATACGTTTAGAGCATCCTCTTTAGCATGTCGGCAACGACTGGTTGCACCATTTTTCTCTCTGACTTGGTCAGCAACCCAGCTATTGGGGCATATTTTTAGCATATTTTCTTTTAAATTATCGGGATAAGACACACTTCTACCATTCAACCATCTGAATTCTTTCATTTTCTTCCCCATTTCATTCTCTTTTGTGTGTATAATGCAACCCACAGTTATGCTGCTTCAGAATTGTAAAGAACGAATTTATTGATTGCTTCAATTTATGCATTCGCCGATGAAATCAAACCGACATTATATAGTACGTAGAGATCGAAATATACATTTTTATCAAATTTCAACATGAATATTAAATTTTTGTAAATTTGAAAAATTATAAGTCGCTTACTCTTTATCAAGCGCTTTTTTCCACTCGTTTGGAGAAACTCCCCTTCTCTTTTGTCTTTATCCCTTTCATCATCCCAAATCACCGCACCTAGTCTGTTTTTGATCTGCTTGATGTACTCATTAGCATAATAGAAATACTTATACGATATGTACCCCTCTCCCACAGACCCCTCGGGTTTTTCCCTTTGTCGAACAAAACCTTTCAATTTCTTCGTGTACCTCTCTAAGAGGAACATCCAACGACAAAAAACCACCCCAAATAATTCAACCTCATCTACTAGGTGGATTAGAAGATGAACCTATAAGTCCATGAAGCTCATCGACAGTTACTTCTAAAACATATAAACAATCTCAACTATCACTTGACGCCACCATGGAATGCTAGCCACACGAATCTCCTTTGATGTGATCCAACGTATAAATGTAGATAATTTAGATTGGCACATCCTAGGTCTTGAGGGAATTCATGTTTCACACACCCACACATGAACAAAGGATAATAACACTCCAAAGTTATAAAAACATGCATTAATATATAAAATTAGTTATGTTTTATGATCCCCGCATGGAATAAAATTTATTAATATAACAAATAATAAAATCATGCGTTTAACATTATACGTACTCTTAGAAGATTCAAATGGTCATGCGATTTCAACCTCGACAAATGGTCATCCATGGTGAAGCAATGCCATAGTGAAGTCCCGTATGAAGTTGGCACCCTCACACCCATTATAACTTCATTTTCCAAAGAAATATCATATTTTTTTTAAATCCATGGGACATCATCTTCTTTGAAAAACCATGAATTAGAGGGACCAGTGCCTGCCTCTAATCACGTACTTTCTAATCGTCTTGGCCAATGTTTTTTATTTTATTTTTTGAAGTAATAAGATCTTTGATAACAGCCAATGTGTCACTTTGTTTCGATGATATGTGCCTTCATAAAGAAGATGAAACATTTTTAAATATATGCATGGGATCTAATAAGTGGGTAATCTTAAGATGCTCCCAATATGGGAGGTTATAAAAGATAGATTTCCTTTTCATCCTAATGGGAAATTTCTCAACATAGGTGTCAAATAGTTTTGTATCATCGAACATAGGTCCCGATTTGAATCAAACATTTCTATGAACTCCTTCTCCTTCTCTATCTCATATTCTCTAATCCATTCAGCTGGTGTCGTTATTGGAGGCCTTTCAATTCTCTCTCGTTTACCATTGAAAGCGGATGTTGCTATTCTGTAAGGGCATCCTTCTACGAGGAATACTGTGGAGCAGTCATACACTGGCTTTCGTAGGTCCTTGGACCATCTAGTTTTCAGAGAAGGTCCATAACATTTACATCCAAAATACCCTTTCATTACAAGACCTAAGAGATTATTGTATACAATTATTATGCATGGAACATTAAAGTATATCATGAAGAACAGAACGAATATTACAACAAATTAAATAACTAATATGTGAAAGAATATTATTACGTATATAAAAAAATAAATAAATTAAACATGTAATTTACCAGAGGAAACTCCTAAGCCTGGATAATTATGTGTCATGTAAGCACATATTCCATACAACTTAGAACTCCTCTTTGTTGTGATGGGTCTTCATACATGTAAGTAGACATCCATATTCTTCACTTGTCTTCTACCGAGGACTATGAGAGTCAGCATAAGATGTTCATTCTTCATAGGAAACCATGGGGGGATATTGTTATTGATCACTATTATAGGCCAAACAGAATAGTTGGTGTTCTGGAGGGAATATGGGTTGATGCCATCCATGGATATGTTGAGTCATATACTTTGTACTTAATTCTTGAATTTTTTGGGCCATGTATCCTCTATATGCTTCATGGCTTTTGAATCAGTTGGGATTTTCATAACACCCAACTCACTTATGTGTGAGGCATGCCATCCCTACAAAATAGCTAATTCTTTGCAACGAAAGAGCCTTTGAATCCTAGGGATTATAGGCATGTGCCTAAATATCTTAAAAGGAGGACCAGTATGTGATTTACCCTTGTTTTTTTATTTATCATACCTGTCATGCCCACATTTTGAACACCAAGCCACTCATCATCACTAGAATCCTAATAATTAAAAAAAAAAATTGAACATGATTAGTAAAAAATATATGATATCAATTAGTAACCACGTTGACAATATTGCATGATTATAAATTTGTTTGACATTGAAATAATTACATTAATCAATATATCAAACAATTATAATTATTACCATCATTGTCCCAAGATTGTGGCTAGAAGATGCAATATTGTTACAATTGGCAGGGTGAAGTGGTTGTCCATTTTCATCTACCAAATGCGCCTTACCGTATGCAGCTCTTGATAAGAGCTTCCAATGTTTTGGAGTTGTTTGAATATTTTATGCATCTCAACTAGATGTTGAATTTGCATCATGAACCTATAAATTTGTATACGTTATAAATTTAATTAATTTGTGCATGATTGAGATGGATAAAAAACATAAATTCAATTAGATAATGAAAATATAAATAAAATCTAAAGTAAATATTGTGTTTTGAGATGGATAAGGAGAACTCCTCAATGAACTTTGAGAAATATTATGGAACGAGATGGATTTTGAAGAATTTTCCAGTCGATATAATTATGATATTTTATCCCTGCATTTGAGCAAAATCAACAATAAATTTTGTTGCACACACCTAAAATTAATTTTGGTGCCTTAAAATTGGATTTCTTGTTATCGGTGTCATTTTATAAACCAATTTTCTTTTATAAACAGACGCATCGGTGCAGTGCTATTATGTGACACATTGGTAAGGAATAACTGAAAAAAAAGAAGAAAGAAGCGCAAATATATTTTCTTTAAGTGAAAAAAAACACAGTATATTGAAAAATGGGTGTAAAAATATTTTCAAAGATATAATTTCATAAAACATTTCTTTAAATAGTAAACACTTTTCATTATTTCTCTAGTTTTCCAAAAAGTTTCATCTAGAGATTTGCAGGAGACATACCCGGAGAAAACAGAGCATGAGAGCACTATGGAGGAGGGAAATACATTCAAAGATAAGTATTCAGACAATCAGAATTCAAAACCTATGGTCATTCAAACCCTGTAGCATAGAATTTCAAATGATCTCGTGATTAAATTTTATTGTTTTTTCTACATTTTTTGTATTTTTTTTTACGTACTAAATGAAAAAAATCAAAGTTATGGTTTTTTTAAACTTTTTCCTACAATTTTATTTACTTTTTCTACAGTTTTTAGAAACAAAATAAACAAAAAAATCCATTTTTAGAAAAAAACCCTAGATTATTTTTGTTTCTTCCCTTTCTTCTCCCTCTTTCTATGATTTTAGAATTAGGGCTTTTCAATTTAGATTTATAGGGTTTGTATTTCTAAATATAGGGGTAAGAAATCCAACCCATGCGATATAGTCGAATCCCAATAAATGTTGACCCTTCCATGAAATTTAAAAAAAAAAAAGATTTTTTTTCATCGGTGCGCCGACGTAACCTAGTGCACCGATGCCATTTTATAAACATATGCATCAGTGCAGTTCTATTATGTGACACACTAGTGACGAATAACCGCAAATAAAAAAAGCTCAACTCTTATTTTTTTAAGTGAAAAAAAAAACGGTAAATTGAAAAATGGGCAGCAAAAGATTTTCGAAAATCTAATTTCATAAAAAATTTCTTTAAATACTAAACACTTTTCTTTATTTCACTATATTTTCAAAAAAATTTAGCCAGAGATTTGCCGGAGAAATACCTGGAGCAAACAGAGCACGAGAGCACCGTGGAGCAAGGAAATACATTCGAATAGAAGTATTCAGACAATAAGAATTCCAAACCTCTAGTGATTCAATTTCTGTACCATATAATTTCAAATGATTGCGTGATTAAATTTTATTGTTTTTTTTAGTTTTTTCTGTAGTTTTTTTCCGGAGTAAAAGAAAAAAATAAAAGTTTCCTATTGTTTTACTTTTTATGTAGTTTTTTTCAACCTTTCTATAGTTTTCAGAAAAAGAATAAAAAACAAAATCCATTTTTAGAAACAAACCCTAGATTCTTTTGGTTTCTGCCCTTTCGTCTTTCTGTTTCTCTTATTTCAGAATTAAGGATTTTCAATTTAGATTTATAGGGTTTGTATTGTTAAATATAGGCGTAACACATCCAACCCACAGGACAACTTGCATAGTCAGATCCCAATCCATGTCGACCATTCCATGAAATTAAAAAAAAAAAAGCATATTTGTTTTCAACGGTGCGCCCGACGTAACCTAGCACACCGGTGTGCTAGATTATCCTAGTGCTCTACGAAAGTAGTGTGATAAAAAAATTAAAATTAAAATATTTTTTTTATCAGTGCGCCATATGTAAAATATGGCATTGGTGTGCTACTTCATTACGGCGCACAGCAAACATGCTATTTTGCACACAAAAAAAATCCATTTTAGAAACAAACCCTAGATTCTTTTTTTTTCTGCCCTTTCTTCTCCCTCTTTCTGTGATTTCAGAATTAGGGCTTTTAAATTTAGATTTATAGGGTTTGTATTGCTAAATATAAGCCTAAGACATCCAACCCATGGGCAGACTTTCATAGTCGGATCCCAATCCATGTCGGCCCTTACGTGAATTTAAAAAAACGTATTTTTGTTTTCATCGGTGCGCCCGGCGTAACCTAGTACACTGATGCATTGTATTATTCCAACGCACCACGCAAGTACTGTGATATATATATATATATATAGTCTTAGTGCACCATATGTAAAATATGTCGTTGGTGCGTTATTTCATTATGGCGCACCACTAACATGTTGTTTCGCAAAAAAAAAAAAAAAAATCCATTTTAGAAACAAGCCCTACATTCTTTTTGTTTCTACCCTTTCTTATCCCTCTTTCTGTGATTTCTGAATCAAGCCTTTTCATTATAGATTTATAGTGTTTTTATTGCTAAATATAGGCCTAAGACATCCGATTGACATGACAACTTGCATAGTCGGATCCAAATCCATGTCGGCCCTTGCGTAAATTTTAAAAAAAAAAACAGATTTTTTTCATCAGTGCGCCTTGCGTAACCTAGCACACTAGTGCACTATATTGTACAAGCGCAGCGCAAAAGCACTGTGATAAAAAAAAAAAAAAATAAATAAATAAATAAAAAATAAAAAAAAAATTATCAATGTGCCATATGTAAAATCTGGCACCAGTTTATGTTTAAAAAACTAACACTCTATGGTTTTTATTGTTTTCCCTGTGTTAATCAGTGCAACTGTTAACATGTAACACATCGATGCTCCTTGTTGATATTGAGCACCGTACGGTCTATTATACGGTTCGTGCAGTGCATTTATAATACCTCCACACACCGACGTCGGTGCATACAGAATAAATGGTGCACCGGTTTCTTGAGATTTCTTTTTTTACCTAAAAAGTTGACAATTTATTTATAAATATATTAATGATTGATATGGTACAGGTTTTAGATTGATAAATAAATGACTGACAAGAGATCAAGTAACAAAAATACTAATAACACATCAAGAAAAGCAAAAAATGCAAGTTCTTTGTAAATTCATTACAAAAAATATTATTTTTGAGCTATATGTAAGTTTAACTAATATTTATTATTTACTGTGTATCATGCAGAGCCACAAAATGGTAAAGCTCGATAAGATTATTTCTGATCTAGGACTAGAAGAGCATAAAATCTTGATGGAAAAATTGCAAAAGGATGAATCAGGTGAATGAAAAATTACTATCGATCCAATATGAGTTTCTTTTTTTAATTTTCATTAATAATATACTTAAAATTATTAGATAACATGTGTCAAACAATCTATTAATTCACATATGTTTAATGTTCTATAGGGACCAATAACTCAGAAAAGGTATGTTGTTCTAATAAAAGAAAAAAAATAGAACATGCAAATGAAAATGAATTGCTCCTTAGCTTATTTGGAGTGGTGTTGGAGGTTAATGAAATGGGGAAAAAAATTTACAAAAGTTTGAGGGAACTAGTGGAACGAATGTATACAAATTCTTTCCACTTACAATACAAAAACCAATCCAATGATTCCAAGAGCCAAATTTTATCTAAACTATAGGAATATTTTCCAGAGAATTGGTCAATCAGACAGGTCATAATTTTAATAGCAAACACATACAAAAAGAAAAAAGGAATGAAAAAGTAATATTCCTTTAAATGTTTGTCTAGAATTATTTATAAATATCACTTTTGTTATATTTACTTTTAATATATCAATATAAAAATTAAATAGTTTATTGTCATGTTACATTTTCAGGAATATTATGAAAATCTCAAAAGATGAATGAGCTAATATCATAAATATGCCAGTAGGAATGTCCAAATATGTGTACAAGGAGATGGTCAAATAAATGGTCAAAATTGCTTCGTAGGAGTGTTATTCATCAGTATTTTTGACTGTTGTGATGACTATATGCCTTGCCTAGGTTTTCTAGAAACCAATTTCAAATAGTCAATTTGTCCTCTAGAAAACCCCTCAGAGAAAATTTTATCTTTTTCCTCTCTTACAAACTGTGTTAGAAGTGGTCATCAAGTTTCAGTATTGATAAAAATCCCCTGTCCATAACTGTCATAAGCATTGTACCTCTGAATAGTCAAAATCCTCCTATTTCACAAAATGATCTGTCCAAACATAAGTCAAGTTGTCCTTGTTACCTTCAGAACATTCACTGAAGTTATTGTTTGATGACCTGAGTATGTCTAGGAAACCCTTTTAAAAATTCATAACAAAATCTCCAGGTTAGGAGATGGTGCTTAGGATGAGTATCTTAGAAGGCCTGTGTCTTATTAAGAACTCTTCTTTTACTATTAGTCAAAGTATCATGTCTTTCTATCTGGAAAAGAAAATCCTTTTGTTATCCCTAGGTCATGCACCATCAAGTTGTCATGTGTTTGTTTCAGAAAAACTCAAAAAGTCAACTAAAAAAGAAACAGAGTAAATATGGTCCTATGACCAAAGAGAAAGTGATCAAATGAGTTTCAAAATTTTATCCTCATAGTATAACAAGAAAAGGTTGTCAAAAATCAATTCATCTTATCTAGACATCTCTACAGGAGTGCCACAATGAATGGCATAAATCAAAATTGGGCAAAGAAACATTTCAAGGAGAGATTTCAAGTCAAAAAAATAGCTGACTGTTTGGAGACTAAAGGAAATACAGGGCTAAGAGGAAGAGGGACAAACTGGTTTATATCTGAAAATAAAAAATACCGAAGGATGTCAAGGAATGGAAAATAAGCATAAAAGGCTAAAAGACAATTCACCAAGCACTCCATGTCACTCCAAAAGTTTCAGGCAAAGGGACCCTCAGTAGTCTTTCGACATCAAAGTGAAAAGCATGAAAAGGGAAACAAATGTTTTTTCATAACCCTACAACCTAGGCTAAAAATCATCAAAGGCTCTATCATCACAAAAGGAGCTAAAGTTACTGCAAAGGAGAGGTTACACCTAAAAAAGAAAAATTAGATAGGTTGGATTTTGAAATCCATTACCTGCTCATTAGCTTCACAATAAGTTTCTACAAAGAGACCTGTATCATACAGATTGATAAAGGATAAAGCATTTGAAGCACCTCCTTCCTAAAAAGCAAATGGAAATTACTTATTTTTATGAGGCACCCCCTTCAATAATGATAAGCAGAGGGCACAAGGTTTAGTTTTCAAAGAGAGGTTGCATTCAAATCATGAGCAGAGGTCCTATAATAGCTTATGTCTAAAAAGCCTCCTTCAATATTATAAGCAGAGGGCAAAAAAGTGTTTTAAAAGGACCTCCTTCAAATATTATAAAGCAGAGGGTAAAATACAGTTGCCAAAATATCCTTTTCATAAAAAGTAGAGGGCACAATTTTATAAGTTGAAACGAGGATGTTTGCTTTTGCACAAAAATAGTATTTCTTTTGATTTTTGCAAAACACTGCTCTAATAAAGCACTATTACACACATTTAAAAATTGTTTTATGGAAATAGGAAAAATGGTCGAAAAGGAAGGGGTTTAATAAAACCATTTTGAAAAAGGTTAAAAGGAAGGCTGCGTGTTTTAAAAAGCATTGCACAAGGCACAAAGGCCTCAAAGGACATATTTCATTTGCATATTCCCGATTGGAAAAAAAGCAAGGGTTTCTCTGGTTCCTTGGCAAACCCCGTGCAAATTTTCTTGGTCACAAAGCGCATGTAGCCGAGTTCTACGGGCCTGTAGCAGCTCGCCACAGGATTTTTCAAAGGACATGACATGCCTGTGCACTGACACAACGTGTTTCGCCCCCCGACCCTCTGTTCAGCCTCCACCCGACCTCGTTCAGCCTCCGCCCAAACTTCTCGTTTAGCCTCTGCCCAGCCTCGTTCAGCCTCCACCCGAACTTCTCGTTCAACCTCCACTCGGCCTCGTTTAGCCTCCGCTCGACCTCGTTTAGCCTCCGCCCGAACTTCTCATTTAGTCTCTGCCCGAACTTCTCATTCAGCCTCCGCCCAACGTTCAAAATCCATTGAAAAACACAGTTTTTTGAACTGGCTCAGTGCTTTTTCTTCATTCAAACTCTGTTGAGACGCTACATGCATGGATGTAAAGGCATAGCACCTGCTCATTTCTTTCAAAAAGGGCCAAATTTTCCAGTGTTGCTCAAAGGTCAGTGTTCATCACTACAAAGGATATTTCAAAAACTGAAATAAAAGAGAAAGAAGTGTTAAAGGAAGAGAAAACCTGTTTTTATTTTAAGGGCTCTCTAGTTGATTTTGGGAAAGAACAGAAGGGTAAAAATTCCTCCAAGGAAAGGGGTTAAAAATGGATTTCAACATAACAAATTTGAGCCCACCACTATTTAAGAAATCACTACCTCTCCCTCAATATTGTCTTGTTTTCAAGAGGTCTGCTCTTTTGAATTTTGCAGAAAAATACCAGAGTTCACTAGCCACCCTCATCTAACATAATTATTTTCCCTGAGGCTGAATGCAAAGCAAGTCCACATAGCAGGTTTAGATTTTAAACTCATTCCTAGATTTGTTTCTAAGGAAACCAAAATCCTTAACATAGGAGAAGAGTGGTTCAAACAATCATACCTTGACCTCAGCCACTATCAGCTTTTTCTCAAGCCAGATCATCAAGATACATGTAGCTCCATTTTCCCTTTCTCGCACTTGCTCGATGACTATGTAGCCCTCATGAAAATAGTCATGAAATTTTTCACTTGTGAAGGTATATACTCCCAAGTATATGCCTATCGCATCAGACTCCTTATGAATTTCACCAAAACTAAATTGCTAAACCTACCTTTATTCCTATGAAAGAGTATAGACAAGATTTCTTCCATTGTTAGAAAAAAACCTCCAACCCAGCAGAAAGCAAGTTTATTTAATCACTCACTCATTAAGATCATTGTCCTTCACCAGCTGAAACAAAATGGCATCCCTTGGGAAACTTTCATCTCTCACCCTCATTCTACTTCTACATCTTTTATGCCACTACAGATCAGTCCAATTGCATCCCAAAGCCCTCCTCATGCTCATTCCTTGCCCTCCACACCTTATGTTTCCTCATCTTCTCATGAGTCTACTCCCCAACAAAAATCATCCTCCACAGATAGCAGTGAGAAAGAAGAGTGAAGTAAACGTAAAGAGCAATGAAGTGATAGTAAAATGAAAGAGCAAGGAAGTGAAGATGACAAAGAACAAGGAAGGGATGGTGACAAGAAACAAGACAGTGATGAAAGAAGCAGTAGAGGGAGAAGGAAGCATGATGAAGCTGTTAGCCCACAAGGAGAGAATGAAAGCAGTAATCATGAAGATATTAGCCCACAAGGATAAAATGAATACAGTGATGAAGATACTAGAGGAAAAGGCAGCCCATAGCAGGAAAATGAAAACAATGATCATGATGAAGGAAACCCACATCAGGAAAACATTGAGAGCAGTAATAAAAATAGTCATGATAGCAAGAAGATAGATGAAGAAAGAGATAGTTTGAAAAGGAAAAAACAGTAGACCTAGACATCTCCCACCAAACAGAAACTGGGGCATGAGCTTTCTAAGTTTACTCCTGGTGATGAGCTCATTACAAGTATCAAATGTAATGAAAAATAAAATTCCCCACAGCAAAGTAACCAAGAATTGAAAGCAGAGAATGTTTTTGGAGAAGAGGACAACCTTGAGGCTGCAGGAGAAAAAACTAAACAAGCCCATGTATTAACTCCTCCTCTCACTCATTATCAACAAGGTCAATAACATGTGTTTACTACCTTTCCAAGGCAAGGGGCCATGCTCCCTTCATCAAAATTAGCAAAATCTTAAAACAATAAGACTTCAAGGAAGAAAACCACTCAAAGAGTGACTAGCAGTGTCACTAGGGCACTAAGGAGTAGAGGTAAATTTCCAAACTAGAGCAAGGTTAAATTGCCTAAAAAAACCAGAGAAAATAAACCTATCCAAGGCAAGGGAAAGGAGAAAATTGAAGAGCAAGAGAGTAGCCATGAGCATGAAACGGAATTTGACCTAATACAAATAGACAGTGATGCTGAGTATGATGAGGCATGTATTCTTAGATCTCTCTTGCAAAACTGGGAGGCTCAGATCAAAGATTTGGAAAATGACCTAGAAAGGTAAAAAGACCTTATCCACTTTTTGCAAATGCAAAATAGACAGATGAGTTGATAGACGGCTATTTATGAATCCCAAACAATCAAATATAAAAGAGAAGTGCAAAAGTCACAAGTGAGGCTAGAAGAATACATCGGTGAGTATGCAGAAGATGATGAAGAAGAAGGACTAGCAAGGAAGAGACCTAGGACCATGGGTCTTAGAAAAGCATTACAAAATTAGAAAGAAGAAGAATCATCCCATGAACAACAATACCCTCTTATGGAGCTCCTTGCCAAAGAAATTGAGGATAATAGAAAGCCTTGGCTTGAGAGGGAAAATCAACATTTAGAAGCCAAATTGGAGAAAGCTAACAAGTATTTGGGCCTACAATGATGAATGACTGAACACTACAAAAAGTTAAATGAAATTGTCTGAAGGAAGCTCAAATCTTCCCAAAGGAGGTGCATGGCGAAAAAACATGGAAAATATCTATCCTAGCTTGGAATTATTGCTCAAGCTTCATTTCATGTTTCTAAAAACCCTTAATGAGTGTACTCACCAAATTCGGGCATTTTTGGACACATTCTTGTTTTTTCAGAATTTTAGGCCTAAAAACATAAAACCACAGGTGCCTTAACTTTTTCTCAGAGCATCCTTAGCTGAAGAAAAATATATTTTGGATTCCTTGACATCAAAGGAACATGCTCAGAAATTTTCAGATCAAATGAAGCTGGTTTGATCTCTTAGAAAGGCCAAAAGCAACCATTTTTCACCTTTCTGCCCCTAATATCAGTAGGTTCTACACTCCTGGGTTTTTTCAATGTTTCTACTTTTTAACTGAATTCTAGGCATCAAATTGGAAAAAATCAAGTATTATTGGACATTATACATCCATATCTTTCCAACGAGCCATCACGGGACTCATTTCGACATCGGGAGGTCAGCCAAAACATCAAGACAAACCTTTTTCTGGTGCTAATTTCCTATAGAATTTGCTGAAAGGCAATTTTCTGAGTGGTGACTGGGCCAAATGTGTGTTAAGAAATTTTATCTTGTGCATCAGGCCTTGAAAGTGATATTTTTTTCTATTTTGGTCCGAAAAGATATTTTTGAAAGATATTTTGTGCATTGGACTTTGTTAAGCCTCAAGGATAGTTTTAGATATTTGTTTTTGGCCAATGGCCTTCTAGTTACTCTAGGTATTTTTACTCCTCTTTGGCTTATATAACCAACAGGATTCATTATAACACGAAGGAATAACCTGGTATATTGAGAGAAATACATAGCATTATGAGCTTGGAAGAAATACTTGCTTTATGAAGAGGATGATGTCTTGCTTGGCTTGATGGTGGAGGAGAATTCTGTTCAGGATTCCATGGCTTGGTGAACAGTGATGTTTCTATGATTTTGTTTATGTTTACTTGTTTTCATTAATGTTTCATATTTCTCATTTGTTGTAGATCAGAAAAGTATATGTTGAGACATGCTCATGGAAGCACCTCAATCATCATGCATGTTACAACTTTAATGTTTTCCTCTTCTTGATCATTTATAAAGGATTCTTAACTTCCCTTTAGGTCAATCAAGAAATTTTTATTTGTTTCATTTCTGGTCAATATGTTTTTCTATCTTGTATGATTTAAGGTATGCCCTACTTGCTTGTAGCTTCTCAAAACTCCATTTATGAAATATTTCTATGAAATATTGGTTGTTTTAGTTAGGTCAAAGAGGTCTCGTTCGATATTTCCCTTTGTCCATGCTTGCAAACTTATTTTAGAGTTCCCAATATCTCAATATATGTTTTTTAGGAGTTCCCTCTTCATAGATTGAGTTGTTTGTTTATCTTATTTGTTTTCCCAACAACTAAAGGTGATTTTATAGAGTTAGAGGTTCTTATGCTTCTATGTATCACCGGATTGTTTATCTTTCATATGTATCAATCTGAGTTTTATTCATAGATATTTATGGTTTTCCCTACCTCATGAATACCTACTTTGAAACTATATATGTTTAGGATCTCTTTGTTTTTCACAAACTTAATGTTCATTTCACTTCATTTTCACCCAAAGCATCCATTTACCTTGACTAAATCGTCCCTGCAGTAATACCTTGTCCACCATTTAGACAGTCCTGAATTTATCTAACCCCATAGCCTTGTAGATCCATGAAATCTCTTTTTATTTTTCTTTTTTGATACCTCAAAAACCCAAAAAAAAAACCAAAAAATTCTTAACAGCTAGCATAAAATCAAACATATGAAGCGAACAAGTTCACATCCTTTGCATAATAGAGAGAGACCTCTCTGAGTCCAGGAACACCAGGTCCTAGGACTCCAAATTTTGGTCTGATGTTGCCCTGTCATTTGGTTTACCAATCTGTTAAATCACAGGACTCTAACAAGGAGGAGCCATCTCAACAACAATGTGCTTCAAATGTAATATGTAATCATTGAATTTTTTGATCATTAGGTACAATAAATAAAAAAATTAGCATTAAATATTAACTTTCAAGTATTTTCTTGCAGAAAAGAAAAGAAAATGGAACCCATTAAACACATAAAATAGGACGACAAGGAAGAAAAGGGTTGATATCTAAGTTTGTGAGTAATTGTTACTTCCTTATAATAACTTAACTAGATTTCATTTTTTTTATTTTCGAAGTTGTTTTACAAAAATCATCATTGAATTTTTTCAAACAGGTGTTAACATACAAAGAATAACCATCAGAGGAATTGATTGAACTTGGGTTAAATATGGGTTGTGAGCATAGTTGGCATATCAGAAATTAATTGTGGTATTTGTAAGCATCTATCGATCTTGTTTTACTTAGCTTCATCTATAATTAATAGAGAAAAAAAATATTTTATATTAAATATATGATTTTTTATGGGGTATAAAACTTCCAGGAAACAAAGTATGGAACTGCGCCAACAGATGAAATCTTGAAAGATGGCATGTTACATGGTTTTGAAAGAATGTGTATAGTTTATGAGTAAATTTTTGCAATGGTACGTCATTTCTTATTGATTTACATTGATTTATATTTAATTTTTTAATTTTCATTATTCTCACCAATGTATATACACTCATTACAGTTTATTTTTATGTTTGTAGATGGAAGGTGAAGAAGAAGAATACAATCAACACAGTGAATAAAACATTCCTGAAATAACCCGTCATGGAAGTAACTCTAACACTGACAGCAGTTCAAGCGAAGAATGATGATCACTATGTTTGGATATCAAAGCAAGACATTGTATTTTTTGAAATATTATCTTGTGAAATCAGACATTTTGTTTAATGTAATGGACATAGTTTCCCAATTGAAAGACAAAGGGATACCAATAATTGTCCGATTTTGTATGACAAAGACTGTCTTATTCATACATATATATTATAAAATATGTTTTAATTTATTCTATTGCATTCTCCATTGTTGCTATTGTGTTCTCCATTGTCGTTCTCAAATGCACTAATAAAAATTTAATTCATATCAATATTGTTATAAGATATATATTTGTCGACTTTTAATGAATAATGAATTTTAAAAAATCACAATAATTATGATATGATATAACAAATTAATCCAAACATCACATTCAAATGCATTAATAAAAATTTAATTAAGATGAATACTACTATAAGATGTGTCGATTTTTTATGAATAATGAATTTAAAACAATCACAATAATTGCACTGTCACAGGTTGATGTTTCTAAAAAATACAAAATTAAAACCAATGTGTGTCAGTTACTGTACATTAGTGCGTTTGTATTATGAAGCACACCATTTCGTTTATATGACCTATGGGCACCACACAAATACCAAAACCAATTAAAAATATCAATGCGTTTGTGCGGTAATACGCACCAATGCGTTTATGTGGAATTATGCACTGGTGTATTTGGACGACCTCTGGGAACCAGAAAAATACCGATACAAATTATAAATCTCGGTGCGTATGTGTGATAATGCACACTGGTGCATTCATGTGTCTCTATGCAGCGGTGCATTTGTATGACCTATGGGCACTGCACAAATACCGATACCAATTATAAATCTCGGTGCATTTGTGTGATACTGTGCACTAGCGTGTTTTTATAAGTATACGCATCGGTGCATTGAGACAACCTATGGGCACCACACAAATACCAAGACCAATTAAAATGGCCCCGTGTGTTGTATCACCAATACGGCGCCCGGTGCAGTTTTATACCTTGGCGACCTGATGCGTTCTCCTTCGACCAGCCCGAGCCACCTTCTAGATGTACACACCGGTGCATTCAAGCCCGAGTAGCACAACAGTGTGTTCAAGCTCGAGTAGCACACCGATGAAAAAACATTCTTAATAACGTCCGGCTACCCCTCTTTTATTTGTGTTGAATTTATGTTAAAATCTCCGCCAAAACCTCCATAACCATAAACGAATGTTATAGAAAATGTTTTTTTTACAATTTTGGTCAATTTTATAACACTAACAACCTCCTTTATAACCTCTGCTAGAGGGTATTTTCCTTGTAGTATGATTCACCAGAATGTGAATTGGAAGAACATGATATATCAGTTGACGTATTACACACATCTCGACACAAGGGATGGTGAGATAAGGAAGAAAATCCTATGAGAAAATATTCTATGGTAAAATCAGAATTTAGACCAAAGCTTTTCACATCCAAATATTCTTGAGAAACAAAGATATTGAAAAAATTACCTGGGAAATCATTACCTTTTATATCATTGGAGTCATTGTATTGAGGGTGATGGTTTCCCAGGGGTCCATTTTGGTTGAGGAATTCTATCTCAGTTGACGGATTATAGAGATCATGAGATTCTTGATTAGTCATGAATGTAGAAGAATCATATAGAGGAATTAAAAAAAGAGAAGACATATTAAGTGTCTTCATCCTTTTTCTCCTCTACCTGTGAAATGTGACCACCTTGTACCAGATTACCATTTGAACTAGCATATTGAAAATCAAGAATACCTAGAGCAATTACTAGTGGAGAAAATTGATTAATTGAATCAAGGTACAAAGGGTTATGACGTATACATGATAGAGGATGAAAGGTATCCCTTGAAGAAACATTAATTTCAATTAGATTAGATTCAAGGTTTAAATAATGAATGTTAATGTAACCTTCAGAAATTAGGGGATTAACCTTAAAACTAGGATCCATGGATTTATTACAGCATTCAAAGATTTACTGGATGGGACCTTGAACATGGGAAGGAAATGCAGGAGGGATAAGTGGATCAACTATTTGATTCTTATATTTCCCAATGTCAACATTGATATGAGGGATCATTTTCTCTAGTAATAAGAAATGAGGAGGATAAGGGACAAAAGAAGTGTTAGGTTCCTCCATTGAAATTGGAGGTGCCTCATGATCGATATAAGTTAGAAGATAAAAATAATCCAAGGATTTCAATTCAAATTGTCAGAAGGAAAATCTTACCAAATGTTGGAACTTTTCATCCATGGAATCCTAATTCACATATTCTTTACAAAAATCATAACAAACATGAAGAAACCAATCAATAAAATCCTCTAACTATTCATGAAATCTCATTCTAAGAAAATTAATCATTTTATATCCATCTTGATAGTTTGACCTGTTAAAATCTCAATGAAGTGCTTTAAAAAGTTGTTCGAATGAATGAATAGAAGAATATGGTAAGGTATGATACCATTACTTAGTACGACCTTCAAATGTGAGGATGAATAATCCACAAGTGACATCTTCACATTTCACTTTATTAAATAAAAAAAATTATGAAACAAAAGTGTATGCTCAGTTATGGATGTTTCACCCTCACCACTAAACTTCAAATGTGACAGGTCATGAATTTAATCCACGAGCATTGTAAGGTTTCCAATTTTAGAAAAACACCAAGGATTATGATTTGGGAAGAATCCATTTAAGATAAAATATTCAAAATAGACTTCATGGGCTACAATTTTCATCTAGCCCTCCTTCTAGCACAAGAATTTTGACACTGCTGGAAACCACCAACATATAATGGGTCTCCCCGATATGAATTCCTAGCTAGACCTCACACCATTTTGGATAGAGCCCTATCCAGAATAAAATCCGAACCACCATTTACACTTATATATTTTCCTTGGCTAAAATTAATACATAAGAGATAATACATATACTTTGAGATAAACAAGTAAGTAGACCTTATGAAACATACAATTTCAATGTATATAAGGTTCTTCCACAGATGGGGTAGAAAGAGTGAGCCTTAAAGAGAAAGGTAGTAATACCACTCTAGTAAAGACACATGGGAGCATAGAAATAATTGTTAGTTAATCTGCAAAATAGTTCAAAAAGTAACAATGATCATGAATGCAAGGAACAATGCACATTCAAAAATATCCATACCAAATCCAACAAAATAACTCGTTTTCTTTAGTATGTATGAACACAAAAATAAACATACACGATATATGCATGAAAGTGAACCGACTCTAAGATCTTCAAATATTAAGTGAAATTTCTTAGATACACAATTACAATGATGAATCACTAGCCCCAATAGTGGAACATTGAGCCACTACTTGCTCCTCCAAAGAATGATATGACTCTCCTATGTTAAGCTAGAGATGCCAAGGTGAAAAGTCCTTTTATTAAGCTATGAGGATTTATTTGTAACAAATTAGGTGACCATCCACCTCCCATGGGGCTCTAGACCTCCCTCATGACTCTTGAGCTCTCATATGAATTTTGAGATTCTACATGACTCTTGGACTGCCTAATGACTCTTCACATTCCATGTGTAACCCTTGGCCTTCCACTCATTTTACATTTTATAATTTTAAAAATTACATAACTAAATTTCATTAACAATGTGGAAAACATACATGGGAAAAAACAACACTCTTGTGTTGAAACTTTTAAGAGCTACATTTTGGAGACTATGGCATGAGCTAATGTGTCAATGATAAGTTCTTCTCTTTGCTGCTATGTTTTCAATCCTTCAAGATAGATATTTTTGTTACTTCATAATCACCCTCAAAAGGGTCTAGTTATAGTGTTGGAACGTTCAAGGTTAAGATGAGTTTACATCTCTCTTTGGGTACTTCATCTTCACCCTACAAAGGGTCTCGTTATAGTGTTGGAACCTTCTAGGCCAACATGAGTTTCCATCTCTTTGTCATGGTCCAATATTCCTTTACTCCTTCATGATAACACCTTTGTGTTTCATCTCCACAAGTGTCCTTCTTGTAACCTCTTTTAAATGACCTCCTTGAACATCATCTTGCCATGTTAGGATGATAACACCTGCAAATGAATCACTCATGACAAGAAAATATCAATCCTAAAATTGCCTATCGTATCTTTATTACTCATGTAATATAATAACTGTGATGGAAAAATGCCCAAGTACTAAGAGAAGGGCCTTCTTGGGTGTACAACACATAGTGAGGAGGCAGGGGATGGAGGTCTAGGCAATGGAAGTGAAAATTGCGAATTTCATAATATAAAAATAAAAGGGAAATGCTTTGCACAGTGGGAAAGTCTAGGAGACAAGGGTGATATGCTTGGGCATTGTGACTACATAATGCACAAATTATTGAGAAGGAATTTCTAGAGATTGTGCAGGATGCCATTGCAGGGTTCAATATATTGCCCTAACGCCCACTGAGAATGCACAATGTGCAATGAAGGAAAGGATTATTAAGGCATTGCACTATGGGTAAGTGTAAGTAACAATGATTGAGTGTTTGTGCTCTAGAGATTTCCAATTCACAATGTGAATGGAGTTTTCCTCAAGTTCGATGCAGAGTGAAAGTGTAATCAATAATAGGCTCATGAATGAGGCTTGGAAGTGCACAGTTCACTCATCACTTGAATGAGCTTAAAGGTTCTGATAACTTGTGCATGATGTGAGGACAAAGAAAAATCCCATAATTGACTAAGTGTTAGATTAGTAGGATGAGAGAGAGAATAGGAGCATTCAAATAGGTCATGAACATCATCTCACACTTATACAAAATCACACATATGAGAAGACCATGCACAATACCCAAAACCAACATGCGTACAATGAAATGACAATAAAGCGACACTTAACTCCAAGTGTGACACTTAGCCTTACATATATTTATAGCACAAGTGTCGACTACACATGCAAGAGTGAAAGCAACACATGCAAAAACAAAATAGAAAAAAAGTGACACATGCAAGAATGAAATCAAGCAAAAGTGAAATTGGAAAAATATTGAGCAAGAAAAAATGACATATGCAAGAGAGAAATAAAGAAAAAAATAGTTGAGAAATTCACCTTGAAGATGGCGCATTTTCAACTAGGAATGATCCTTATGCTCCTAGAATGCGTAGAGCTCAAAATAAAATAATCAATGTGAAAATGAGCTCTCAACTTGACATTTATATAGGGAGAGTATACATGAAATTAGGTTTAATGTTTGTGAGTGTGCGTAGTGCGTGTAGGGAAACTAGAAGCCAAGAGTGAATTGACTACAACTACAAGGTGTGACATTATTAACTTGAAGAAGTACACTCTCACTGTAAATAAGGATTTCACAATCACTATCTACATAGGATTCCCTTACAATGTCACCAAAAATTGCGTAATTAATGTTAGTGGAAACTTCACAATCACTGTTGGCAAGGATTGCATAGTTATTATGATAAAATAATGTCTAGTGACTTTGAGCAAAGATTGCATAGTGACTGCGAGCAAGGATTGCACAATGATTGTCTGTAGTGACTACACAATCACTGTCTCTCAAGAGACGGACTATCTTGCTTGTGAGGACATCAAGAGTTAGGTATGTGAAAGAAAGTAATATGACACTTAGAATTCATAAATTAAGACTTGAACACTTAAAGAATATGACCGGGAATGTAATTAAGAGCTTAAAATTAAATATTGTATGTTCATAGGGAGGCTCCAAAATTTTAAGGTTGGAGAAATTTTGGAGGGGGTTGTAGTAGCTACAAAAAGTTGATAGCTCAAGTGGTTAAGAACATGGATTTTTTTCCCATGAGTCTATTTTATTTTACATGACTTAACCTACATCTTTCCATCATCCAATATCAACTTCTACTCCAATAATTCTACTTTGTCCAGGCCCTCTCCATCATTTCTGCAAAACACTGTCACATAATCAGCATTTCTGTCTCCAACTTTAGCATCTTGGTTGTATTAATGTCTTGGATCTCTATACTTTCTCTATCATTTGTTATAGTTTCAAATTCTAATAACATAATTATACCTATATTGAGTTAGCTAGGCTTAATAAAGTACCAATGCATCTAATATCCCTAAGAAATGAAATAATTATAAATTCTCACCATGTCATCCTCATATTGTCATAGCTACCAATAGGCTGGTCATCACCTATCAAGATATCTCACAAAAATGGATGATAATTTCTGTGGATACCACCTTAAACAATATGACATTAGAGATAATTCCAATATCCTCATGTTTGCAAGATTTATGAGACCACCCACACTAGTATCTATTGCAGGATCTAAAGTTATGGGAAAATCCAATTGGTTCAATTAAGTGAGTGGACTAATATCACGTGAATTGACCACCATATTATGACACCATCTTAAATTGAGGTGCTTTAACTCTTTACGCCCTCTTATTGTATTGGGAAAAGCCTTGAACTACACACAAGAGTCAAGATTTAAAAAGTGAAGCACTGAAAGATTACCAATGCTCTCAGGAAATTCTATCAATTCCCAACATCAAGGAACTAAATCAGTCTAAGCTCCCCCATTGATATTGGAAACCATGTTATACTAGTAGTATACAAATATATAACCGTGAGATACATGACATTATGACATAATTGTTTTATTCAATTAACACTACAAGCTAATTAAATGGATTTAGTTGAGCTCGTGTCACATTCTGTAGAATATCCATTTCTTTTGCAACTATATCCATCAAGGCTTTAGGGGACTCCAACAAATCAAGAACCTCAATTTGGTCCATTTCCAAAAGCATAAAAATAATTTTGGGTGGATGATCATGTTTCCAATGATCCACCAAGAAATACAAGCTTTCTCCAAGCATTGTTCATTGTTATTCCAAAGTTTCATTTGGAAGACCTGAAGCCAAAGATCCAATAGGTATAGGTTGTGAAATGCTTGTCTTAATTGCACATAAAGGAAGGTGGCCCATGTCTAATGGAAAAGGACTTATCCCTCTCATGACACTAGATAAAGGAGTTTCATTGAAATTCCTTCAGGGTGGATAAAAATATAGGTGATTAGCAAGAGGTAGAATCTACTATTGTATTAGTGGTAGATTTTGTTGTAGTTTTTTTCATATGAATGCTACACCACCTGCAAATCTGACATGCACCATTGTCTATTTGCTACTCTTTGTTGGTGGAAATTCTCTTTAAAACAATCAACAAACAAACAATCACAAAATTCATTATAGGAAAACTACTTTTCACATGTCCCTAAGCCCTCCCATGAGGGATTAGGCAAAAGTCTACTCTAATACCAACATAAAATTTCATAAGCACACTTTTCATTAATATAAAAATGTTACATATAAATATATCAAGTGTTGTCTCAATACAAACATACTATTTTGGACACACAATCAATTGGTCGAGGGAATATTTCAACCACACTCCAATCTCGGATGCTAACTAGTTGGAGAGAATCTCAAAATAGACTAGGCCTCAAGAACCTCCTAACCTATAAAAACATACTCCTAGAACTAATGAAAACACCATAAATAAGGTCTAACAACAAATTATATATACAAGCACCTCAATTTCCTAGCTTTTAATTTTTTTTGGCATATGATTATAACTACTAACATCTTGGCTTATGAAAATTTATTGCGACATCTATGATAAAAAATAATTTGTTTAATTATAAGATATGCGGCTGGTATGTAGAATATTAAATAATTTTGGGAATTTTTATGGTATGAAAATGATGTTTATTAAAAAGATAGATGTAAAAAATGTCTAAAATATATTAACAGTAAATAATTTTGGTAAGAGTATTTCAAAAAAAGTATTTTAAATAAAATATAATAATAAAATTTTGAATTATGTAGTAATAAATATTTTAGATTTTGAAATAAACAAATACTATACGCCTAATATGATATAAATGATTAAATTTAAATTTTGCATATAGCATTAAAAAAAAAAAAAAATTAGAGTGGAATTTATTGTGTGTGGTTTACGTTACTGGCCTCCTCCACCGTGAAAGTATCTTAATGGGGAATTGATATTAACATAGGTGGTTACATGAGATTTATGAGGATGAAAAGACTTGCGGGGAGGCATGTTTTTGGTGGCCACGGAGGCACACGGGAAGGTCTTGGATTATGTGGCGGCAGTGGCGGACGTGGTGTGGAGGCGGCGGACATGGTATGGTGGCGGACATCGAGGACCTTAATGGCATGAGATCCACCATATATGTAATTCCATATCAATTTCTTTGATTGTTTTCTTTTTAATATAAGTGAGGTAAATAATGTTAATTGGGAGCGAGAGAAGAATATATATATTACTTGTGAAAAATTAGAATCAATCCCCATATATATATACCTAAACAAAAGTAGTTACATTCTGTCAAGACTGATGAACCCTGTGTTGCTCTTGTTATTTTGTTTATGCAGAACATGAATAGTTACTTGAAGTTTAATCCCGGACAGATTATCTAAATCAACATCTATGTAATTTAAAATCATGCTGGAAATTGTGTAAACACTTATGATGATGCTAGAAATTGTGTAAACACTTAAAATTTATGACAAAATCTTTAAATATTTGTCTTCTGGTTTAAGTTAAACGTTAAATTTTTCTGTTACTCTATGTTGCATCGCATTGTGTTGTTCCGGTTTTTGCTTGGATTGGCGTGGGTTTGTCATTAACTCAAAACACATAATAAGTATTCTGAATGACTTTCTCATGACATGAATGGAAATTTGTCCTTAGAAAAAAAGTTAAATTGTTCGTCTCTTTATAGCCATGCTCAACCACTTTTATGTTTAGGATTATTATTCTTTTTATATATTTTGGAATATTTTAGAAATGTAATTAAGATTATTATTATTTTTATATATTTTAAAATATTTTGAAAATGTAATTGATAATAGTAAAGTCAATTATTTGAATTTTTTCTTCCTATAAAATTTTAAAAATATTAAAAAATTTGCAATCAGGATTGTGTTTATTTTAAAAAAAGTTGAGGACTTGCATAAAAGTCAAAGAAATCAACATAATTTTTTATAAAAGAATGAGAATTATTAAAAAAACACAAAACATAATTTTATGCCACCTACCATGTCACTCTTTCTTTCGTCGCACAGTGATAGGGCGGTGCCTAGGCATCCAATCTGGAGTTACCAGGACTAGGTCATCGTTAGGCTTGATGGACAAGGGTTATCCCATTATAACTAAGTTTTCATTCTCGGCTTTCTCCTCCGCAATACTACTCTGTGAAAGAAGTTACCATGGTCTAATTAAGGAGGTCTTGGCAACTTATGAGTAGTTCACTGGATCTTGGATCTTGGATTTGGTGACTTTCATCAGGTCTTTCTCCTTTCTTGCGCACTCTACCCATCCAAAGCGAATTTATCTATGGCCTGGATACAGTGGTTTTGCAGTCCACTGAACCAATGTCACCGTCCTTCCAAAGTCATAATGACTCACTAAAGTGTCCAATGGTGCTATCCCTCCTGAGATTAAAAGAAGGCTACTCTTTCTTAGTCTATAGGTTCTTAGAGAATATAAAAGGACACGGGAAGATTGGAATTCAATAGAGAGATGGGGAAATTCTCCCTAAGGTTAAAAAATCATCATCAAATGCATGAATAGGGGTGTACTAGGTGAATTCTCATTATATAAACATTTTCATCTTGGGGATAAGGAATCCTAGGTAGGTTTCCCCCAACCAAGAATGTGATTCCTATTGAAAGGCCTCGGACTCTCTTTCCAATAACAAGGATGCTATGCATTTTTCATGGTGGGATGACTTCATCTACCCATAAACTCTGTGTTGAGGTACTACATAGAGTAAATATTCCATCGTTAGGAAGTTCAAGAGTGCTAATGCAATGCAAGTCGATCCTCCCATGAGGTTGTGCCCTACCCAAGGGAGTACATTCCACCACAGGCTACACAAGCCCTCATGTGGAGTTACAGTATAAAAGCTAAGAGATAGGAATATCCTCAACATTCCTAATGGATGTTCGCATTCTGTAACATGAGATTGTGGTGCTCATAAGCTCACAGATCGGGTTGACAGTCTATCATTGATGTAACCTACTAATTGCAGTAAAAAAGGTCCTTTTTTAAACGTTTTCATAACTAGTCTAAGTCTTTGTGGACTCTGGGAATGCTTCAGCAGTTTGAACTTTATATTATTATTAATTATTTTTATATTTCTATTTATTTCTAAAATTAAGCTAATTGTTTTATATGTTACTTTGTAAATCTATCATAGATAATAAAATTTCCAAAACCATTAGTTAACATAAACAATATTATTTTTGGAAATGATATATTGCCATAAATCCTCATTGTTATTACATTAATTAAAAAAAATTATTTATATTTTTATTATAGATTACATATAATGTTGTAAATAGAAGCAATGCTGAAATGCTGAATTAATTGCACACTCCATCTTCTTGAGCAAGGCATTATTAATTGTTTGTACAAAATCCCAAGGAAATTAATATAGTAACACCTTTCTACAAATGGTGCTTTACTATTTGCATTTATTTTATTTGGAGTTTCCATGTAGTAAAAAAAAAAATTGTTTTAGCCAAATCAATGCCTTTATTAGGCGATAGTGTCAGTTCAATAGTAATAAACAAAGATTTATGCCGCAACCACAAGAAGCCAAAGTAATTTAGGGATCAAGACATCTCTCCTTTCGCCAAATGGTTCGATTGTCCATTCCAAAACTGGATTATACAGGGAAACACATTCATATTTTCACTTATTTTATTTGAATAGTAATTTATTGTTGAGGATTACCCAAAAAATTCATGATAAGATAATTATAATTCTAATAATAACAACCAAATATTGAATTTTTTTAATTTTTAAATCTGGATTATGCATTGAATGAAATTACCTACAACTATAACACTTCTTAAAATTTTGTGTCTAATGTAGAAATTATGGTGTAGATTTGCAACTGCTTATGAAGTTTTAATCAAAATCACAAGACACAAACCTACTCTACTACTCTATGGAAATTAATTCAAAATTTACAAAAACATTTGTAGACATGTGATAAGAAATCACACACATGCAAATGGTATTTTTCCCAGGGAAAGTAATATGATAAAAACTCCAATGCCTTCTTGCATTAATATAATGAATAGAGATGTATTAAAATTTCTTTACTCAATTGAGCACAACCTGCAAGTGAATCTCCTATCTCTCTACTCACTGAGAGGCTATGACCTAGACTTAATCAGTTTTTTCCTATGTTTGAGCTCCTATTTTCATGCATTGTTCCCTCTGAAATTATACCTCTATTATTTGGGAATTTCTCCAAAATGGATTGCACAATTCCTTAGGCTGATCATCTAACTTGATGCAACACATGTACACTCAAGACTAGTCTACATATGATGTTACACTGCCTTTGAATATATAGAATGCCTAGGGAACTCGAATTCTCTACTTGCACTAGCTATATTGGGCTTATTGAATTGGATTATCACTGAGTTTTACTGAAGTCCCACTACTTAATTGACCCTCCACTAGTTCATTCAACAGTTAGAACTAGTTTAACTGAAAACAACCTTAGATAACTGACCTTGATTGCTACATATTAGCAATCACAAATACTTAACTAAACTCTGACTCCTCCAACTCAAATTTACTCAGTAAACTAGGTGACACAAGCCATGCCACACAATTTAGCTACATCCAATTTGTGTGTTGATGTGGAAATACTAGTTTTCTCAATTTAATCAAGGAAAAATCAAATTGAGAATTTCTTGTTGCATTTTTCAACATGCAACTTTGCAAAAATTGTTGTAATTGAATGTGTGCCATGGAAAGAGACAATCAATAATGTATGTGACTCTCCCATTTTTTTTTTCGAACTGCAACAAATTGATTCATTAATAGTTAGTAGGATATTCATTCTAAAAATTATCTAAAGAGATGAGCGATTTGAAAAAATAAATTAAAAATTACATATACATATTATGATCGTACACCCTTTACAACTTAGGTTATTCCACGTGGAAAATAATTGTGGATCCCAAGGGAAACAAGTTGAGAGCCGAGGTTTACTAGTCTGTTCTTTCATTTAACGCAACTCAATTTATATCGAGCTTTTATATAATCCACCTTGATTATGGGTCCCACTAGAATAGGTTTGGAGGTGTTGAAGCCTTAGAAATCTATGGCAACAACAAGGGGGATAACCAACCAGTCTGGACCTTAAAATAGTTCCTTTTCCATTTGGGATAGTGGCTCCGACTAGATATAATGGGACCAATTTCCCAAAGTTGCGTTTTTTGCTTTGATTGTTGGGTTTATCTCTCAAAGGATTTGCATGAAGAATTACTAAAAACTAAAAACAAATTTATTCTAAAAATCAAAAATTTGAATTTAAGTCTAATTTAATATAACCCGGGATAATATTAATTTGATGCTATCTAGAATGATATATATTCAATGTGTGATGATTAAGATCATCACAGATCTAATAGAATTATTACTTTGTAAGATGATTCTCTTGAAAAATAGTTAATCAAAAGAAAATGAGAAACATATCGCATATATTTGATGATCATATATAAAACAAACCAATTTCTATCTTTATATTGTACAATAGTGCAACTGACATTTCAGATAGAAACAATCAATTTCGTATATAATTCATGAAAGCTGGATTCATCACTAATATTCAAAACAAAACTAGCATACATGATAATAGTACTAGATGTGTATTATCCTATGCATATGATCAATGATAAAAGGCCACATTCAACTCTTGTATTAGTAAGTCTTTCAAGGCATCCACAAAATGATATATAACTGAAAAGGTTGTGTTCCATTACTTTATCAAGGCATCCAAAAGCTTACTTACAATTAAGCATTCTTTGCAAATGTTTTCAATAAAATTTTGGACCCTTCTCTAAATGCATGAGAAGGGTTTAAATACTATACTAACTACTTACAAAAAAATAAATTATACAAAATATCTTATGAGGTGGTTTCAAACAACCTTCCTCAAATTCAGTATCTACTTGCTAAAAATTAAAATTATATAAAAACAAACAAACTAATAATCATGCCCGATGATAAGTTACTGCCAGCTGTGCTTTTCTACTCACAAATGTCAGACATCGGTTGAACTTGTGGAGGTTTGCCGAACTGTGTCTTCATTTGTGCAGCAAATATAGTGTCCAGTAAAAGTGGTTATATTCTTTGTACAGAATTCAAAAAAAAAAATTGTGTCATGATCTGACTATGTGGTTTGACCAATAGCTACCAGTATGCTTCCCAATCAGCTTTCTTTAGCTGTGTAAGTGCTTCTTCCTGGATTTGACTTGCGTCTTTCCAAATTTGTTCTAAATCTATGATATAAGGAACAGATTCGATATTTCCTTCTTTAATGAGCCCAGAAGTATGTAATATATGATTAATCATTTTGACCGTATTCTTTTATATAGCTATTGCTCTAGCTATGGACAATTATGCTTATTTCATTCGTGCATCCCTGTTTGTAAAAAGAATATCTTTGAAAGTCTCCTTGATCTTTGGGAGATTTGACTTTCTCCCTTCTTCTAAATCTTGCCATTCAATATAATCATAGATTTTGGTATTGAGTTCATTGAACTGAATTATTTGATCAGTGACTGTATTTTTCAACTGTTCACTCATTTCCAAGTGTGGAATTATGTTTGATATTTATACAACAAATAGGTTTTGCTGTTTTGAGAGTAAGGTACTTAATGTCGATGCTTCTTTTATGAGTTCCTCTCCAATAGGAATTCCTTAATATTTGGTAATATCTTCTCTCAATTGTTCAATCAGTGAATTTTTTCTAGATAAGTCATTTTCATGACTTATCTTAAGCATTTCCATCTCTTGTTGTGCTCTGAGGAGTTGTTGTTCCAATTTTTGATTTAAACTGTTTCTTTCTTCATTTAGCTGCTGTTGTAGTTCCATGATTTTGACATCCTTTTCTTGGACCAAAATAGATACTTTTGTTGCGTAATCCATTGTTGCAGTGGTGTATGGACCAGCAAATTGATATAGCCGAGTTAAATTTTCAATTGGATTTGATGGAGTATATTTCCATACTACTTCCATAACTTCATTTCGCGGGGGTGTTTCAATACTTCTTATTTTCCTCTGTTTCCTTACTACAGATTTATGAAGAGGGTTGTAGAACACATCTAGTGGGGGAATATTAGTCACCTTGAGGACAATCTCATTAGTAGGATTTGTAGGAATGATTTTTGTGGATTGGGAGATTACCTCAGGAGTTTCAATGATTTATTTTGTTGAAACTGTTTTTCCCTGTGGGGTCTGAAATTATATAATTTTCTGTGATGATGATGCCTCTGGAGTATTTGCTAATGCATTTTTGAATGAAGTACATGTTTTATCTAATTCACTTTAATTTTGTGAATTTGATTGTTCTACTCTAATTTCTTGGCTTGCTTCAATCGTATAATTGGTAATCAAAACATCCTGTGAGATCCGTCTGAGTATTTATTCTCTGAATTAATTGAATTTATGTACTTCTTCTATATTCAAGACAAATTGACAAAATTTAGCATTTCTTTGAAAGTCCCAGTAGATTGAAAAATATCTTCAAATCTGTCATCAGTGTGTACAATAGGTTTGAGTTTGACTGACAGAGTAAATTTGTTAGAAATATTTTCTGGGTCAAACTAGCTGGAGGGTAAAACGGGGAGCCTCAAGAGCTCAATATTCTGACATTCTTTCAATGTGTGACTAAAATTGTTGTGTGAATGAACCACATGAAATTGTAAAACTTGGCCATAAAGACTTCTCACTGTCTTTCAAAGATTTAGTGAGTCCATTACCAACAATTTGGTAAGCAACTTCTCTTTCCATCAACTTATCTGAAACATATAAAGGAAGAATATGTGGGGGATCGGAGCTTACAAAAATTCTGATATATGAAAATGATTCTTCAACAAAACATCTGCTTATCATTTGAAGGTCTGCAAGGGCTTCCTTAATGAACCTAGGGCTCAATGTGTCAAACATAAATTGGTGTAATCGTAATACAACTCCATAACACAACCTATGAAAATGTGATGCATAATTATGCTCCCATATCTCTTTATGACTCAAATGTATCGGGGTAGGATCTTCAGGAGTCCATTTCTATCCCACAACTGGAAATTTTGTGCAAAAATAGATGGCATAAAAAATATACGCAATCATAAAAAATTGGGGAACAGATTTGGAGGAAGAAGTTCTTGTTTGGTGATATTAATTAATTTCCTTAACTAGATTCTCAAAGAGAATAGTCGCCCAACTCATTATAAGGGAATTAACACATGAGTCAATTACGGGAAGCCAATTTATGGAGAACTTGGTATTTATCAGGTAGACCATATAATATGCATAGCATTACTACTGCAAAATTATAAGGATTTTCTAATGACATGATAGGATTCATACCAGTTTTCTAATATTTTAACTTGTTGTCTAGTTTCCTCCAATCTTGAATTGCCTTGAACAGGTCTTCGTTCTTCTTAGCAAACTTTTCAACAAACTGACTATTGTAGGTGTCTTGTGGGTTGGGCAGTTTATACGTGATTTTCAGATCTGCAAATCTGAAAGAACCTAGAATCTCATACTTGCGGGTTCTTAATTGTTTGTCTTTGATCATTGAGTTGTCAAGCACCCACCTAGTCATGTCGGTATATGGAAGAAGAGTAGCTCTTGCTGCTATCCTATGGAGGAAAGAGAATGAAATATCTTTGAACTATAAATTTGAGGGTGTTTCATCATCGGTAGTTGCGATGACTTCCACTACTTCTGGCTCTTCATCTTCAAGTATAGTGTAAATAAATTTCCACTTAGTAGCTCCTCCATCAGCAGTGTAGACAGTATCAGAGACTATAGGCGCCATTCATGTTTGTTTGAGTTATGCAACAATCTTTTTGTCTTGTTTCTAAATCACTTTGTGGATGGGCATATCTTGAAAGGAAATCCCTATTAAAGACAGAGTAAGTGATCAAATGATGGAAAACCTATTAAAATGATCTATATTGAAAGAAAAAATCAGGGAAATAGCTATATTATTAATTAGTCATAACGAATCAATAAATGTTTACATTGGGAGGATAAAACTTCATTAATATTTCCTGACATGATTTATCTTTGTGTAAAATATTTATTCAAACCTGTAAAATCCATCATATTGCTTCCTTTAAACCTATCATAATGAAGCGTTTTTACCTTTTGTTTAAGCGATATGTGATTTCGCGATATCGTGAAATCGCAATATCGTAGAATCAGAACTTTGATAAAAATTGCTTACAATTGTATAACGAAAAACTGCGATATGTGATTCGTAATATTGCTTGCGAAACCTTAATTCAGTGATCGCACAATTGGATTTCATTGTTTTATTGTTTTAGATTTTTAATAAAAAATTATTTACGCGAAAATGCGATTTGCGATAACGATGTTTTTATGAATTTCTTTTTATTTTTTATTTTTATTTAATTAAAATCGGTGTTGTTTTTTTTTGAAATTTGATTTTTATCAAAAACAAAAATATATTTTTAAGAAGGGTTCCTATTTTTTATTTATCAAAGCTCTATATTCTTTTGAAAATAGAAAAAAGGGGGGGGGGGGGTGTTGCTGCATAGCACAACAATTGGCGATTCACTTGGGAGAACCAGATATCTCTGATTGGTTTATTTTGATATTTATAAAATTTCAAAACAAGAAAAATATATAAGAATAAAAATAATATGATTCATGAATTAAACAGTATTTTTTCAGAATATAATTTATCTACCTATCTCATTTCTTTTTAATTAACCCCTTCAGTGATAATATATAGGTATCTGTATCAGTTAGTACTTGGATTTAAAAAAACAAAGTAGGTTTTCTCTAAAATTGGTTTCATATATTTTTACTCATTTATCACAGATAGAGCCACTGTTTCCAGGTGTTTATAGCCTCGACAGGGTTATCTTTTAACCAATAATGATTCATGGTCCCATCCGAATTTGATTTATTATTTCAAAATATAATTAGATCATATCATTAAATTTATTTTTCTTGATACATTTTCAAAATCATTGTCGAGGTTTGGTGGCCTCATAATGACGATGTCATTCACTGATGTAATTTAGACTAAACATGCTGGCTCATGATGAGACCCCTTTTCTATTTATTTTTATAGTCATGTAGCTATTACCGTCTTATAGTATGCAATATTGGTAATATCAGTCTATATTATTTTTCTATGATCATGTTAAATAAGCTCATGATGAGACTTATTTTTCTTTTGAACTTTTTCATTATATATAATTCTTTTCTTTTTTGAATTAAAGAAGAAATTTTATCAGACGAGATGAATCATTAGCTTGTTTAAGAGGTATGGATGATAATTATAGAGTTTGTAGATACCTTTTTGTAGAGAATCCTTGCTAAGTTAAAAAATTCCTTTTCTGACTGATACATAACAACTATATTTTGTGATATCATGAGTCTTTTTAGAAAGTAAATTTCTTTAGTAAATTTCAAATTATTTAAAAAAATAAAGTTTATTCAATTCTCATAATTGTATTCATATTTTTACTTTACTTATTTATAGAAGAGAAAGAACAAAATAATCTATCAGATTTTTTTTGAAAATTTGAAACAACCAAAAATGATACTATTTTAAACTTTTATTTTCCTAAAGTAAAAATAAAATTTAAAAGCTTGATTTCCTAAGAGAAATATTTTTTGAGAATTTGACCATTTACAGGAAAGGAATCTTTCTTACCTAATAAGTCTTGCAGGAAAAAGGTGGATAAGCCTATTTTTTCAATTATTTGAAATGGACCAAGCCATACTATTTGGAATTTGGTATGCTTACCTTTTTCCTAATTTTCCTTATACCATTTCAAAAAAAATTGAGCTAGTGGATGATGTGTAAAATAAGGTTTTTACCATTTGTTGATCAGGAGTATGTGTAGCTTTATCTTTTTTCTCTTTTTTCTTCCATTTTCAAAATCTGATCTTGTCTAAGTTGAAGGGAAGATGAAGTATTTTCATCAATAAACTCCACTAAAGCGAATTATGATATTGTTACATTTGTGGGTAGAAATACTTATTTCCCATAAAATAACATAAATGGATAAGTACCTATGGAGGCTTTCTGGGTAATTCTATCTGCCCAGAGAGCAAATAATAGTTCTTTGTGCCAATTTTTATGATTTTGTTATATAGTTCATTTGATGATCCTGATGAGGTTTTTATTTGTAGATTCAACTAATCCATTACCTTGTGGACAATAATTAGCTGAGTATTTTAATTTAAAACCTATTTTGAAAGCAAATTATATCATGGCATATCCGGAAAAGTAAGATGCATTATCAAATATCAAAGCTGGTGGGAGACCAAAGCTGGTGATTATGAACGGATCAATAAAATCGGTAATACCTTGCATATTAACCACCTTTAATGGGATAGCTTCTACCCATTTTGTGAAATAATTTGTTGCAGTTAAAATATAATTATGATGTTTATATGAGTTTGGAGTTATTTCACCTATAATATATAACTCCCATTGTTCAAATGGTTGTTGGATATTTACTAATTGTAATGGAAATTCTGCTTTTCTTTCTCTTCCCACTGCAGTTTGACACACTTTACATTTTCTTGCATATTCATGTGCATATTTAAATAGATTTGGCCAATAGTAGCGAACATGCAGTATTTTATGAGCTGTGGCGTTTCCTCCAAAATGACATCCAGCTGGTCCATCATGTAATTCCTACATTACTTTTTCAGCTTCAGTTTTTTCTAAACATCTTGTTGACACCTAATCCTATGGGATGGGTGTGGATATTTAATTTCGTATAATAAATAATATTGGGAAATAAGGAAGGCCAAGAGTCATTGGGAGATGAATCCCAATAGCCTCACCTCCATGTATAAATGCATGTTCAGTCTTCATTCAATAACACATTCTGATTTGAGGAGTTACCTCCTAGTTTGACATGGTATCAAAGCCAGTCCCACTATTGGCATTTCTGCCTGTGGTGTAACTCCCTCTCCTTTGCTCAGTCAGTTTCTAATAATATTTTTTTCTGCTCCTACTTATTGCTATACTCTTATTCTACATTTTTTTTTATCTCTGCATAGCTCTGACATTTGCAGCTCCTGTAGCTCCTGAAGATTCTGCAATCCTGCAGTTCCTGAAAAACCGCAAATTTAATCCTCCCTCTGCAGTCCTGCAAAGATCCCATTCCAGATTTTTTGTAACGGCCTCTCGGCCTCCCTTTCTCCTTCACTCCCTCACGAGCTGCGTTCGCCCTCACCCCTTCCCCTACCTGCTATATCTCCCCATTCATACCTATTATCTCTCCCCTCTTCCCCATCGCCTTCCCCAACGCCTTTTTCCTCTACACAATTCGCCCTACACGCTGCATATACCGCCCTTCATATTCCACTGCACCTTCTTATCACTCCAACCCACGCCCTCACACAACCTGCGCCCCCTCTCTGCGATCTCTCCCAACGCAGAACTCAACTCCCATCTCACCAACGAATCAACAACGCTCTACATTCAATTCCCCAACCCCCTACACAACAGCGCTCTAATTTTCCTATGCTCCATACACTTCACACAGCGTTCCATTCGGCCCTCACGTTTTCCCATGGCCTTTGACCCTCCATTCCCACGCCGCTCCTCCCATCGCATCCACGCTTCAACCTACAACACACCAAACTACACCGTCCTTACACAGCATCTGTTCGATACATGTGATAATACATATCACCACCATACATAACACTGTTTACGCCCTCACAATACGATGTCGATTATTCCGCCTTTCATTTAACGCACTTTCATTCACTCATTCCACTTTTAACTATATCGCCCTTCCTCCTCCAGCGCGGTTTTTCATTTCATAATACCACCACGCTGTCTATTCCACTGTATTATTGACTTCCATAATACACTGTCGGTGATATATTATTGTTGTCATATATATATATATATATATATATATATATATATATATATAACCATGTCTATCAATACATCATACTTATTTAGGTAACGTTGTCATATATATGGTTAATCAATACACACCGCTTCCTCTTGTCCCATTTAACACCGCTTCCTCTTTTACATTTCCGCCCCTCCATACCGCCCTTCATACATTACATACCGCCTTTCATACCACTCCCCTCCATACCGCCCTCCCATTTCATAATACCTCCCTCCCATAACATTCCATATTGCCCTCCCATTTCATAATACTGCCCTTCCATTGATATCGCCCTCCCATTTAATAATACTGCCTCCCATACATATTTTTTTTCTCCAAAAAAAAAAAAATACATATATTTTTTTTTGGTGCAGAATTCAGTTTTTAGAAAAAGAGTTTTTTTTTCCTTTTAAATTCAGTGTGTTTTAGCAAAAAAGTTTTTGTCCTTTTAAATTGAGTATATTTTCCAACAAAGAATTTTTTTTTTCTCTCCTTCAAGAAAAATCTTCCAGCAAAGTTTTTTTTTTCCTCCTTCAAAAGAAGATGACAGTCCCTTCATCTTCTAAAGAGGCTGCATACTTGGCATAAAGAGAAAAGAGACATGCTTCAGATTCATCCAGAGGAAGAGATGGCAGAGGACGAAGAAGAAACTTCAGAGAAAAAGGGGGCAAACAATCTAAAACTCAGCAGCAAAGAAATCAAGACAAGGGTAAAACTAATGACAAAGACAAAGGTAAAGCACCTGAATCAGCTCATTTTGTTCTAGCACATTGTAACAATGGAGTAACTGAAAACCTATTTGATGTTTCATTTACTTCATGGAGAGATGATTGGTTGCTAGATTCAGGAGCAACTGTCACATGACATTTAGGAAATATTTTTTTGAAGAATTCACTGACAAAGTTGATGGAGTAGTATATTTCGCAGATAAATCCAAACTCAAGCCATCAGGGCTTGGCAAAATCAGGCTTAAACTTCCTATTCTTCCAGATCATATCCTACATGAGGTTCTATAACTCCCTGAGTTGAAGAGAAACTTGCTATCCCTGGTCGAAATCCGGCAGCAAGGACACTCAATTCACTTGTTTGATGGCAAGGCAGAGGTCAGAAAAGCATCAGATCACTCACTTGTCATGGAGGGAATAGAAGAAGGGAGACTCTTGAAGCTAAAAGGTTCATCTTCTCATGCTCAAAACTTTGCATTCAGTTCACATCATGATGAAGGTACATTCCCATCAAGTCTTTTATGGCATGCTAGATTTGGACACTTAAACTATGAAAGCCTTCACTTGTTGAAGAAAAATGGTGTTAATGGACTGCCTACAATTCCTAAAAAACCTAAGGAATGTGATGCTTGTATTCTAGGAAAGCATAGCAAACAGCCATTTCATGATTCACACTCCAGAGCACATAGAAAACTTGAGCTTGTTCATTCAGATTTATGTGGCCCTATGCCTATTGCTTCTGCAAATGGAAACAAATACATGATGACATTTATTGATGACTACACCCGAATGTGTTGGATTTACTTACTGAAGAATAAGTCTGATGCTTTTCAAACTTTCAAGAATTTTCATGCATGGATTGAAAATGATGCACAAACACATATTGGCTCTCTACGTGCTGATAATGGAAAAGAATACACTTCAAACGAATTTGAAAATTATCTTCGTCAACATGGAATCAAACATCAAACAAGTTTGTGCCATATAATCCAACACAACAACGGTGTAGGCTGAAAGAAAGAACATAACTATTTAAATATGGATTTCGCTCCATGTTATTTTTCAAGAATGTGAAATTGATGTTTTGGGCTGATGCAGTGCTATGTGCTGTTTACATAAAGAATAGGTGTCCTTCAAGTTCAATTAGAAACAAAACTCCTTTTGAAATGTGGCATGGACACATTCCTTCGGTAAAGCATTTCAGGGTCTTTGGGTCCACCTGTTATGCCTTGATACCCAAGGGTCAAAGGAACAAAATTGGTACTAGAAGCAAAAAATGTATCTTCTTGGGGTACTCCAATACCTCCAAAGGATATCGTCTCTATGATGAAGCAAATAAGAAGTTTGTAATAGCAAGAGATGTCATATTTCTTGAATCTTCCAAGAGTGACAAGGTTGTTGACCGGCAACTTGATCACCTGGATAGATTCACACATGTAAAGTCTTTCCAAGAATTTGTTAATGTGATTCCACGTCTTGAAGGGGGGATTCCGATATTGAATCAAACTGTGGAATCATGTCCTGAAGAATTCTCTCCCCCACATGAAGAAACAACCACGGATGACACATTGGATGATGTGATTGACAGAATTGGGAGATTGAATCTTGAATCAATCCCAACTCAGTCAAATGACCAGCCTGGGCCATCTCAGAAAGGTCCTCCCAAATGGCTGACAAAGACATTGGAGAATGTTCATCCTGATGAGGTTGGAAAAATAGGAACAAGAAGTTCCACTCAACAAATCGAAGGTGATGTAGATAATTCTGATTCTCCCGTTGATATGGATATTGCTTATAACTGTGAATTGAGTTTGTATACAGATCATGAACCAACTTCCTTCAAAGAAGCCGCTTCTCATGATGAAAGGAAAGAAGCGATGCAGGAGTATGATGCCTTGATAAAGAATTGCACTTGGAACATGGTTGATCCGCCTTTGGGAACGAAATCAATTGGCTGTAAGTGGGTCTACAAGAACAAGTACAAAGCAGACGGCTCACTTGAAAAGCACAAGGCCAGGCTTGTGGAAAAAGTTTTTGCAGAAAAAGAAGGAGTCGATTATGAAGAAACTTTTGCTCCCACAGCAAAATGGACCACCATCCAGACTCTCTTTGCCTTAGCTGCTCAGAATGGATGGAAAGTCCATCAGATGGATGTAAAAACAACCTTCTTGAATGGAGATATAAAGGAGAAAGTTTATATGTCCCAGCCAGAAGGATTTGTTGTAAAGGGTCAAGAACACAAAGTTTGCAAGCTTATAAAATCCTTGTATGGCCTCAAGCAAGCACCACGAGCCTGGTATGAGAAATTGACCGAGCATCTTCTGAAACTTGACTTCAAACATTTTTATCTTGATGATGCAACTTTGTTTGTTAAGAAAGTTGGAAAAATAGTTGTATATCTTGTGGTGTGTGTAGATGATCTTTTGATAACAGGAAACAATGAGAGCTATATTGCATCCATGAAGAAAAAATTGAAGAAAGGTTTTGAAATGACTATTTTGGGTCATGTTCATTACTATCTGGGTATTGAAGTAATTCAACATCTTAAATTCATATTTCTTTCTCAAAAGAAGTACATTGGAGATCTCTTGAAAAATTTTGGCATGGATGACTGTAATCCCTTAACCACTCCAATGGAACAAAACTTGAAGCTCACATCTATTGAAGGGAAGGAATTTGAGGATGAAAATAAGTATAGAAAGCTTGTAGGAAGTCTTATCTACCTGACCACCACCAGACCTGACATTTCATTTGATGTTGAAATCCTCTCAAGGTTCATGCAAAACCCTTGTGAAGGACATTGGTATGCTGCGAAAAGAGTGTTAAGGTACTTGAAGGGGACTCAAGACTTTGGACTCAAATATACACAGGTAGGCGACTTCAGCTTGATCGGATACTCTGATTCAAACTTTGATGGCGACAAAGAAACAGGGGTGTCTACTACAGGTTACACCATGAGTCTTGGATCAGGAGCTGTCTCATGGAGATCATGCAAACAGTCAGTTCCAGCAGATTCCACGACCGAGGCAGAATATGTGGCAGCAGCTGAAGCAACAAAGGAAATTGTGTGGCTCTGGAAAATCCTGGAAGATTTGCAGATGAAACAAATGTATTCCACTCCACTCATGATCGACAACACTTCTACAATAAAGTTGGCCAAGAACCCAAAGTTCCATGATCGAAAAAAGCACATCAATACAAAGTACCATCTAATTCGACATCATGTTCAGGCCAAAACCATCCATCTACATCATTGTTCCACAAATGAGCAAACTGCTGACATCTTCACCAAATCACTTGGAAGAGAAAAGTTTGAAAAGTTCAGATCGATGCTTGGGCTCACCAACATCCCTTCGGATTAAAGGGGGGAATGTTGACACCTAATCCTATGGGATGGGTGTGGATATTTAATTTTGTATAATAAATAATATTGGGAAATAATGAAGGCCAAGAGTCATTGGGAGATGAATCCCAATAGCCTCACCTCCATGTATAAATGCATGTTCATTCTTCATTCAATAACACATTCTGATTTGAGGAGTTACCTCCTGGTTTGACACATCTTAATAATATAGAATCATAATTCTTCCTAAATAACACATAATCTATGAGTTGATATTGATTTGATTTAAGTCTCATAGCATGCTTTGCTGTGTAATTTAGATATAATGGAGCATATCCATTTTTTAATAAAAATTTCATATCAGCATATTGTGACTGAGAATCGTTTAGGCTTACCTCAGAAAATTGTATTTAATTGGATTGATCTCCTTTTGCTGGTAAATGAGAATCTCCAGTTAACATCCTGCAAAGACCTTGTCCTTTAACAATTTTAGCAGGATGTATCTCTACATCATATTCTTGAAGTGTGGTAACCTAATTTCCTCTCTTCTCTCCTACTTCTCGTTGGATTAATAATTGCCTAACTGCTGAGTAAGGTACTAATATTTTAGTATGTGTTTTTAGGAGAAAATGTATAAAATGTTTTAAAGCTTCAAATACAGCATAAGCTTGTTTTTACACAACTGAATAATTCAACTCAGCACTTTTACGTTAGAACTAAAAAAAAAAATTGTGCTTCAATGTTTCGGTCATTTAGCTGTGTTAAAACTAATGCGTATGATGTATCAGAAGAAAATTTATATAATACAAATTATTTATGAAAATCACGAGTTGTTAAAGAGGGAAATTCAATGATGGCTTTCTTAATCAACTCAAAACAGTTTCTCTCTTATTTTCCCCATTTAAAAATTTAATTTTTCTTGATCATTGATTGCAGGGGTAAGATGATTCGGGAAAAATCGGGAACAAATATTTTTACAAAATTAATTTGTCATAAAAATGACTGCATCATTTTTTTATTATGTGGTAAAGGGATGTTTGCAATTTCCTGAATCCTATCAGGGTCAATGAGGATTTATTTTTTATAAATAATGAACCCTAATAATTTACCTTCCAATAAGGTGAAATAACATTTTTTTGGATTTAAGGAAATACCATTTTTTCTACATCTTTCAAAAATGTGTCTTAGGTGATTAACATGATTTCTTCTATGCTTATTGTAAACAGTGATGTCATCTAAGTATATAACAACTGAGCTATTGATTAGTCCTCTGAAAGCTATATCCATAGCACGTTGAAATGTAGCACCAGCATTAATCAACCCAAAAGGCATTTTTTGGTATGTGTATGTTCCCCACTTTGTTATGAATGTTGTCTTTAATCTATCATCCAGATGTACCATAATAAGATTATATCCTGAAAATCTGTCAAGAAAAGACATCAATTCAAATCCTGCAACTGACTGCAATATCTATTCCATGGTAGGCAAGGGAAAATTATCTTCTTGGAAAGCTTTATTCAAATTTATAAATTGTATGTAAGTCCTAATGTCTCCATTATTTTTTCTGACCAGGACCATCTTTGACACCAATTTCGAATTTCTAACAGGAAAAATGACTTTGGCTTTGAGCATTTTATTTAATTCAGATTTAATTTTACTTTCTAAATTTGGGTGGATTTTTCTAAGATTTTTTTGTACAGGCTTATCATCTAAGGTCATAATTATGGTGTGCTAAATTATGAAAGTATCATATGTCTTAATATCTTAATGTTGTAGGTGTCTTGCGGGTCGGGCAGATTATACATGATTTTCAGATCCTTAGGTCTGAAAGAACCTAGAATCTCATTCTTGCAGGTTCTTAGCTGTCTGTCTTTGATCATTGAGTTGTCAAGCACCCACATAATCATGTCCTTATATGAAAGAAGAGTAGCTCTTGCTGTTATCCTATGGAGGAAAGAGCATGAAATATCTTTGAACAATAAATTTGAGGGTGTTTCATCATCGGCAGTTGCCATGACTTCCACTACTTCTGGCTCTTCATCTTTGAGTATAGTGTAAATAAATTTCCGCTTAGTAGCTCCTCCATCAGCAGTGTAGACAGTATCAGAGACTATAGGCACCATTCCTGTTTGTTCGAGTTCTGCAACAATATGTTTGTCATGTTTCTAAATCACTTTGCGGATGGACATATCTTGAAAGGAAATCCCTATTAAAGACAAAGTAAATGATCAAATGATGGAAGATCTATTAAAATGATCTATATTGAAAGAAAAAAATCCAGGAAATAGCTATATTATTAATTATTCATAACGAATCAATAGCTATTTACATTGGGAGGATAAAACATCATTAATATTTCCTGACATGATTTATCTTTGCATAAAATCTTTATTCAAACCTCTCAAATCCATCACATCGCATCCATTAAACCTATCATAATGAAGCGTATTTACCTTTTGTTTATGTGATATGCGATTTCGCAATATCACGAAATCGCAATATCGTAGAAGTCGTAATATCGCAAAATCGCAGAATCGAAACCTTGACAAAAATTGCTTAAAGTTGTATAATGAAAATCTGCGATATGCGATTCGTAATGTCACTTGTGAAACCTTAAATCAGTGGTCGCACAATCAGGATTTCACTGTTTTATTGTTTTAGCATTTTAATAAAAAAATATTCATGCGAAAATGCGATAAGGATGTTTTTATTAATTTCTTTTTATTTTTGTTTTTTATTTAATTAAAAGAGGTGTTGTTTTCTTTGGAATTTGATTTTTATCAAAAACAAGAATACATTTTTAAGAAGGGTCCGTATTTTTTTTTTTATCAAAGGTCTATATTATTTTGAAAATAGAAAAATTGGGGGGGGGGGGGGGGTTGTTGTTGCATAGCACAACAATTGGCGATTCACTTGGGAGAACTAGATATCTCTGATTGGTTTATTTTGATATTTCTAAACTTTGCAACCAAGAAAAAGATATAAGAATAAAAATAATATGATTCTTGAATTAAACCGTATTTTTTTAGAATATAATCTGTTTACCTATCTCATTTCTTTTTAATTAACCCCTTCAGTGATAATATATAGGTATCTATATCAGTTAGTACTTGGATTGAAAAAGACAAAGTAGGTTTTCTCTAAAATTGGTTTCATAGATTTTTACTCATTTATCACAGATAAAGCCACTGTCGCCAGCAGGCGTTTATAGCCTCGACATGGTTATCTTTTAACCAATAATGATTCAAGGTGCCATCCGAATTTGATTTATTATTTCAAAATATAATTAGATCATATCATTAAATTTCTTCTTCTTGATACATTTTCAAAATCATTGTCCAGGTTTGGTGGCCTCATAATGACAATGTCATTCACTAATAGTAATTTAAACTAAACATGTTGGCTCATGATGAGACCCCTTTTCTATTGATTTTTATAGTCATGTAGCTATTACCCTATTATAGTATGTAGTATTGGTAATATCAGTCTATATTATTTTTCTATGATCATGTTAAATAAGCTCGTGATGAGACTTATTTTTCTTTTGAACTTGTTCATTGTATATAGTTCTTTTCTTTTTTGAATTATACTTTAAAGAGGAAATTTTATCATATGGGATGAATCATTAGCTCGTTTAAGAGTTATGGAAGATAATTAGAGAGTTGGTAGATAGATTTTTGTAGAGAATCCTTGCTAAGTTAAAAATTTCCTTTTCTGACTGATACATAACAACTATATTTTATGATATTATGAGTCTTTTTAGAAATTAAATTTCTTTAGTAAATTTCAATTTATTTAAAAAAATAAAGTTTATTCAATTCTCATAATTATAGTCATATTTTTACTTTACTTATTTATAGAAGCGAAAGATCGAAATAATTTATCATATTTTTTTTGAAAATTTAATCAACCAAAAGTGATACTATTTTCAACTTTTATTTTCGTAAAGAAAAAATAAAATTTAAAAGATTTATTTCCTAAGAGAAATATTTTTTGAGAATTCGGTGATCGCACAATTGGGATTTCGCTCTTTTATTATTTTATCTTTTTAATAAAAAAATATTTATGCGAAAATGTGATTTGCGATAAGGATGTTTTTATTAATTTCTTTTTATTTTTGTTTTTAATTTAATTAAAAGTGGTGTTGTTTTTTTTTAGAATTTGATTTTTATAAAAAAATAAAAAATAAAAAACTAATTTTAAGAAGGGTCCCTATTTTTTATTTATCAAAGTTCTAGATTATTTTGAAAATAGGAAAATGGGGGGGGGAAGGTTGTTGCATAGCACAACAGGAGGTTAGGCCTGACTAGTTCGGGAATCATTCCTCTTTCCCCCATTTTAATTTTTTTCCATGCACCTCAGAATATCGACTAACTACTGGGACCACATCATAAGGCCGAGAGGTCAGGTCTTTGTTAAATAAAAGTTTAAAAAAAAAATTATAAAGTAAACATTAGAAAACAAAAATAGTTTATTTTTGTTAATTTCTTAATTATATTTATTTATGTTCTCATTAGTTAAAATCATTTTTTTTCTTATTTCGAAATGATATTTGTGTCGCTAGATCATCCATTTGGAGGGATGTTCAGTTAATACAATGTACAATGAGCAGGGTGGATCATTGTCATATCGTCCATTTGCAGTGGTATTGAATTTATACAATGCCTGATAAAGAACACATTTTATCATCTTTATTATTTTGTAGATTGCTTGGGACATATGAGCACAAAAAAAAATTAATATTCTACGAATATTTAGACAAATTTCTGTGTATTGCACCTCTTTATGCACACCATGGTCAGTATTTGTGTTTATCTCGCTTTTCACATTGTCAAACGAAAATAGGGTTTGACCTTCGACTTATCAAGGTCGGTGACCTCCGACTATGGGTCCCAATGGAATAGGTCGAAGTACCTCTGATTTTTCAACTACCTGACATCTAGGTCCTTTGTCTACGAATAAAGGTTTTGGATATAGGTTTTTCCGACTGCAACGCCGATCTCGCCTCATTTTTCAAAAAAAATGGTTGAGATGTGTTTTCACATTAATTTTAAATTCATTGTGCATCATGTGAATTAAAGCAATCGATGTCTAAGATTTTCAAAACCTTTTTTTTTCAGTTAAACCTCCTCTATTAATTGTTCTATGAAAGAAAAACCTAAAAACCTAACTTCAAACTAAATTGCAATAGTTTTCTCTATAATATATAGCTTGTGGTAAGTGGTGATATTTCTAAAGGTTTTGTTTTATTTAATTTGACTAGTCTTCATAGAAAATCTTAATTATTTGTTTTATTTCCTACACGGGACAGAAAATGTGAAAAAAGAACAAATCCCGGGCTTCAGGGCAAGGAGTTCAATAGAATAAAGAAAGACTAAAAGGGATAGAAGATCTAGAACTAGGAAGTTATAGTATGAACTCAACTTTGATTCCAACACCACATTCAAAATGCAAGACGTAAGTATGATGAAATGGGAGGAAATTTATAATTTATTTGAAAATAGGGAGTGGCTAAATTCATAAAGTTCTAGTAAGGAGCAAAATGGACAATATGAGAACATTAGAAGGACAAAATTACACAATGTTGCTACCAGGGCTAAAATTTTCCCCTTTTTTGACATGATACGATGGATTTAGGTCATTTTTATATTCATGCATGCATAGTTACATATTATAATAGAAATGTGATAGAATCCTGGAGATTAGGCACCCTTCCAACAATATATAAGCTCAGTTCTTCTAAAATCTTATTTACTTCTAAATTTATTAATAATTTCAACCACAATTTTAAAACAAAGTGACAAGAATTATGATAAACTAATTGAATACTAATTATGGGAAGAGAAAGAGGTCTTTAAACTGAAATCATGTAAGGAATAACCGATTATTATTTTTTGAAAGTACTTTTAGATTCATCTTCAAAATGTTGTCCAGATTATATGGGTAAAGGGACCCTGAGTGTTTCAAAACTCATTGGCTGTCATCAATTCATAGTATCCACCATGACTCAAAATGTTTCAATTGGGTTGTAATTCTCTCTCAAAACTTGACAGATACTTTGAAGTTAGAAATTTAATGCCCTCTAAGATATCAACACATTGTTTTGTGTCTTCTTATCTCCTAGACATTGTGATTGCCTCTGCCCCCTTTCCTCTCGTGAAGTGGAATTATCCCACGGATGATTAGGTTGCCATTCAAAATTATTCTTCAGTATTATGGGAAAGTAGTTATAAATTTCATTTTTATGACAGTAGAAATTATGTAATTATCCCTCTACATGAATTCATCTTTGGCAGTGCTCCTATAAGGATTAGTCAAGAGCTGAAAGGGGCACTTGATCAAATAGGATTCTGTTTTGTTTAAGAATCATTTTTCTATATCAAAATATATGGGAGTGAGTCTGGTCCACATGTATTTCCAAGGTACATTCCTCAAAGAATTTATCTTCAATAAGTAGAAAATAAAACAACATTAAATGGTCAAGCAAAAAATATGAGTAAACTTCGAAAGAAGATTTGGCTAAATTTTCAAATTATGTTTGGAAGAATAAAAATGAAGGAAAAATGCCATGCATTCAAGGAATATGGGGAACTTATCATTATCTATTTTATCTTATTACCCCATTTTGATTATGACCCTCATAAATAATAAATAATAATGATAAGGCTATAAGCTAAACCTCCTTTTGAATGTTGTTTTCATAAACATTGATAGTTTTGATAAATTGATTCAAAGAGGAAAACTAATGAGTATTTAGGATAAGGAAAAGCTTTAGGAACATAGATAAAACACTTATGAATATTTTCTTAAAATGAATAATATCATTTCTTCTATTCCATTTAAAGATATGAAATCTCTTGAATGTCTGAAAGTTATTTTTATTCAGCTACCTTTAGAACCAACACCTTCTTTTGAGAAATTTCAAAAAAATCAAATTAAAAGTATTCTTGATGTTTATGTTACAATCTAGAAATTGACTAGTCTAGAGACTAGAAAAGATGTTAATGTTAAAGAAAAAAAACAACAATATTAGATCATTAAAGAAAAAATCATAATAAAAAACGTTAATGACCAGAAACAGTAATGGCATAAAAACAAGTAACCAAGGAGAATGTCTTCCGCAAAGACATTATAGTCCTTGATCCTCCTAAGGAAACCACCCAGGAAGACTTACAGTCCAAAAAACATGTTGAAAAAACTAAAGATATGGAGACTGATAAAAATGATGAATAATAAATTATTCATTCAACAATTAGAGAGATTGTTGATAAATAGTCAGAGTGAATTGAACAACACAATAAAACAATTGACCTCTAAGCACCATAAACAAACCCCCCCCTGTAGTTTCCATGACTCCCATCTCCACAAAATTCCTCTAACTTCATTTCTTTTTAGGAATTTCATTTACATGGAACCGATATATTAAATTGTTCCATATTGAACTAAATATTATTTCAATACACATAAAAAATTTGTAGTAATAAGGGAAAGGAAGAGGAAACTTAACATTGTTGAAACAATGTGTGAACATAGATAATAGCCAACTAGAGATGTGAGACATAAAACTAAAGAAACTACACAGACCCTTGGAGAATTTTCCAACAATAAAAAATATCATGTGAGTGAACTTGGAGTAGCTTCTCAAATGAAGTTGTAAAGAACTAAAGAGTTAGAATTGGAAATTGAAAAGAACAAAAAATTTAGTGAAGAGAGTTGGAAAGCTTGTTCTGTGACCATGGTTTGATATTTTACTATTGAAAGAGACAAATTACAAAGTTTGTTTTAAATTAAATTGAAATAATTATAACTCAATAATTTCGAGCAGATTTAGTAAATGAGAAACAAACATGAATAAGAAAAATAAATATTAAAAGAAGAAGATGAAAATAAAATTACAGTTATGGATGTAGCACTAAACAAAAAAATGAAACTATGTAGTCTTAAGTGAAATAGGATCATGATGCTAAAGAGAGTCTATATTTATTCAAATTGCAAGAAGTGGAGGTTAACTAAATACTGAAAAAATACCAATCTAGATTCTACAGAAGAATGGATAAAATTTGTAAACATTACCAAGAGATTGTGAATGCCAATGAAACTGTTTAATCTTTAGTTAAATAAGATTTAAGTGTTATAGAAATATTTTCATGAATTCTCTAATGGTAAAATAAATTAAAACCTTAAAAAATTCCTAAAATCATTAAGAAGGACGAGAGACTCATACATGCTTCATTAATTCGTGAAGAATCAAAAGCAAAGGAAATCTGAGCATGAACTAAGAAAGACATTGACAATTGCATCAAAGTATGGGAGATTGGGACAAAATTCATTGAAGAAATTGGGTTTCCTACATCCAAACCAATAATGGAGATAATCACAGGTTCTTTAAATCAACAACAACAAAAAATATTGCAGAATAGAAGATCTGAGAATGATGGCTGGAATTGAAATTTGGATGCAAAAAACTTTCCAAAATTTTTTGCACTTTCCTTTTGAATAGATCAAACTAATTTCAAAATTTTTTGTTAAGTATATAGTAGAAAGAAAAGGTTTATTTATAATTTAGTGCCAATGTAGTAGGTAAACATTTTTCATTTCCATCTTATTCACTTTTCTGCAATTTCTGAGGTGTATACAGATTGGGTAAAATTTATCCAAACAAATGTTCCACATCTTCTCACCATTGAATATAAAGGCTCTAAAGACGAAGAGTAATTTTGAAAGAGTTTCCCACTCTTTCTATGAAATTATCCTTACATAAGGACAATATTTCATCTTTAACATCATTAACCACTAAAGGAAATATTCAAGATTTTGTAATTATTCTAGTATTTATATGGCCTCTTACATTGGTGTAAGAGTTGATGACTTGTGGAATTGAAGACCTGTATTTTATCATCAATTTTTTAGGCTAAGCATTTTTTAAGACGAAATTGAACATTGAATATGTTTATGAGTTATGTGTCTGATATCCTGTCATCATTTTAATTTGTAATAGATGCATGCAGTATTCATTTTCTAACATTATTCATATTCAACTCTGATTGAATCTTGTGATATTATGTTAAAATTTATTAAGGTATGTTCCAATTTAATTTCACTATCATACAAATTTTGTGAGTTGTTTGATGTTTATGTTCTTATTTGATGGGAAATCTGAAATCAAAATAATTTTCATTGTACTTTTAGTTTAACAGCTTCTTCAGAAACATATTTTCTGGTGGTCTGCAATTGGATTCAAGTATACTCAAACACACATAGTATTTTCTCTTAAATATTATGTTTGAATGAAACCATCATCCTGCCACCTTCACTGTTATTTATTCCATCAAATCGAAATTATTGTGCATCAACAAAAATGTGTATATTTTTTTGTAGATAACTGTAAGTACAAACATAGGTCAAATGTTTTCCTTATTTTTTAATTTAATCTAGATGGACTCATCCCTGCTGAGGAGCGTGTTAAACAATTTATGTTATCTCTCAAACTAGGAGCAATTTAACATCAATATAAATTATTTGTTTTCCGGATGCGGATGTCTGTTAGGCCCGATGGGACAATCGGCCCTGGCCATTTCCCAAGACGCATGGTGTGTGGTGGCCACATGGCCCTCCATGGCGCCATTAAGTTTGCATTCACTCCGCCTGATCGCACAGTTAATTCTCCACCGCGACGACGCTTCAATCTCCATGGTCTGCCTGGTAGTTTCATTATGGACGCAAATTCGATTTTTGCAAATCTCTCCGACTCCTCACGCGGTTTTTTGGCTCCCCTGAGTGGTGCCTGCCCTGTGCACTATGCTGAGCCCAATGCTCGCACACATACCGACCGACACTGCTCGCTCTACAGTTGCCTTGAAACTCTTCCTGGTGCGCATTTCTCTCACAGCGCCTTCTATCCAGTGATCATCGTTCCTCAGCTTTCTTCTGGCTCGTTCGTTGCTCTGGATATTCTCCAAGTTCACGAGGTCAAGGCGGCCATGCCTATACTCAGACAACGGATGGCCTGCCGTCAAGGAGGCTTTCGCGGCAGCTCTGTAGGTGATCGCCCCTCTTCCAGTCAGCAAATCCCTGACTGTCCCTCTGGCTCTACCCATGGCCATCCTCCCGCCCCTCCTCCTCATGAAGCAACTCGTCCCTTTGCCTCTTCTGTCCCTCAGCCCTCTGGTAGCCACTTCATTCGCCAAACCACGCAGAGAGCGGAGCTACATTTTGATAGTGCTTTTAATCGCCCCTCCATTATGGCTTTTATCACAATTACCCTATGCGAGGATGCCACACTTCGCTCTCCTCCCTGGCATGATTCCCCTCCCGCTTCTCTTGATCCCTATCCCACCTCCTTAGACCCTCGCCCCACCTCAGCTGCAACGCCCCGTGTCAATACGGGCGAACCACCCGTCAATGCAACACCCTCCCTGGGCCTCTTCTCTATGCAGGTGAGTGCAGATGATGGTCAAGGAGCAGGAGCTCAACACGCGGATGCTGATGCTGAAGATCCCGAGGATGAATTTGGATGCCCAATTGAGGAGGAACAGCCCTCTCCCGTCAACTCCAATTGACTATGTTATGACTTGGCGCAGTATGGTCTCTGAACTAGTTTACTTTGATAGAGATATTGGTTTTTTTCTATCCACAGCAGCATACTCGTTTTTGTTATCGATAGTGTTATCTTTCTATTTTTTTCTCATAACAAATGTTATAACTATTCCACCGGTTTCCCTATACAAGGGCGGTGTGACTGTCTTTATAGAGCTGGTTTCCCTATATGGGCAGTTCATTTTTGGGATTAAGCTTGACTTTCAAGCCCAGTTTCAGGCTATCACAGCTGAACTGAGGCAGTTTGTACTATAATGTTTACATAAATAGAATTAGCACAATTTAGAAATATATATATATATATATATATATATATATATATATATATAAATTATTTGTTTTATATGTTGCATGCGTTGAAAAATCCTATAAAAATGTTTGTCAAAATCTATGAACATGGGTCTATGGATGGTTTCTTCAATGTCAGATTATTCTAGGTTTGTTGTTAGCTACACATATTTTTGTATTTACTCTCAGAAAATTAAATCAATGGGTCATTGATAGGCACATGTATGGTTCTATGTTTTCCTTTTTCTTTTGTCAGATACATACAAATAAATTTTTAATCTTATATCAATTACATTTAATTATTTAGCTTAGAAAACAATCAATGGTTGACCCCAACCATAGTTAGTATAACCCAAACCCATTGGATACAAACCTACATTCCTATCTAATTGTACGATTTCAGTAGGCTTAACACAAGCTATTAGCAAAGCTTATTTTTACCCATCAATGAAAGACAAGTTAATCTTTGCATTTAGGCATCATTATCAATTCTAATGTCATATATTAAAATTTTAAATTTTTTTAGTAAAATGGAATATGTCAATTGATAACCCACACACTGTAAATAGAACATACTACTAGTTAAATGAACTCACAGCTACAAATAATTCATGGAATTATCTAGAATTTCTTAGGAAAAGTATGATTATGAACAACTTTGTAGTGATTTTGATACAATACATAGGACTAGAAATGAACCTATGGGTAATTTAGTTCAATTTTTTTGGAAATTTGTCGTAGGTTTCCTAAATGTAATGGGGCATCCACACAATAAATAGATTATTGGTTTTCATATCTTCTCTCTTCCCCTAAAGAAGATGAGTTTCCCTTAGCCAATGAGAATAATTTAAATTGTGCATACTATATTTCTCTTGAATTTTTAAATTCGCAATCGAAATGCTCACAATTGTCTTGTAGATTTTGGAGCTTTAGCAAATGTTATTGTGGTTCCATTGCTATTTGGCATATTTTTAAAAAGAAATTTATCAAGAATTTTAGTGAATATAAAACAAAAGAATTCTAAACTGGTGAAATGTCAAATATTAAAATAAATTATGTTGAAACAATTGAATATTTAAACTAAATATTCCATTATGTTCTTAATGAAATATTGAAGACATGAAGATCATGTGTTAACTAAGATTTATACTACCAATCTTCGCTCAAATATACCTTTTGCCACTATTGGAGCAGATAAAGATATATCAACATTATATATGGAACAAACTTTAAATTTCAAAAAAGAAATTCTTAAAATAAGATCCAAACAACTTTTGGGCAAAAAAAAAAATTGCCAAAAAAAAAACTTCAACTAGTAAAACTAAAACATTATGTCTTATTTTATTTTATACTTTAATTAAAATGTTATCTTTTAAATTATTTTAATTATATAAGTAATTAATATAAATGAAATTTTGTTTATTTCTCAAATTTATTGCTCTAATTTTTAAATAATGGTTTTTTTTGCAAATGCCCATTTGTAATTTATAATTTCTTATTTTTTAAAAAGTATCTAGTTACAAAATTGAACTTAACGGCCAAGTTCTATGGGCTCATTTCCTACGAAATTATTAACATAGGCCTTGACTATGGCGTTTTAGCATTGATTCCACTGCCTCCATGAGATTGTATTAATTATTGAGAATAGTGACACAGAAAGAGCCCTTGGAAGCCCAATTTTGTTTCTTTCCGACTAGTCTATTACAATTGTTGTCAATTTAATTTAGCCAATGCATGCTTCAGATAAGAAATTGAGAAAAGTCACAAAAACTAGAGTTTTCAAAAATGCATTTAGTACCTTTTTCTAAAGGAAAATTCGATAAAATTTAAAACAATACTATTTTTTTTTTTTAAAGCATGACACTATATGTTGTTTTTTATACTGTTTTTAATCTTAATTTTGATTCATTATAATTAAATACAAATATCAAAATGTTTCAATCCAACAGAATAACAATTTTATGTTATCATTGTTTAACTTCGAACTTAAAAAAAAATGGTTAACCAAAGGTTAATAAAATTAAAATCAATGATTTATGCACATAAAATTTACCCTTATACCTTGCCCATATTATGATCGTATCCCTCTCAATCAACTCTAATGATTTTTGTTTTTCTAATTGTATTTATGCTAAGCAAAAACACTTACAATTTAGCTTTTGTTTAAATGTGGCAATGAGTTCATACCTTTCAAAGTTCAATAAGCTAAACAAAAGTAAATGCTAGTTATGCTACCTTGCTTCAATTGCAAATTCAACATATCAAATAAAAACACATAATAGTTAAAAATTTACTTTAAATCAAAATATCACATATTATATATTAGAAGATTAGACACCCAATGAAATGATGTAACAAAGTACAACAATTCACATCAAATCATGATATTTTAAATTGGGAGAAGATTACTTATACTTCGCTATGAAATGAAGTAACAAAGAGCAAGAGACAGAACTTAAGTTGCCAAAGTGCATGCTAAGTAACATTTTAAGGTTGTTTTACAATAATGAATTAATCTCCATTCAAATAAGTGCATGATAAGTAACATTTTAAGGTTGTTTTGCAATAATTAATTAATCTCTATTTTAAGGTTTTTTTGCAATAATAAATTAATCTCTATTCAAAGTGCATGCTAAATAACATTTTAAGTTTGTTTTGAAATAATGAATTAATCTCTATTCAAAAGAAAGATAGATCATAGTGAATAGTCTCTATATAGTTTTGATAGTCCCAAGGATACTTTGTCTCTGATTTCCTCTACCTTGGGCATTATGTCTTTTAAGATCATACTTATGGGTTGTGTTTTTTTTTCCTTCGGAACGATGGTCATGAATTATCTTTCCAAGTGGCATAAAAAAAGCAAACAAAGACCATGAAATTATGTAATTTCTTATTGATAACCAAAAATATAACTATGTTTAAGGAGTTAGAATAAAAGAAGTGAAGTGGATCAAAATCTTTTAAGTTGGTGAAACTTAAAAAGCAATGAAGATCGACTTAATAGTTAAATAGAAAAGAATTCAATTTGAATACAAATGGAAATTGACTTCTATGGCATGACTAAGTGGAACAGTGGCATGACTAAGTGGAACCCATTCATTTTTTAATTGATTAATCATGACACTATCATTATAGTTTCCATTTCTTTCTAATCATCGACTAATCTTTCTAATGATGGAGCACCTAAATTTAAAATGCATCACTTGCATATAATCTCCACAACAACGTAGTTCACATTTCCTCATCAAGCCATTAGGGACATATTCAAGGTGGCTAAGCTTGATGTTTTAGGAATCATTGAAGGTGGCAGGCAACGTGTTCTTTTTTCCATGAGTAATTTTATTAAAACTGATAAATACCCAAAAACATTCAAACGATACAACCTTGCAGCTAATGCCCCCTATGAAGAAAACATTATAAAAAATAATATATCAAAATTCTCGAGATTATGTTTGATAAAAATCCTCTAACTTCCTTTTCTTCCTTTTGTTAGTAGATTCCCCTTGTGATAGAAGGTTACTGAAGAAAGTTGATCCACTAGAGTTTTGATAGATAAATTTGGTCCAAATAAGCATTTACTTTTTTTATCTTTTTACTTAAAAGAAAATGTTGATAAAATATTATTAATAAAAAAAAAAAGTGTAAATAAAGAATTTAAATTTTATATAGTAATTTAATTATTTCAATAATTAATTTTGTTCTTTTATATTTTGCTTTTCTGAAATATTTTCATATTATTTTTTCCAAAATTTCATGAAAATCATAAATTCATACATAAAATCTATGCAATCTCAATTTTTATATATTTAAAAATACTTATTTCATTTACCTATATAAAAATAAAAAATAAAAAAAATAAAAAAAAACATTCTAAATAAAAAATATCACAATATCACAGTTTTATAAAAAATTATACCATTATTTTTTTAATGAAAAACCTAAATTTTATAAAATACGCTAAGAATATACTTCGTCTTAAAGCTAGATTAGCTATTAAGATCAAAAGGAGTGCAAAAGGTTGGATTACAAATTGAAACGTTGAAATAAAAAACAATATAATTTTATAAAATATGCTAAGAATATACTTCGTCTTAAAGCCAGATTAGCTATTGAGATCAAAAGGAGTGCAAAAGGTTGGATTACAAATTGAAACGTTGAAATAAAAAACAATATTTGTCGGTCGTCTCCTTTATTTGATCCGCGCTCCGTTGAATTTAGAGACTGCAAATAATTTTATGGTCCAATCATTACGCCATACTTATTTCTCACGTGAATTACTACTCGATAGTGAAGTGTACTTCATCATCTACCATGGCCATGATTTTGAATATTATGGGATTACCGTTATAAGTGAAATGCTTTTAGTTGGGAGTTTGAGCAATGCATGTTCAGTGAGTTCTTTTTTTGGGCTAATTAGTATTTTGATCTTCAAATGCATTATTAAAATTAATAATTTAATAATATTTATTAATTAATATTAAAAGTTAATATTTTTATTAATAATATAATAATTACTAACTATTTGATATTGTTATTGTTTAATATTGGCAGTGAAACATAGTTTACAATATTATTCAAAGTTTATTTAAAAATTATATTTAATATTTTTATATTTTTATCATAAAAATATAAAAAAATTGTAAATAAGTTTAATAATAAGTTAATATTAATATTAAAGATAAGTTTAACTTTAATAAGTTTAATAATAAGGCTAATGTTTTTATTAAAGTTTAATAAAGTTAATTTAATAATTTTGATGTTATGTTTAATATGAATATTAATAAATTTAAAGTTTTTTTATTTTAATAGTAAGTTTGACTTCAATATTAATAAGTTTATGTTAGTATAAATGTTTGTTAAATAATATTAAAGTTTAATATTAATGTGTTAATGTTAATATTGATGTTTAGTGATTAATATTAAAATTTAATAATTTTATTAATAATATTAATAAGTGTTCATTATTTAATATTATTATTTTTTAATCCAAGAGGTTTTGGACAGACAGTGATCTGGTGTACTATTAAGGCAATTCTTGATGTGAAGCTATGGATTCAATTTCTCGCCTTGATCAAGGTGATATATTGGACATGATGAAGATATAATCCTACCATGTTTACTCTATATATATATATATATATATATATATATATATATAATTCCTTAATATTAATAATCAAGCATTGTCGATAATCTTAGTCAAATAATGTCGGTTTCTATAATCAATGTGTAAATATAATTTATGTTTAAATACAATAATAAGGAAGGGAGAATAATTTTAACTTACATTTAGATTGGTAAGAGAAAATATGAGATTTATAACCCTAAATAGTATTAAACCCAATGGAAAATTAATATTTAATATTTAAATTTATATATCTTGTGTTTATAATATTAATCTCTTCGGTTTAATATTATTCCCTTGGGTTTATAATATCAATCTCTTCACTTTATAAATCTAAGGGTTCATATTGCTACGGTATAATATTATTCATAGGGTTTATAATATTAATCCTAAGGTTTAATATAAATCCCCTAGGTTTATAATCATGGTCAACCATGATGCGACATCACATTCTCACAAATATTGACTCAATATGAAAATAAACCATGGTCAACTATTATCAACCATCATCAACCATGATCAACAATGGTCCAATGTCACATTGTGACAAATATTTTCTCAATATTAAAATCAACCATGGTCAAGCATAGTCACCCATGATTCATCATTGCATTGTGACAAAGATTGTCTCAATATGAAAATCAATTATAGCCAACCACAGTCCAAATTATCATTGTGATAAAGATTGTCTCAATATGAAAATCAACCATGGTCAACCATGTTTATTTTACCGTTTATAATATTTATTAAACAATTTATATACATTGGTTTATGATATTTATCTTAGGGTTTATTATAGAATTTTCTCAATATGAAAATCAATGATGGTCAATGATGGTAAACCATGACCATTCACGGTCCATATTTGTCAAATAGGGTCAACCATGGTCAATTATGGTTAACATTGGTCAACAATGGTTCAATGTCACCATTATGAAAAAAATTGTCTCAATATGAAAATGAACGATGGTCCAACGTCACAATGTGACAAATATTGTATCAATATGAAAATCAACCATGGTCAATCATGGTCAATAATCATGGTTAGATTATAAAAAATATTGTCTCTTGGCCTAATTTCACATGATGACAACCATTTTCATCCATGGTAAACGATGGTCGACCATTGTCCAAAGGCGCATTGTGATAAAGAGTGTCTTAATATGAAAATCAACCATGGTGAATCATGGTTCAAGGTTGCATTTTAACAAAGATTGTCACTATATGAAAATGAATCATGGTCAACCATGGTGAATCATGGTTCAAGATTGCATTTTGACAAATATTGTCACAATATGAAAATGAATCATGCTCAACCACGGTCAAATGTCGCATTGTGCGAAATATTGTGTCAATATAAAAATCAACCATGGCCAACCATGTTTATTTTAGGTTTTATAATATTTATCTTAGGTTTTATATGCCTTGGGATTATAATATTAATCCCTTGGGTTTAATATTATTCCCTTAGGTTTATAACGCCTTAGATTTTTAGTATTAATCTCTTTGGTTTATTAGTATCTTGGGTTTATAATATCAACCCTTTGGGTTTATTAATCTAACAGTTCATATTCCGAGTGTATAATATTATTCATAGGGTTCATAATATAAATCCTAGGGTTATATATAAATCCCTTTGGTTTATAATCATGGAAAACCATGGTGAATCATGGTCTAACATCACATTGTCATATATATTATCTCAATATGAAAATAAAACATGTTCAACCATCATCAACCATGGTCTATGATGGTCAACCATGGTGCAACGTCACATTGCCACAAAGATTGTCTCAATATGAAAATCAATCATGGTCACCCATAGTCATCCATGGTCTAATTTTGCATTGTGGAAAAAATTGTCTCAATATGAAAATCAATCATGGTCAACCATGGTCAATCATGGTCAATATGAAAATCAACAAAGGTCAGTCATGGGAAACCATGGTCAACCATTTTCCAGTGTCACATTGTGACAAATATTGTCTCAATATGAAAATAAACCATGGTCAACCATTGTCTACCATGGTCAACCATGTTTAATTTAGGGTTTATATAATTTATCCTAGGGTCTATATACATTGTATTTATAATATTAATCCCTTGGGTTTAATACTATTCCCTTGGGATTATAATGCTTTGAGTTTTTAGTATTAATGCATTAGGTTTATTAGTACCTTAGGTTTATAAAATTAATCCTAGGGTTATATATAAATCCCTTGGGTTTATAATATTTATAATAATTAATTTCAAAGACCTCAACAAGATGGGATTTTCTGACTCCAAGTGTTTATTATTAGATATTCTCATAGCACAGGTGGCAAGGGTGCTAAGAACCCCAAACTTCTGGGCATGAAAATGATGAGAACTAGCATGAAGATACTGTTCCATGTGAGTTTTCTTGAGAAAAACTTGGTGTGAAATGGAACCATCATCATTTGTAGAGAGGAGAATATCAAGGAAAGGAAGGCACCCGTCCACCTCAACCTCCATCATGAACTTGATGGAGTTTGATTGCAAATTAAGGTGGCATAGAAATATATCTAGCTTCTCATGACCATGCGGCCACATGACACAAGTATCATCAATGAACCCCTTCCACTTTCTAGGGAAAAATTGAGTTGACGCTAAGGCCTTGGTTTCAAAATATTCCATAAATAAGTTAGAAACTATAGCGGAAACAGGGGAATCCACTGCAAGTTTTCTCATATAACTCACCTTGGAAGTTGAATAAGGTCAAGGTGAGACAAAGGCCAACTAATTTGGAAGTGTCCTGGTCTAAGATCCAATTTATAACACCTTGCCACCCATGCTCTGATAATCTCCGATAATAACCACCTAGAGTCAAAAAAATCCCATCTTCTTGATGTCTTTGAAATTAATGGTTATATTACATCTCAAAGCCTTAAGGCCTTTCAAAAATCATGTAAAGGATTAGGAGGTTATAAATCTTCTCAAGTTGATCATATCTCCAAGTTTCATCTCCCATTTATCTAAGGGACCACGGACAAGATTGCCCATGTCCTGAGAAAAAATAATGTCTCATCTTCGTTCAAACCTCTCTATACCATAAAAATCTCTCTTGGATCTGTTAAATATGTGGTCAAACTTAATGAATTGAAAGGGTTTTACCTAATTCCATGTTCTTGTGGTATTCCCTATAATGGAGAAACATGTCATTCCACTAATCAAATAATCCATGAGCGTGTTGCAAAAATTAGGAAAAATCATTCACGCACCTCAGGTCTTGCTGAACATGTGGATAAATCTTGTCACCATGTATGTATTGAGGACTCCAGAGTAATTTCTAGGGTTGATCACTTACACCATAGGAATCTTAGATAGGCTATTGAGATTGAGAGACATGATAGGAATCTCAAGAAGGATGATGGTTGGAAATTGACTAAGAGTTGGATTTCGGCTCTTCCGATTTTATTCCTCCCACTCTCGCCTAGTTTGGGTTAGGTTTTTGCATCATTTTTCTTGTATCATTGTTGGCTTGAGGGGTTCTCGCCCAGGTTCAAATTTATAGGTAAACCAACAAACCCTCCAACTACTAACCCTTTTGGCGGCTATCTAATTGTGCAAACCAAAGTCTCACCCGAAGTAATATGGGGGGGGGTGCTAGAACTACGTTTCTGCACCCTGAGGAAGGAATTTATGAGTGGTCCTATGTAAAAGCCCACAAAAAACTTTTACATATGCAAGCACAGAAATTGTGCAAACATTAAGAGAATACCACATAATTCCTATCACTTTGGCGTAGACAAACATAACAGAAGCCAATCCAAATCACAAAATATCAGAGGCCTAAATAGATTTATTATGTATCATCATTTAATCATAAGTTATCCAAAGACATTTTGCAACAAAAAATAGAGATAGTATCACATTAATAAGGTTTTCCTTAGTGAAAAAAAAATATCGGATCTAGATCTCACTCTTACTTAACAGAAGACAATAGAAACCTATCAATTATCTCTACAAATTCATGAGTAAGAAAATAGATAGTGAGATATTATCAAAGAATAATAGTAAGCATAAACAACAATTAGATGCACAACACATTGCTTCGCCAAAATTATTTCTTCTATCAATCCTTTATATCTATCAACACATCAATTTTTCCTTCGAAAACCCTTACAAAACCCTTAGTATCCCTTCTGCGTACATAGCAAGCAGATTTCGTACACAGCCAGAACTAGGTCTCTGCACACACAGCTAGCAGGAGCCTTTTACCCAACGGAAGAGCCCAAAACCCTTACAGACATAGATATTATCTGAATATCAATATCTCATAGCTTAACCCAACTACTTAGCATAGATATATGTTACCTATTTATAATATGCCTAGTGCATAAATAATATGGTCTCAAACCATGGTTTGAGACCCATAGTTTACATTTAATCTTAAATATATCCCAAAATTAGGGCAAAAATCCGTTTGACTATCCCTGCATAGCACACACATACAAAACATACAAAAAGAAGCATTGAAGCTTGTGCCTCAGGTGAACCTGCTCCAACAGGCCCCCAACACAAACATGTGAGTCGTCTTGAGTCACTGAGGCATTGTGGTTGTATCCTTCTTTTTATCTCGAACCATCTTGAGATAAGTTTGGAGGGGGCTCACTAACTCCAAGCTTTGCGTTGCTGCACCCTGCGCCTACTGAACCATCTTGTCTGTCGTGGGACCTTCAAAAGCCATATCCACATTGCGTTGGGTCTACTGGATGATCTTGATCGTGTTTTTTAGTGTCTATGAGAGTTGCAGTGCTTCCTCTGCCCATGGTTGCATTCTTTCTATGAGCACTTGTTCCTTTCGACACAAATCCGTAATTGTACCTTGGATTTTGTGGCCTTCTTGAAAATGAAAAAGCCTCTATTGAACCTCCAGTGTAGGCGAGACTATGCATATCTCTTCAAACTCTTTCTCTTTGGTGCTAACTATGTCACGCAGCTGCTGCATGACCAGATAATTCTAGAAATATGCCCAGATATCCATGGCCTTGACCAGAGACTGGTCACACTGAGTGACTTCAGCGACAATACTTTCTTGGGCTTGTTTCACCTCTGCATCTCTCTTGGCACAGACCTCTGGTGGTGTCTCGGGCTAAAGCTTAGTCTGAAGGTCAGTGATTTACGGCTCATATCCATCTCGAAGGGTGTGAACTTCCGCTTGCACAACCTTGATTGCAACAGCTAGTCCATCTGACTTCTCTGAAGGTGTAGCGGTGGTCGCGATTAATGGAATATCCTAGCATACTTCATTGATCTTGGCCTCTAGCACAATGCATTGAGATTGTGTTGCTTTATATGTTGCCTCTGCGTGATGCTATTGATCATGTGATTATGCATCTTATTTCTATTCATCCTAGTTTTTTGTCTGCGCGGTTTCTTCGCGGTACTGAAGCTCATTAGCAATGACTGAGTGTACAATATGAAGCTTTCCTACAGGAAATACATCTAGGTTACTATGCACATCACCTATAATAGTAAATTGACTATCTTAGGTCAAATCCATTTGAAATGCAAGTAGGGGGATATGGAAAAATCACCCCTCCCCAGATTAGGATAATGCTACGTCCAAAGGTTGTGCACTGCTCACATGAGCAATGGTTCGGCTCGCTTGAATAATGCTCACTTGGATCTTGCTTGCTTACATTTTTAGTTCTTGAAGGCCAACCTAGACAACTTCTAATGAAGATGTATAATGGACCTTCATGTTCGTCCAGCTATCCTCCTACGCAATAGTGACTATAGTTTTGATGTCATTGAGACCATCCTCTCTCAGTGTCAGGACCTCCTATCCTATTTGGTTCAAACCCTTCTCCTCTTTCCTTGATCTAACCTAGGTTTACGCACCACGCTTTGTGCCTGCTTCAATTTCTTTAGGTGGAGAGCCATTATTTTCTGTCACTATTGTGGCCTCAACATTTTCTCTTGTAGTGGTTAGTATAGGCTATTTTTCACCAAGCTTATCCATCATCATTAGTGTTATCATGTCTACAGGATTTTTTATGCCCTTCTCTGTGAATTGTCCTGTTGGGGTGCGCGACTGTGTAGGTGGACTCAACCACGGCGGTAGCTAGTACATTGTGACCCTGATTAAATCTTCCTTTGTCACTAAATAAGGAAGCTCGTACCAAACACCCTCCATAAAACCCTTGTCGTGGATGTGGATATTGTGGAATGTAGCCTTGAAGTCAGCTACCATTTTATATTGCTCATAAAGGGTAGGAGACAGTCACGGCTTTGACTACACCGCCTGGTATAAGATTACATCATATAAGACCCAAGAGATCTTGTTTTCTTTTGCTTGCATAGGATCAAAAGAGTGCCAGAGGGCCACTTAGCACACAACTTTACACATTGTTTCTGGAAGTTCCAGGAATTGGGTATCTTCAGGGTTTTTCCACCCAATCAGTGTGATTAATAATAAAATCCAATCATACTAAAAATTATTTCCCTCCTCTTGGACATCATGCATGGTTTCAAGAAATTATTTGCAGATATATGCACACAAATTATAGATGACCCATTTTTTTCATCTCCTTGTGAGCGCAATCACCTGCTTGGGCACTTCCTTTAGCCTACACTTGCACATCATTTTGCAAGAAAATATTACTCTACCAAAATGGACTAATGGGTCATTTATTTCTTTGACCACAAATCCATGGGATTTGTGTGTAACATCATACTTCTTATTAATTTTTTATTCCAGCACTTTCTCGTACGTATTCACTCCGAAATCAGCCATAGGGTTAGCCTCCCTATTTAGAAACCCCATAATTCTGTGAATTAGATCTGCATCAATTTGGATGTGCTCTCCCAACCTAAGAACATCATCATGCATTAATGCCAATATTTTCTTTATGTAGATATCATTAATAGGGTTGCACCCAAAATGAGGGATATAAAAAATATTGAGGAGGCCGACCTTGTGCAGACCTAGCATTTATTTCTTCAGCTCAAGGCACACCAACCCTCCTGCATATGGAAAGGGATCAAGATACAAATCTGGTGTGAGCTCTGGAAATTTCTATACGTCTATTTTATCCCATTCATTGAATCATAGCTAAGGGATTTTTGCCAACATGTCCCCCTCCATTTGGACATTCTCTGGGATCAATGACACTTGGATACCTTCATGCACTTTATCCAATTCTTTTGCCACTTTCATTGTAGGTTTTCTTAGCACAATGTAGCCAGCCAGTCATGCGAATTGTGCTACTTTTATGATGTCATCATCCCCTTCTTTGATATTTTTAGGGAGTTCAAGCATGGGTTTCTTTATCTTCTCTCCGATAGAATGGGGAGGTATGGGGGAATTTTTTCTCAGGTACTTGCACATCCCAGAAGTGTGTTCCTTTTGTGCTTTAGATGGTGTATGGGTCTCTACCATAGGCACCTCCTACATGGTAAGGTCCTCTTCGAGTCTGGTGGCAGTCATTCTACTTTGAATCATGTATCCTAAACCCGCTTGTTGCAAATATTCCTAAATCAAAGGGTCCAATCTGGATATAAACGTAGCAAAAGAAAAGACAAATAAACATCTCATAGCATAAAAATCACTTAGAACACAAAGGAAACTATTGTGACCCCTTGATTCATATTTATACTTTGGTGCATCTGCAACAGTTCCTGAGGAATTAACGAGGTTCCATTACTGACAAAATGGTCCCAAATCTAGAAAAATCCCTTTATTAAATGCATTTTGGATGCTCCTAAAAATGGTAATAATTATGTCTTATCTAGTTTTACTGTTCCAACGGCTAGTTTTTGACACCTCTTTACACCAGTCAATCCCCTGGCATAGATACTGCATGCGTGCTGCACAATATTGTGCATGTAATCCCTAAATAAGTATAACCATTGATAGAACGTCCACCCCAACATAGGCTTTTTGACTAGGTAATGTAAATCATATCATGTAGTAGCTGCCATATCCCTTAGTAAATGCAAACTTTTCTAACATTCATCATACCAATGGAATTTTGCACTTATGCAGAGTAATCTAGTAATGGGCTCAGTTATCAATGTGTACTTGGGAATGCAGTTTCTGTACTATCCCTCAAGACTCAGCGTGGAGCACATTTGTTTGAAGTTTAAGGGGATTGAGGGTCCTACAAGTGCATGCCAGTCCCAAACTTCTACTAGTGCCAAGTGTCAACTAGACACAGTCTCCCGGATCGGCACATCAATAATCAAATCTTCGCCAATGATATTGATCCCACTTTCAAACCTAAATTTATAAAGAAAACTATCAATCAATGCAAACCAGTTGCTAGTGCCTCCACATAGCTGTGTTTCCGAGTACCATTCAATTGGAACCTTTTCTAGCATATGAATAAACTTGTGGACCCATTCAGACCTTGGTTCGACACCCCATACATGATTCCACTTTTCCATATGGATGTGTAAATCCTCATTTCCATATTATAAGACTTATTCTTTAATGTCTGGTTGCTCAACTTGTAGCTGCATTGTCTGCATGCACTCCTCCTAATATCCCATATTCTCGTTATGTGTTTCCCATCATCTCACTAGAGTAGTGCGCAAAACAATATCTAAAGCATGGAATCTTTGTGTTGTTGGAACATTCCTTTCCAATTCTATCAATAACATGTTTACATTAGTTAACCATCATAATGTGGGAACCCACATATCTCAGATGTTATACAACTTAGATATCTAGTCACACAATTACAACACAATGTATACTCCTCATGCAATCAGTTCTTCCAATTCTCGATTTCCTCAATAGAGTCTGAAAAACAAGAACTTTCCTTCTCCCACATAATATTTCCATCCATTGTTGGGTTGATCCAATCCTTTGAGCGCAATCTCAGCTTATATATTTGGTCAATGTCATCCCTGTCGTGCACAGAATTCATGTATCGATGTCCTTCAGCATGGTCTAGAGGGATGATAACTCGGACTCCATTACTCTCAAACTCCATCCTTCTTTTCTTCAAGTCTATGACACCATCCAGGTCATTTTCCCAATCCAATCACATCAACGTAGGATAGGTATTTGTATCATCCACGATCTCTATCACTTCAAATTTGGTTTTCACATTAACACCCTCAATACTGACTACGAATTAAGGCAACCACCCAAGAGCAATGATCCTCTATTGATTGGCCATGCATAGTTGGATCGTGGACCATTCTAGCTTTGGTTCTCCCATGAGGTACCATGTGTGTTTTTGTAGAACATTAGCATCTGATCCAAGATCAAGAATTACCTCGTCCATTTCATAAGCTCCTATCTACGCAGTCAGGTGCATCTCTTTGCTGGTTCTTTTCTTGTTTCTATATATTTTATTAATGACACGCTAATATACCATTGGTGGTCCCTTCTCTGTGAAATTATTTGTTAGAGCCTACAGATTTTCCACTTCCATCTCGTTGCACAATAATTTCATGCATGCCTATATGAATGGTTTAATCTCTTCATCTCCTCCAAAGCCTTCAAATGGTGTACCTGATTTTGATGCACCACCCTCACTGAATTATTTCTGGGCCTCAATAAAGGTTTCTTTTATGCGCTGAAGATAAACTCATATTTTATTCTCTCGTGCCTTACGGATCCAAAAACCTGTAGATGATTCCTTTCCCTTATCCTTATTTCTGGTTATGCTACTCCTTGTTACTACATTCACACTTGGAACCTCCCCACTAGGTGTAGCATGCACCATTGACAGATTCTGTGTTGGGGTCTGCGTCTTTCTTTCCTATATTTTTGCAATTAAGATAGGGCAATATTCAAGCACATGATCAAGTTTCCTATAATACCTACAAGACTTGCATGTAGGATTCAGACTATCACACTAAAAATGGCCAACATCTCCGAAATTATAACAAATCACTTGTCCCCTTCCTCGACCAGCTGATCCACCTCCTCGACCCCTTCCTCTACACGAAGATCCTCTATGTCTAGAAGGGGATGTCAGTGAGAAGGACTCAACCTGCACCCTGTATATTTTATATTTATCCTTCATCATCTCATAGGTGTGACAATGCTTCTCATTATGCCCTAATGATGAATAGAGCCTGCAAAAAAATTGCTTTAGGTCAGGTTGATATTTCCCAATCCTTAGATAAGAATTTGTGTCATGCTATCCAACAACCTGACAGACTATGCACTAGACATGGATATTCAAGGGGCTGGGACCTCCAGCATTCAAATAATTAGTGAAAATAGGACACTGGTCTTTATGATACCCGAAAGCTTTGAATTTTATACACCAGATCCTGCACACGCTTTTTTGCCCCTATTGTTGCATAGGATTTGAATTACTAACTACATGGCTTCCAGCTGGTTCTGTGTTTGTTGAGTCCCAAGAAAAACAAGTTTTGGTGTACCTTATAATTTCACTGCGACCTCCACAGACTCAGCTAATGTTTCAATATTTTCTTGTCCTAATGGATGGCGCAGATGGGGGAGAAACATAGCAATGAAGCATTCCTTATGTTGAGCATCGTTAATGAAAAATACTCCATCCCTGATGACATGCTTCAACCATTGGTCTCCTTCCCATATAGATTCATTAACATCCTAGTGGATATATTTCATCTCAATTACCAGCTGTGAGTATGATTTAGGGTTTTTGAACTACTCTTTTAGGGTTGTCTTTATCTGCTGCAATGTAGTGTTAGGGTTATCCTGAACATACCTCATATACCAATCCAATTCCATACCTTGGAAGGTTGTAGCGAGATGTTATTTCTTGATATCATTTCTGCGAGCCTACTATGCTTGCTACATAGCCTCAGTCACAAACCAGAAGTGTCCATTGTCCTCATACCAGACACCCTTGACATTAGGTATCCTCATTGACACGACCATTGCTACTCCTGGGAGAGGAGGAAGATATGGATTGCGCAGTGGGGTAGGCGATCTCTGGTACAGTGATAGAAGTGGAGTGGAAGGGGTAAGAAATAGACTTAGAAGTGTCTGCTAGAAAAAGCTTTCTTTATCGGAATCACATGAGCTAGCAGTTTTTGGTTCAGGCTCACTGTCAGATCTAAGCTTCATAGGGTTATAAGGGACTTCTTCAAACTCTTCACAGTAAATTTTTCCACTACGTGTAGTTGAACCCTTCTGATCCATTCAAGTAGTGTGTTCACACAAACAACCATTTTCACACAATAACATCTTTAGTGACAATTTCAATGAGTGAAGGAACTTACCTCTAGGGCCTTCGAAAAATATTCTCTCTGCTTCAGAGTAGGACACAAACTGATCAATGGAAAATTCAGTAACAAAGCCACCCAAGATTCGGTCAATATAATAATCTACCACATGAGTGATCTTACTATCAAAATTTTCTACTTTTTGGATCAATTCATAGATCCACTCAGTGACTGGGTCATCTCTTATATAGTGATATAATTCAACTAAGCACGAAAACCACTCCTGAAGCTCGTATGGAAAGGAACTAAAGTAAATTTCATGCACTTCTCTATATATATATATATATTCCAATACACTATTCAATAGATATCTTATGGCTCTGATTCTCTTGAACCACAAATTCTAGGATATTTCTATCCAACCAATGTTGTAATTCATCTCGCGAGGGCTACCATGACATCAAATCTCCCTCAAAATGATGATCTTGTTCCCAAAAATGGAACCATTTTTTGGCTTCAGGGGTTCTGACCCAAGTTCGGAGTTATAGGTAAATCAACAAACCCTCCAACTATTGGCCCTTTCGGTAGTGATATACTTGCGCAGAACAAAGTCTCACCTGAAGCAGTATAGGGGGGTGCTGGAACTAGGTTTCTACACCCTAAGGTTGGAATTTATGAGTGGTCCTCGGTAAAATCCCACAACAAAATTATACATATGCATGCACAGAGACTGTGTAAATATTAACAGAATACCGCATAATTTCTATCACTTTGGCGCAGATAAATAGAACAGAAGCCATTCAAAATCACAACACATCAAAGACTTAAACATATTTATTATGTATCAACATTTAATCATAATTTATCCAAATACCATAGAACACATAGATAGTATCACAGGAATAGGGTTTGCCTCAGTGTGGACAACAGATCAGAACTAGATCTCACTCTTACATAACATAAGTCAATAGAAACCTATCAATTAGTGATGTGCTTCATCAATAAGAAAAAAATAATGTGATCTTATCAGAGCATAAGAGTAGGCATAAAAAACAATTATATGCATAACATAGAGCTTCTTCAAAACTGTTTCTTCTATTAATCCTTCAAATCTGTTAATACGTTAGCTTTTCCTTCAGAAACCCTTACAAAACCCTTACTATCCCCTCCATTCACACAGCTAATGGAGTCCACACACATCCAGGACTAGGTCTCTGTGCACAGCCAGCAGGAGCCTTTTACCCAACCCAAGAACCTAAAACCCTTACAGATGCAAATATTGTTTGAATATCAATATCTCATAGCTTAACATAACTACTTAGCTTAGACAAATGCTATCTATTTATAATATTCCTACCGAACAGATACTATGGTCGCAAACCATGGTTGGAGACTCATAGTTTACATTTAATATTAAATATCTCCCAAAATTGTGGCAAAAATCCCTTTGACTATCCCTACGCAGTGCACACATACAAAACATACAAAATGGAGCATTGAAGCTTGTTCCTTAGGGGACCCCGTTCCAACAATTATTTATATGTTATAATGCTTTATTCTATTTTGTTCATTTGTTTCTTCCCTATTTTAATAATCCCTTGAAATTTCGTTATTTATTGTTAACCCTTCCTAAACCTATATTTTTTTGATTAATAAAGTTTTGGAATATTTTATATTAATTAATAAATTCCTTGTTTCTTTACTAATTATTTGATCCCTTTGACTTTGGCTTACGTTCTATATAACTACTTTATATTTAAATAATATTTATTTAACTAATTTCATTCTTATTTTTACTAGGTTATATGTAATTATAATAAATAAATAATAATTTTACAACCTATAACTCTATTATTAATTTTTTTATTATAAAATACATAATTTTACTTTATTTTATAACCAAGTCTTAATCCTTTGGAATTTATGGTTAATTTAATTATTATTTAAACCAATTTATGAATATGATAACTAATTTACTAACGGCTATTTTTCGACGACTTTCCCTAGGCATCCATGCATCCATGTTGTTTATTCCTAAAAATCGATTGGCCTTCTCACCTTGTCCTAAGGATAAACCACATTAGTTGGTTTGAAACATCAACAAACTCATAATGATGTGATTAATCCAAAAGACATTCATCTACATTATAGATCACAAAAATCTTAGATCTAACAATATAATAAATAATAATAATATATTTAACAATATCAATATTAATATTAAGTATGTCTATCGACATTCTTCAACCACCTTAATTAGTATAGTTGTGTATGTGTTTGATATACATTGATCAACGTTTATCAACCACATTTATTAATGTGATTGTGCTAATTATTAATATTTATATATCATTAAAATATAATATATTAAATAATAATTAATTATTTTTATAAATATTAATATTATGATTCATATTATATTAATAATGAAATTTATTTAAAAATTATAATGGTAATAAAATTTCAAAATAACGGGTTTTTATATTTATATATTGTGAAAAAAAATTAATACATGCTAACGTTTATTTGGTGAACAATTTACAGTGATTCATCAAAGTTAAAAAAAAAAACTAACCTAGAAAATAATATTTCAAATCAATATTGTTTTTTTGCCATGCTTCATTATGATGTTTTCATAAAAAGACTGAAACGAAAAGATATTTGAAAATAAATACACAAGGATAAAATATTTGGAGGGAAAATAGTAAAATTTGAATGCAAAGATAATGGTAAAGAGAAAACATTGAGAAAAACGATGCATCTCCTCAAAGCTACTAATCTCCATTATCAAGAAATGGGATTGAGGAATCCAAAATATTTTTATCATACATGAAACCCACCACCTCCTTCGGGCTCCTAATCTCCAATTTTATGCAGCGTTTAGAAGAAACCTTGGACAAGAGGTTCCTTTCCATAACAATGGAGGTGACTTTGTAAGAATGACAAGTAAATTACTTCTCCGGTCGTGAAGGAATTCTTTGAGAGAAGGGTTCAAAAAAAATATTTGAAGGATATTTAATGTTGATTGTATACCATTTCAATGGTTGATATTGAAGCTACTTTTAAAAAATAGCAAGGGAGATACATTGGATTAAAAAGGCCCTTAGCAAAGTTCGATGGAAATTGATTGAATTAAGAAAAAAAAATTGATAAATTTTGAAGATTATAAGTTTGTTAATATAAATATATGGGAATATATGGGCTAATTTAGTGATTGTTGAAAAATAAGATTTATTTATTATTATTTTTATATTATTATTGAGTTAAGACTAGAGGGTTTTTTTGGTTGAATTGCTAGTGTTAGTTTTTTGAAACATGTATTTTTATCATGAGCTAAGTTTTGTGAATTTTAAGCTCATGTAGGGTTGTTATATTTCTAGTTGTCAAAGATATTTTTAGTTGATCCACAACTTTTTCTTTTTTGTTATAAATGAAGGACTTCTCTATGTAATTTTACAACATTGTGAGTAATAGAAAACACTTTCATGGTATCAAAGTAGTTTTTCATGTGTTGTTGAATCTTTTTTTTTTTAATTAGATCTGAATGTGGTTTCATTGACTCTATTAAGGGTTTAAAAAATATGTATGTCCATATTAAATCCTTTAGCTCTCATATTTGAAGGTTTTCGTTACAAATTGATGAGATGTCTATTGTTCGATGGGGGCCTCAATGGATCATGGTTCAAGGTTGGTATCATTGACCCATGTTTTCTACTCTCACTGCAAGATATTTGCATTATGATTCTCCTATCTCTCTTCTTTCATATGACGTTTTCCTATAGTTACACAATGATTATTAAAAGCATGGGATGAGGCATTATTCCCAAATATCACATCCTTGACTGGTTATTTGATTCACTGGGATGGTGTAAGACCTTCGATGAGGTAGAGAGGAGAGATTAAGTTGCATGGCATAAATTTACATTTCTTTTGACATGTTTAATGGTTATTATCAACAATGAACCCTTGGTTCTTAGCCACTAAGAGCAACCTTAGGGTAGGTGTAGTTTGGGACTTGAACGTGCACTTTCCACACCCACTGTGAAAGACATTATAGTCTATTTCTACAACATATACCTTATTATATTAGCTTTAACAAGTGTTCTATTGGTTGTGTCCTAAATTTTATATTGGCTTTGTCTTATTGACACATTGCTACCATGTACCCAAGCATGCCAAAGATATTCATGTTATTGGAACAACTACTTTATAAACCTAGCTAGTTACTAGATATTTTCGAATGGTGTCACCAAATATCTTTAGATTTTAGATATTTTTATTAATGGTTTTTTATTTCTAAATGGTTCTTGGGAAAATTGTATGAAAATTGGGTAGGGTTACCAAAGGAATCCATGAAAACATGTGGAACAAACCAATGGAGGTAGGAAAATGTTTCTCAAACTAACAAACCAACAAATAATTTTTTCTATTAGCATATGCCATAATGTTGAGTGGTGATCGAGATTGCAAACATTTTAATATTTGTTGAAAATGTATACAACCAATTTTGGTAATGATTAGGTCAATGACATGCTATAATGTTTTAATCCTAATGTTGTAATAGATTGGTTTTGAGTATAGTTTCCAAAATCAATTTTCTTTTTTAAAATTTTATTTGAAGGAAGAGGAAATGCATTTAAAGTTTTTCCTTTAATCATAGGATTGTATTTTTGTTTTCCACCATTATAGGACAAGCAAAAATTAAAATTAAGATCTATTGATTTCACTCAAAATTGGTCAAGTTTGAAGATTGCCAACCATGCATTATTTACATCATTTGAAGTTATACATATTGATCAAAACTTTTGATGTGCACTTCTCATAGATCGTGACCCTATTTTTACATATTGAAAATGTTTTATTTTATACACAATAAGAAAAATGAGTAAAATATCAGAGAAAATTCGTGAAAGTAAGGTTCTAGATAAACTTTGTAATGAGGTTCTTCACTTGTAGTCCATCGCTGCTATGTTGCAAATAAAAAATGTAAAACTCAAGAATCAATTCCAATCTAAAATGGCTAATAAAATAAAGACAAATGATAATATGGAGTCGAGAATTAGAAAGTATTTCTATAATATTGTAGATGGTTTTCAAACTATGGTTGACTTCCTTGGTGATTTGGAGGAGGAAGTTGAGGATATATCACATTTAACAATTGTTATCTTGAAGAAGGAAAATTTCAAGCTGAAGGAGTAAAATTCCTCATAGACTAGAGAAGTTTCCTATTTAAAATCGTCCATAGAAATGCTTCATGAAGAAGATTCCCCTCTTCAATAAGATAGCAATATATTGTTTAACCAATATTAAACTTTGAAAAAATATCATGATACATTGTTCTTGGAGCTAACAAAACAGAATGTGATTGTTCAAGGTTTGAAAGGGTGCAAGCATAACCTTGAGTTGGAATTCAGTTGCCTACAAAATGTTGAGAAGGAGAATTTTTTTATTGAGCTGGCCCAAGATCACCTTCTTCTACCCTTCATGATCGCGGTTGTAGCCTTGCTATTTTTGAGAATTATAATGTTGATTAATGTGCCTCATCACATGCTTTTATGCAACCTAGCTTTGAAAAACATACTACTAGTATCAAATAGCAACTACTCAGAAAAATTGGATATACAAGAGGACTTGGAAAAAATGGACACATAATTTATATTCCTATTACACCTAAAGTGTAAAAATCTATAGCAAGTCCTTGATATTTTGATGCTACTATTTCATTGCCTAGATATGACCATATTGAATCTAGGAAGTTTTTTTTTGTTGCAAGTGGAGTTTGGACTAATTTAATCGAATATCATCTCCCCATTGATTATGTTGTATAGACTAAAAAATCCATTAATATTGTTGCAGATGACAATGTTGTTGTTATAAAGACTTGTTCTTTTGTTTGTGCACCAAGATTTTAGTTTGCAACAAAAAATATCTGAGCCACATCAACATCCTCATATAATAAATAGGAATTTATTCATAAAACAAAAATATATTTATTATGTAGTTATATCATTACAAAACTAATGATAAAGGTTAAACCACAGGCTAGTTTAATCCATTGGGATTAATTTTGTTTAGATCGTTGGATGGTCATGGCATCATTTGAAAAAATGTTTGTAGACCTCACACCATTGTGTCTCATCGACTATTGATAGCCATTAATCCCTTATTTTTGTTTCTCACTCATTTGTGTTTTAGGGGGGGAATTTGATGGTGACAAAATTTTTTGTTGTTGCTATGTTGTTTAGTAAATTAATATACTAGACTATGTTATATTATTGTTTTATTGTTGACTACCTTGTGCTTCATCAGTGGTGATCGTATTCAAACATCTTCAGGAGTGGATGCACTATGTGTGGATTATATTTTGTGGTAGAGAAAATTAAGGGTGGAAGATATGCTAAGTAATGTATTTTTCTCCAAGCTAAGTATGCCATATTTCCTCTTTGGATCTTTCAACATCCACATTCACTATTTTTCACTTGTTGGTTGAGGGTGTTGCTTCTATTTGAAGCCTTTGTCCTATTTTTTTACCAATACCTATCTAAATATTTTATGAAGTGGTTGCCAGAGTTTTCATTTTTTGTGCCTCTATAACGTATTCCCATTTAGATATCAACAAGTTTCATTGAGGTGTATTGGCTCACATATTCACATTTTTTGGTATTTCCAACTCCATGTTTATCTAAGCACTACCATATTTCTCTCTTTTGAAGAGGATTTTTTTCTTACTTGGGTACTTTATCATTCCTTGTTATTGAGACCTAATTTTTCTTTATGTTTTCTCCCTACATTTTTCTTAAGGGTGGGTACTAGTGTTGTTACTTTCCAACACACACTTTTCCAATGACCTAAGTGTTGTGAGTTGTAAGTTCACATAGTGTTTTTATTTTCCCACTTGTCATAATTGTATTTAGCCAAGATTGAAGCTTCTCTATTCTTATAAATGAAATATTTCTTTATATATTTTTAAAACATTGTGAGTAATGAAAAACTATTTCATAGATAACATATCTTCCATTTAAAGAGATGATATGAAAGTTACCATAAACAAATGAATTTTCATTATAATTCAAGGTTTATTCACATAATTCCTTGTCATTTTATAAAGTGATTCTATAACTATAGTTTTGATATTTCATCTATTTTACATATTCTATTTTGAGTTAAATAAATAAATATTTTTTATTTTTTTATAATAATGATAATAAAATTAATTTTTTTGGGAAATAATTTTGAATCAATAATTTATTTTTACATATATAATGTGAATTTTGCATAATGATATTATAATAGAGGTATGAGAAAATTATTAATAATATTTTACAATCATTTTTTAATAAAGGTATTATATATATGTATGGGTTAAAAATATATATTTTACTCATTCAAAATTGTAATATTAATGAATTCCAGATAAGTAACTTTAAGTGATGACAAATGGTGTAGAATGTAATTCAAAGCATAGGAATATGGTGTGAGTCTTAAGTAATATATGGTAACATTTTTGGAAAACATTGTTATAATATGTTGACATTTTAGGAAAACATTATAATAACACGTTGTATTTACAACGTTTTAAAAATTTATATTCATATTTTTTATATTATTTTTATTGTTGATAATATTTAAAATAAGATGATAAATTCTAATTAGTGAAAAATGATAGTGTTTTATAAATAAAATTAAGATTATATGTTATTAGAGAATATATAATCAATTAAAGATAATCTCAATAATTAATAGTATACATTATCAAGATTATATTTTATTAGAGACCACAAGATTTAATGAAGGTTGCTTCAATAATGAACATAAGGGATAATTTTTTTTTGCATATACATTTAGGTAGAGAGCATCTTCTGGTCACTAAGAAAGAATTACAATTTCCTGTAATTGGTTAGTAACTCATTTTTAGGAATACATTGAAACAAATTAATCAGCCAAAAATCAATTACATATGATAAGAGGAAAATTCCAAACTCTTAACCCCTTATTCGGTACCAACTTAGTGATTTTAGATAATGTAATTTTACTTATATAATTAATAATATTAAGTCAAGGTACATTCATAAATAAAAACTAATGATAAATATCTTAATTATACTAATTTTCCAAAAATAAAATTAAAGAAGAACATATCACAAATCACAAGTTAATAAACTAGCACAATCACACTAGTAAATATGGTTACTATATATAGATTTGCATTGCTTTCCCTTTTTGAAATTAATGACTTTATCACAACTATTATTTTCACAAACCTGCATATAATGGCTTTAGCACAACTATTATTTTCACAAACCCACATATAATGGCTTTAACACAATTATTCCTTTCATAAAAGTAAATATAATTAATTTAGCATAACCATTCTATTCATAATTGTGCATATAATTCCTTTTTTATAATTATTATTTTCATAAACCCACATATGATACTATTTGTTATTTGATATTTTACATGGTAAGTTTATAATTGTATAAGTTAAATGTGAAAATATGAACACAGATTTAGAGATCCAAATCAATTAATATTTAAATTCCAACTAATAATGTAGAGGATGTAGAAAAGAGGACAAAAATATGCCAACATTTCTCATTTATAACTATAAGATTCATATTTAAATTAAGTTAAAAACCTAACAATATAATTATAATTGTAATATATTTTGATAATAATTTGGAGAAAAAATTATTATTTTTCCCGACCTAAGTTCATTTCCAACAAATAATATAATAAATTTGATTCTAATTACTTTAAAAAAAAACACATATTTCTCCAACAAAATAATGTTAATATCTTTTTTTTAAACAACAAAATAGTATATTCTTAATTTAATATTTCAAAATACCCTTTATAACGTAATTCACTTCAACAAACTTTAGATGCATCTCCACCAGAGGCATGTTACGTTATCATAATGTATTTAATGACATGGTATATTGTTGAATAACTATAAAAAATAATGATATTTTGAGTATTGAATGTGTTAATATTGTACACGGTTGGTTGAATAATGTAGAGCATGAAAATAAAATAAAATTTAGGAAATATTTTAAAAAATAATATAAAAATTAAAAAATATATATTTTTACATTTAATATTTTGAAATATTTATTTTTCAAAGCATAGCAATATGCTGTGAACCTTAAGTAATATGGTAACATTTTTTAAAAACATTATTATAACATGTTGGACTTACAAAGTTTTATGAATTTATATTTTCATATCTTTTTATTTTTATAATATTTAAAATAAGATTATAAACTGTAATTAATGATAAAAGACAGTATGTTATAAATAAAATTAAGATCAAATGTTATTAAAAAGTATATGATCAATTAAAGATAATTTCAACAATAAATAGTAAACATTATTAAGATTATATGTTATTATAGATTATATGATTTAATGGAGGTAGCTTCAATGATGAACACAAGGAATATTGTTTTTTTTTTTCATATACATTTAGACCGAGTGAATTTTATAGTCATTGAGTAAGAATTAAATTTTTTTGTAATTGGTTAATAACTCATTTTTAGCAATACATAGAAACAAATTAATAAGCCAAAACTCCGAACTCTAACCCCTTACTAAATACCAACTTAATCATTTTAAATAATGTGATTTTATTTATATAAATAATAATAGTAAGTCAATGTACGTTCATAAGTAACCATTAATGATAAATATCTTCACTTACTATTAATATCAAATCATACTATTTTTTCCAGAAATAAAATAAAAAACAACATATCACAAATCACAAGTTTATAAACTTTCACAATCAGATTAGTAAATGTGGTTAATATATATAAATTTGTGTTGTTTTCCATTTTTGAAATTAATGACTTTAGAGCAACTATTATTTTCACAAACCCACATATAATTGCTTTAGCACAACTATTCTTTTAACAAACCCACATAAAATGGCTTTAACAAAACTATTCCTTTCATAATAGAAAATATAATGACTGTATCATAACTATTCTTTTAATAAACCAACATATAAGAACTTTTGCATAACTATTCTTTTGGTAAACCCACATATGATACTATTTATTATTTGATAATTTACATGGTAAATTTATAATTGTATGAGTTAAATGTGAAAATGTAAACATATATTTAAAGATCCAAGTCAATTAATATTCAAAAGTCCATCCAATAATGTAAAAATTCCATCCAATAATATAGAGAATGTAAAAGAGAGAACAAAACATGCCAACATTTCTCATTTGTGACTATAAGATACATATTTAGATAAAGTTCACAAAGTATCAACATAATTATAATTGTAATATATTTTAATAGTGATTTGGAAAAAAAATTATCATTTTTTTTTATAATTTAAATCAATTCCAACAAATAATACAATAAATTTAATTCTAATCACTTATTAAAAAACACATATATTTCTCAAATAAAATAATAATAATAATATTTCCTATAAAACCAACAAAATAATATATTCTTGATTTAATATTTCAAGATACCCTTTATACCCATCTTAATTCACTTCTTCAAACTTTGGAGTGCATCTCCGCAAGAGCCATGTTACGTTATTATAATGTATTTAATGACATGGTATATAGTTGAATAAATATATAAAAAAACAATTATTTTTGAGTAATGAATGTGTCAAAATTGTACACGGTTGGTTGAATAAGGTTTTTCACTTATTTAAATTTTAAAAATATATTTTTAAAATTTAATATTTAGAAATAATATTTATAAAAAAAATATTAATTTTAGATTTTAAATATTAATAAGTGTTTTGAAATATATTTCTATATTTCTTTTTATTAAAAAGTTGTATTACTATTTAATCATTAAAGGTTCATAGAGAAATTTGGCTTGGTCATTTTTACCCAAATATCAACCAAATCCAATATCAAGAGACAACCTAACATGAATTTACATGAAAATTAACTAACTAGTTTATTATTGATAATGCCAATACATTTACTATTTTTTTAGTAAAAAAATCTAGAAATGATCATGGATTTTACAGATGTAGAGGAGACAATGGTTGCATTTCCTTCATTCAATAGTTGCTTACTTAGAAATATTAGAGTAATTTGATTAGTGGAAGTGTTTTTGGCTGCTCATTGACAATGCCAAAACCATAGTTATATATTGTGTGTCTCCATTCTATAGATGGTTCTTGGCATCTGCATAGTAAGGCATCCTTACATGTGTTTGAGATAAGACTGAAGGACTTGTTTATTTTGCAAAAGTTTTTTGTTGTTGCATATTTTCTGGCTTGTGAGCTGAAGAAGTCTTATCTCCTTTTGAAACTTTTATATCTTTCCATCCTCGTGACTTATTCTTGGAATCTAGAGGAGGAGAGAGTCATTAAGAAGAGAGGTAGGAATTCTGGAGATGACTGGGTTGTTGAAAAATCCTACAACGAAATGTTGTATTTTTGTAGTCCACCAGTGGTGAAAACATGAAGTCATTCCACTCAAGGAGGATTTTTTTTTTTACAACCCTTGTCTAATATCAATTGAAACAAATACTTGAGAGAAGGTCACAATACCATTCTCAAGCCTTTTTGTGTCTACTTTAATGAAATGACAGAGTGAGTTGTGATAAAATCTGATAATCAATTAATTAAGTGGCTCTCCAAGTGAGTTACCTGGAGAGTGCCAAAGCACTCTAGACACTACACATTATTCATTAAGAAGAGCCTCGAACATATAGTCTTGCACACTAATAGGGTGGTTTGAACCACTCCCTAGATAGTAGGATCTAATATGTAATCTTAGAGTCGCAATCCTGTCCTTATCACAACAAATAACTAACTCTAGCTTTCTCCATTAATTCTAGAATTCCCCCTTAATGGAGAAAGGGTACTGAAAGAATAGCATATGCATGATGGTCTAGTCTCAGCTAGGCTTACAATAGTACATAAAATACTTGGTAACATAGTTTTCATTTTAGTCTTATTTCTTGAGATTCCATGCTTGTTCATTCCTAGACGAGGCTTTATCTTTAATTTTCTTTCCATGAGGTAGTGATTGATATTCTCCTCCTTTTTATGTTTTCTTCCCCAAAGACGAAACGCTTGAACTCTTATCCCCTTCGATCTTGATTGTAGGCAGTTATTATTTATATTTGTAGGTTCTTGGGACTTTTGAATTGCATGTGCTTGACTTCCAGTATCTACAGAGTTAAAAACAATGTTAGATTCATAAAGAGGACCATATTGGGTCTTGTCTTCCTACTCCTTCAAGAGAGCTTTCATTTCTTCCATTGATATGCCTTCAACCTCTTCACTTGATTTTGTCGCTGAAAAAATGTCGTGAATTTGATTTGTATATGAATATGGGTTTTCCTTCTCACCGAACAAAAAATTATCAATAATATGCTTTTCAAGCATCAGATTGGTCCACTTGTCATGAGATTCATAGATTTCATCAAATTTCACCTCATTAGTTTTTTCATTAGGGAAAACTTCTTCATAAAACATTTCGGGTTCTACAGCAATAATTTCTTCTTCATCGTCACAAGTTTTAATATCAATTACAAGCACACATTCATCGTCCACAATTTCATATTCAATGTTGACATATTCAGTTTCACAGTCAGCGATGGGATTGAAAACGCAATCATCATTTTCAAGAGAAATACCTTCATCATATTTTTCCTCATTCAAAGAGTACTTCATTTCTAAAATATCCCCAAAAATTTAGAACTCTGAATCTCACCATTTTCACGTAGTATACAGGATAATATGCTTTCAACTAATGCAATTGATATAAGGTGTAATGTTGGACTCATACCATGATTAGATTTAACAAAATCATCTTCCACATAGTTTAATATTTGTAACTTCCATAATATTCTCTTCATTTTAGTTGCCCATATTTCATAATTCATACGTAAAAACACGGGTATAATTCTGGAATTAACTAATTAATGATATGATTTAATTCCATATCATCTTGATCCATGACTTCTTCAACAAAAAAATATATTGCATGTCCCTAGATTCTTTCTCCTTGGTTTTCTTTGAGACTCTTTTAGTCTTCTGTGTTGACCCATTACAACATTAGTTGCAACACACACAAAAGAGGTCTACACTGGCCAGACCATACATTATGAAGCCACTCTCCACGTTGCATAACTGGTTATCAATATCGATACCACAACAATATTTCATATCCATTATCCTGAGATCCTGCAGCTCCACCAATGTAATATGAATCTGAAGAAGTCACACCAAGATTCAAGATTGAGGTTTCAAATTTCCTCTCGATGCAGATCTCCTCTTGATCTGTATGCTCTCTAGACAATGTGACATCAATGGATCTGCAGTGCTCACCTTCTTTGATCCAAGCGTCTAATAATGTGTGTTCGAAAAAAAATGAGAAAACTAACAAAAAAAAATGCCAAAATTTAATTTCAAACCAAATTTTAATTTTTGTGTTGCGACTTCATGGATCTATGGTGCTACTTCTCTCTAATCCAAGTTTCATCGAAAAATCCAACACATCTCATCACCTTTTAAGATGCAATCAATCAATTCTTTAGCAGGCATATCTCTTGCGAGCTCTCCTTTTGTGCATCCACCATACCTTCAAGGACCCTTGCCTCCATGCTCACTGCACCAGTTTCTTTGATTGAGGATCCTACCCTACATGCTAATTGGTATTTTGCTAATGCCAACACCAACAAGACTCCACGAGAGTCCATGACCTACATAATGGAACACGCATCGATAAGTGTTTGGTGCTCCCGTTGACTAAAAGACAGTCAAGGCCAATAGGGTTGTTTCAGGGAAGAAGGGTAGCTCTTCCTCTGCCTCCACTTCGGATGATAAAAAATAGGAAATTCCAACATCTAAAGGAAAAAATGATTCATATCATTTTAATTCCTACAATACCAAGATACATAAAAATCTCTCAGCTCTTGATTTGATGGTGCACAAATAGGGCTTTGATCTCGATCACAAATCCTTTACAACTGCAAATCTCAGTAGTGCTTCCCTTAACAGTGATCAAACAAACTCACCCAACTTCCACCCGAAGCTATGATACCATGGTAAAATATGATAATCAATTAATTAAGTGGCTCTCCAGGTGAGTTACCTGGAGAGTGCCAAATCACTCCACACATTTCACACTATTCATTCAGAAGAACCTTGTACATATAGTCTTGCATAGTAACAGGGTGATTTGAACCACTCCCTAGATAGTAGGATCTCAGACCTAATCTTAGAGTCTCAATCCTATCCTTATCACAATAAGCAACTAAGTCTATCTTTCTTCATTAATTCTAAAATTTTGGAATATATAATTCCTACTTGTCTCAGTTGTGACTTTCTATGCAAGGAGTCTGTTGCTATTCCATAGGAATTAGCTAAATCTATATGTTCCTAGTTTGGTGTGTGGTTGAGATATTCTCTTAACCAAGTTATTGTGTGTCCAAAATAGTTTCCATATCTTGATACAAAATTTCATGTATATATTTAATTCTATTTGATTAATAGAAGATAGTGTGCGTGCTCAAATTTTATCTTGGTATCAGAGCCCATACGGGCCTGGACCTTGGCCCCTCCTAGGCCAAGGTAAATAAGACAATATATTTCGATTGTTTTAGTTTTGTTTGTCTATCTCTATATGCTCTTAGAGTTTCAAATAAATCATCACTAAAGGTGTCTTTTGTTCTAAATATTCGATTAGATTCGAAATCCATTTCAGCAATCATGTGAGTATTAATTTTAATTTAGATCGACTTGAAGTAATTGTGTGGAGCGTGGAATTTGTATCATGGAAGTCTCAATAATTGAGATGAGCATGGAGCTCTATATTTGTATCTATACATGGAAGGAAAATGAATTTTTAAGAGTTCGGTAGCATGGGTAACTTTCGGCAGATCAAGCGGAGGCGTCGCAAATTTCTATAGGAAGCTATTCGGTGGCTTAGGTTGCAATTGCGTCACAAGTTTGAAACTTTTCCGCGTGAGCTCTTGCAATAGTAAGCATAACACTATTGGATAAGGTGGTCTCATCAGTTTTCCAATTTGGAAAATATTTGAAGGGGTGGATTTTCGTTGTTGTTGCATTCACATTTCTACTTGTGGCAGTTCGATTAGACAACGTGACAGTCCTAACCCCTGACAATTTTGAGAATGGAAGTCTACGTTTCGAGACTTGTTTTTTCTATTGAGACAGTGATGCATGTGAATTTTCCATTAAAACCATTCAAGGTTTACATGGATGCAAAGCAGGTGGACGTTGATATCGTCATCATCACAACAGGGGCAGTGACCAAGCACCTGGATTTTCCAGGGGCTAGTGAGAAATAAGAAGAGTTATGGAACAATGGCATCTCTACCTGCATTTCCTGTGAAGATGCTACTCTCATTTTCTAAAAAGGGTATTCTGCAGGAGAAATTTGTAGAAAATGCGAAGATGGTGATTTTTATTATTGTGTTCATGCTGATGCTTAACTAAGCGTGTGGAAGAGAGAATAAAAAAAGAATATTTATACATTTTCATTAGTTAATGGATCTTAGTGCTCCGAGGCATGATGTCATGTAAAATATAATTATTTAGCCATTCTTTAACTTTTATTTTTTAGAAAGTGCTATGTCGGTGATGTAATTCTGGTTACAAGAATATAGTGACATTTAGTTTGGCCAACTATTGTCACCAGTGTGAATTTATGATGGTATTGGCCATTCCAACAATAGAAAAATTTATTTCCAGGAATGATTAACAACCAGATGTAATGGATAAATGACACTGAAGATGGGAGCATCAGAGATTGGAGGATGATGGAAAATCAAGTTTGTGTGTGTTAGGGTGAGTTTGTCGGAAATAATAGCTAGCATGTTGTATGATGAGTCACACGTTTTAATTGTAAGAAAGTCTAGGATGTTTTTGTAGTGGTCTTTGTAGAGTATGTGCCTAGTAAATCCAAGAGTTGGAGTGTGAAATATAAGCTTGATGAGGCATATGTATCCCCATGAAGTTCGTGGTTATTTGAAAACCACTTTTTAATTGTGGGTTTGTGGTCAGCTGGAAACCACTTTGCAGTGTCGGTTTTTGGTAAGCCAGAAACCATAGGTGAGATGAAGTGGACAGGGATTCCTTTTGGCATGGTTGAGGGTGAGCCAAGAAAAATTTGGGCCTAGTTGAGTCAGTTCTATGAGTTGAGCCTTAGTGGAGACAGAGCCTTAGTTTCTACAAAGCCTTTGTGGCTACAGTTCCCTAGTGCACATAGGAGCCTTAGTGCTCACAACAGAGTATAGGTGGTCTAAAGAAACACCTTACTCCCAAGAGAAGCTTGGTTTCTCACTGGTCTCAGTTTACTGAGTATAAAGAGGTCATCTCTTATTTGGTTAATTCGATAAAACCCACGATGATGATTGTGGAGGTGGATTTGTAGGTATAGGTACATGTATGTAGTGATAATGGTTGAGAGAACCATGTATGTGAAGTGCATCCTATGAGACTAACGGTTGTAGGGTTTGGCACCCATGCATTATGGTGCATGGTTGCTCCATTATATGGATGTTGACATATTATTTTTTATGTTTGACCACGACTATATTTTTCATATTGATATCAAGAAAAATATTCATTAAGGGGGTGTGTTGGAATATGTAATTCCTACTTGTCTTAGTTGTGACTTTCTATGTAAGGATTTTGTTCCTATTCCATAGGAGCTCTAGCTAAATCTATATGTTCCTAGTGTGGTGTGTGCTTGAGATATTCTCTCAACCAACCTATTGTGTGTCCAATATAGTTTTTATATCTTGAGACAACACTTTATGTATATATGTAATTCTCTTTGATTAATATAAGATAGTGTGCATGCTCAAATTTTATCTAATTTCCCACATCAACTAAGATTTCCGGATGTAGAGAATGAAGTGGAAAATTTGGGAGTCTTACTCAAACTAGAGTGACATTATTTGGCATAGAAAAAAGGCTAAAACAAACAAACCAAGTTATGAAAAAACAACCCAACATGACTACAGAACCAAGGTCCTTCATTAGAAGCCTTTCGGTAATCCTTCACAACTTTAAAATACACAACAAAAAATATTTCATTCAAAAAAAATATTTGTATTTGTGGACTGGGTCTAATGCAACCTTTCCTAGAGCTCATATTTCATAGGCCATAACCCACTAAATAGGAATATAATTTCATGCACCAAATATCCATGTAAGCATCCTTGAATTGAAGATGATCCACTATAATAATTGAGATATTTTCCACCTAATCCATCATGAAGGTTGACCCTGAGATATATTTAGGAATTTATTATGTAGCCCTTGGCTTAAGTGTATCCTTTAAGGATTTTGACTGAGAGGTAGATGACACACCCCAACCTTTGAATCCATCGTTTAAACTTGAAACTAAAAAAAATAAAGCGTCCTTGGCTATGCATATAATATCTGAGTGGATTACTTTCATGAAGTTGCCTTTCTATGTGAATCATATACATTAAAATTGTGGGAATATTGAATGATATTTAATTTTAGAAGCAAGTATAGAGATAAGATCAATGCTTTTGACCTGAATACAAAAATTTCCTCGTAAAATTGGTTTCAAGAAGACTGAAAATTTCAAAGGATCTAAATCAATATATTTAGATTGGATGTAGGAAAACTCATGTTGCAAAAATAATCCTCTCTTATTTACTATATTTTCAGGTGAAGAAATGAGATGAGGGTATTTCCATCAAATGGCATAGTCCTAAAGCAAAAACTCCCTCATGAACTGTAACAACCCCTAGTTGATTTCCTATGTAAATAAAAAAATAATAACCAAGGTCATACAAAATACATTCCAATATTAATTTTGTGAAAAACATAGTGATGAGGATTAGCGGTGATTAATTATGGGCTATGAAAATTAGCACAAGAATTAGAAAAGGAAAAGTGGCAATAATTGTCATTTTAATTACAAAATATTAGAAAATAGGATAAAAGGGAGATGGAAGGTCACATATTTGCATGAGAGGGAAATTGAAGGAAAATGAAGAAAATAGATGCCTCAATGATAAAAAATATTAGTTCACAACCTTTTTTTAGTTTTAGCTTAGAGCTCTCTCTAATCTCTCACTCTCTCATACTCTTGCACAATTAGAGTTTTCTTGGAGCACTCTAGTTTCACTTGGATTGGAGAAATAAGGCAAGGGAAAATGAGAAAGAGCAAGGAAATAGGTGGATCAATAGCTACAACTGAATTGCTTTGCAGGTAACATGTTGCATATATCATTTCCTTGTTCATTTATGGATGCATGTCATATGCATATGATTATTTTGTTATGATATGTATTTATCATGGAGGATTGTCTAGATTTACAATGGTGTTAGCCTTACCTTTACATTTTCTAGATAGCCATCGTATTGAGGGTTTTCCCATTTGATTTATTTTTCTGGTTGTTTCTCATAATTCCTTACGGCAGTGGGTTGGAACAAACACTCTGGAAGCCTTGGAACAATTTGGTTTGAATTAATAATCCTAGATCCTAGACTAGATAAACACCCTAGATCCGTTGTTGGGTTGAATTACTAGTCCTAGAGTTGGGTTAGAAAAACACTCTAGAGCCTCGGAATGTTGTGGGTTGAGTTACTAGTTCCTGGATCCCTGGAAAACTTGGGTAGATACCTATTTGTTTGGTATTAGTGATCTTTGGTCGTGAGGTGGAATCACTAGTTTAGGTTTGAGGTGGTTTGGCCTAAGGAATCCTTAGTTTTTTTTATCGTTTTATTCCATGAGATACCACATTCATGCTTTGAATATGGTGTAGGGCTGATTTTCTAAGGAGATATTTAATTCAACCCAATCTATGGTGAGGTGATACGTGGAAATCCCTGACTTGGTTGAATTTTTCATATGATAATAAGAGATCTTTTCCTATTGTATTCTATGATTACTTGTACTTCTTATTATGTGTATTTAATGGTTATTATCTTTGTTATATGTTGGTTATGAGCATGGTTCCATTACAAGTTCTCGTTATGGATCTTGATATGTTTGATTTGTTTATGAATGGTTAATGATGAAAGAGGTAAAAAATGTTATTACAACTATTATGAGATGGAATTCAATCTTCTTGGTGATTCTCATATAAGCTTCAGACCCATATGTTCAGATATGCATTCATGAATTGTATATTACGTGTTCACCATATTTTTGATGAAATGGTTGTCATGGTTAGGCTTGGTTAAGTCAAGTCCTTGATAAATTTTTGTATGAATGGATTTGTTCTAATGCTATTTATATTTTTTGGAAAGTCTCACTAAGTTCTGGGTTGTGGTTTTAAGACTAGCCTAAAATAGTGGCTAAGAATCCAGGACGGTACACTCTAAACTGGAGAAATTGGGTTGAAAGAATTGGATCAAATCGAGAATAATAACACCTGGGAATTAGTTCCACGACCAAAATATAAAAATTTCATTGGGACTAAATGGGTGTTTAGGAAAAAATTGAATGAAGATGGACATGTTACCATAAACAAAGCAAGATTGGTTTACAAATGCTATGCACAAGTGGAAGGAATTGATTTTGATGAAACATTTGCAACAGTTGCCAGAATGGAAGCCATCTAAATGTTTCTCGCCTATGCATGTTCAATAAAAATCAAGGTCTACCAAATGGATGCTAAGGCAACATTTATGAATGGAGAATTAGAAGAAGAAGTTTACATTGAGCAACCTGAATATTTTCTACTATCATAAAAATAAGACTATGTATGCAAGTTAAAGAAGGCTCTATATGGTCTCAAGCAGGCTCCCAAAGCATGGTATGCTCGTCTTGATGGATATCTATGTCAACAAGGGTTTAAGAAAGGTATTTTTTATAGAAATATTTATGTACAAATAGATAAAGATAATTTAACAATCATTGAGGTATATGTGGATGATATAATATTTGGTAGCAATGATGATCAACTAAGTAAGAAATTTTCTACAAAGATGCAAAGTGAGTTTGAGATGTCTTTACTTGATGAGTTGACATACTTCTTAGGGCTTCAAACATCTCAGCAAGAGAAAGGAATATTTATATGTCAATCCAAGTACATCAAGGAAATGCTCAAGAAATTCAAAATGGAATATTGCAAACCCGTCCTTACTCCGATGGTAACAGGTTGCAAATTAAGCATAGATGACTCATCTAAGGATGTGGATCAGAGGTTGTACAAATCTATGATTGGTAGTCTTATATATGTAACAGCCTCTCGGCCAGATGTTATGTAAGCAGTTGGACAGGTAGGAAGATTCCAAGCAACACCAAAATCACATATTATTGTAGTCAAAATAATTATTCGATATCTAAAGGGCACATAAGAATATGGATTGTGGTATCCCAACAGTAACAATCTCATTATTAAAGCCTTTACAGATGTAGATTGGGCAAGAATCGTTGATTATCATAAGAGTACTGGTGGAGCATCATTCTATCTACGTGGTTTTCTTGTATCCTGGTTGAGAAAAAAACAAACCTCAATCTCGTTATCTACATCGAAAGAAGAATACATTGCAGCGACATCATGTAGTAATCAAGTCCTTTCGATGAAACAAACTTTGCAATATCTTCAAGTACAATTCAGTGAGCCTATTCCCATATTCTGTGACAACACTAGTGCCATTAGCATCTCCAAGAATCTTCTCATGCATTCAAAACAAAAAACACATTCCAATCAAATATCATTTTGCTAGAGAACAAGTTGCTCAAAATAATACCAAACTTGATTATGTTGGTACAAAAGAATAAATTTTTGATATCTTCACTAAACCTTTACCTCGTGAAGCATTTGAATATAGTCACCAGAAGCTTGGGATTATCCCAAGTTTTCATTATATTTTCCTTATTCATAATACAAAGGGGGAGTGGAAGTGTGTACAAGTCCGCGGGATGGTTGTGTGTCAGGGGGAGTTTCCCTTTTCCATTGATGTCAAAGGGGGAGAGAATTTTGTAGGAATAGGTGTCATGATTGCAGGGAGAGTAATTTTTTTGCCATCAATTCCAAAGCGGGAGATTTTTGATCAACAGTTATCATTGATGTCAATCCAAGCATCACTAGGGGCTATCCCAATATTTCATGGGAATTTTGACCTACCAAATTACTATATTCTAGGTCAATAATTATTTTTATGGTTTCTTCTTGCCGAGATATTTCCGTTGATATATGGCACGCCACGTAATTCTTCACGCTTTGAGAGATATTCATGTTTGAAGTTTGTAACCCTAGTTAGTGGGCTAAAACCCCATGGGGTTGTGGCATGGGTCATTGAAAACTCATAATTAATATTTTTTAAGCTACTAAAATCCCTCCCACATTCAATTTTTGAAGCCCCTTTCAACCTAAGCATGTATATAAATTGTGATCCTCATATCTTTCTTATGCAAAGGATTTCGCCATCTGAAATAGGTCATCGTGGAATTTCCACTCTACCTTTTTTTCTACGAAGGTTCAGAAGATGAAATTTTTATGAGGCCAATCCAAAATCCTGAGGAAGCTCCTATGAAAATTTTAGATCAAGGTGCACAATATGTTTGGAGATATGATCTGTGGAATTTAGTGCTTTTGCAGACTATTGAAATTCATCTCAAAGAAATGAACTTGGGAATATCATCATAACTCTCTCTCTGAGTATCAGATTCGAATTCTGTAAAAAGTGGCAGATAGTATATGGACTATAGTTTCTTCTCTATTAACTTCAGAGCCAAATTAAGAAACGGTGACATGTGGCATGCCATACAAGTTCACTCTACTGAAACAATCCATAATTAGGGCATTGTGAGAGATTGGGCATAACTCTCTATTGAAGAATCCAAATTGGGTCAGACCTATGGAATTGGAATTATGACTTAGAGGAATAATAAAGGACCAAAAATCAAATATTGGGGGTTTGAAATAATAGAGATACAACAGATTCAATATCGAGCTCCTAGAAGGCAAGAAAAAACTAGATCATGTGTTGTCAAGGGCTGCAAAGGACCAGACTTTCTAGGAAGCAAAGCAAAGCAAGGTGCAAAAAAGAGTAGCATGACAAGATCAGAAACCAAGGTGTAGAACAACAGCAAGAAGTTCATCACATTAAGTATTCAAATGGGCAACAGTGTATACAGTCACTGTAAAGGTATCATTTTACTAAGTCATTGTAAATACATTATTGTAAAAAAATTTCTAGTGTCTATCTTCCAAGAGTTGAAGAGGAAGTGTTAGGAGGTCTAGGATCATCATTAGGTGGTTGTGTCATATTTGGGGTTATGTTCTAGTTTTTCTTTTTCTTCTAGATCATTCTATATCATTGTAAAGTGGACCATTTTCCCTGGTACGGGAGTCCATTCTTCTTTTATTCTTCTATAAGGTGGTAGGGTGGTCCTAGGGTGAGTTGTAGCTCATTTGGTGTTGAGGAATCTGTTCAGTTGACTACTAAAGAATCTTAGGCATTGGAGTTTCCATCCAGTGGGAGTTGGAGAAGAATGATTTTCTAGATTCTAGGAAGTTCGAGCTTTATTTTCAATTGGATTTGAATATTAAATAATTATTAGAAAATCATTAGGTGGTTTTTGTCCTGGAGTGGGTTTCCACCTTAAAAAAATGTGTGCATTTGTGTTCCTTTTGTTTTTTTCTATCATTGTACAAACATTGATAATAATTGAAGATTAACTAATGCTCTAATTGAAAGAAATATTGATTCACCCCCCTCTAAGTATTTCCAACAACAACCGCATGGATGCATTGTTTTTCATGTACTTGGATGCTTAGAACCACATGGAGGCCTTATTGTGGGTGTTTTTTTTGGCCCATGGTAGATAAAAACAGCGTTATATTGGGTTTTGGCCACCTGGGGTGGTTTTTCAGCCTCTAAGTGATCTCTATTCCCTGTGGGATTTTGTGAGTTGTCATTTTATCATCAATCATCGACCACAATTCCATTATTGAATATAGGAGGTTGGTTCAGGTCATAGTACCTCTTCCTCTCATGTTTACCTCGACAATCTAGTGAAACTAGGTAAATGTGGGAGGGGTGGTGAAAGATTGGTATCATAGATCACAGTTTCAATACTTGGAATGGATGGAAAAAATGTGTTTGAAATGCATGCATTGTGATTTTCATTATTATAGTACTGTCGTCATCTATAGGTTAATGATGTTGATGTTGAGATGATTGACATGTTAATTTCATTATATAAATATATGTTGTGCTAATATGGATTGATCTTGCAGATGAGATAGCCTCCACTGAATTTTAATCAGGTATGTTGATCATGTTTAATACATTTGGTTATCTGACATGGTATTTTTGGAGGAAGTAGAGGATCAACTATTACAAGAAAAATGGAGGACTATAGTTCATGTGATTCTCCTTACAAATCAAATAAACAAAATGGTGATGAGTACTCCCTTGAAATAGGATATACATTGAGAAGTTTGAAAGAAGTTGTAAGGAAAACAATGATATGCTAATTCAATCAAAGGAAATACTTTTTAGGACACAAGAAAATAAAGAAAATATTAATGAAGTGATTTTTCAGAGTATCAAATTTGCAGAGATAGGGACCGGTTAGGATTATTCATGGATAAGAGAAAATTAATAATGGGGCATATGGAAGTAGGTATCAATCAGGATACAGGTTTGACAGAAATGATATATTCATATAGGGTAGTTTCTTGGATATACCTGAAAATAAGGGTAATAAACATGGATTCCATTCTATTTCTGGTTCAAAGAGACAACATTGTCATCACTGTCACCATCTGTATAAGAGGAGTGAGAAGAAATAATTTCTAGAGGAATTTGAAAAATCAAAGCCTCCTACATTTGATGGAGAAATTAAGAAGTCACATGATGCAGAAGCTTGCTTACTTTGGATGAAAAAAAATTTCAGGTTGCATGATTACTTAGAGAATATGAAAGTCAGGATAGCTAATTTTAGTCTTAAAGGAAAAGAAATTTTTTTTTGGGAAGATGTCAAGAATACTAGAGGAATTTGAGAAGAGGAGTTGACTTGGAGTGATTTCAAGAGCCTCTTTAGGAATAATTATCTATCTGAAAGATATTATGATAATATGGAAAAGGAAAGTGAGCTAAGATGAGAGGAAAACCATAAGTTATAGATAAAAAGGAGAACACATAACTATACAAGAAGTTAAATGCAGTTGATAGAGGACATGGATTTTAGTCTGAGGAGAAAAACAAGGGTAAGGGCAAAAATCCTTTACAATGTTGGAATTGTGGCAAGGATCATCGCAAGTGAGTTTATCAACAATGTCAAGGTGGAAGACCGCATATTTATAGTTCTCATGAGGCACAAATAGTTGGCGATGTTGGATAGATTAATCCTCAAATTTATGCATCAGTTGATAATAAGTAGGTTGATCATAAAGCATATATTATCAAGAGGGAAGATAAACTTTGTGATCAAGTAGTTCCTAGTTTGATTAACCCTGGATTTAATTATAGTTATATTGATCTTGACCTGGTGGATAAGTGTTTCTTGAATAAATAAGTGCATGTGTATTATTTGTTGGTGCAGTTTGCTATAGGTGTTAAGAAAAGAGCTCATCATTGGGTAAGATCATGTGCATTTGAGTTGAATGGTATGTCTAAATCAATGCATATAAATGTGCTTCTTTTGGTATCATACAATATTTTTTTGGGTATGGATTGGTTGTACATTCACAGAACTAAGGTGGATTTTTATGACAAGGCTATTGAGTGCTTGGATGATGATGGAGAGAAGAGAATATTACAGGGTAAGAAGAAGGCTATGAATGGTTATAGCTATGTAGGAAAAGTGTCGTAGAAGGAAAGGGTGTGTATTGTTCGCCATTCATATTTATAGTGGTAAAGGTAAGGATGATGAGGATGTAGAATTATTGAAGATGTATTTGGTTTTGTAGTAGTTTCACGATGTATTTCCAATAGAGATATTAGATTTACCACCTCATAGGGAAGTGTACTTTTATACTAACTTAATTTCGGAAGTATCCCTAGCATCAAATGCACCTTAGAAGATGAGCACTTGAGAGTTAGTGGAACTGAAGTTGAAATTGAAGGAAATGGTTAACAAGAGATACATTAAGCCAAGTGTGTCACCTTAGGGTGCACTAGTGTTGTTTGTGAAGAATAAGGATGGTAGTCTTAGGTTGTCTATTGATAACAAGTATTTGAATAAGGTGAAGATCAATAATAGGTACCCTTTACCACATATTGATGACTTGTTTGATCAGCTGAAGGGAGCAACAATTTTATCGAAGATCGACTTGAGATCAATAAATCATCAGGTACACATTAAATAAGATTACATCTACAAGACTACTTATTGGATCGGGTATGGGAATATGAGGTTTTTGTGGTTCCTTTTGGTTTCAGTAATTCTCTAGCTACTTTCATATGTTTGATGAATAGTGTTTTGCATCCTTATCTAGACAAGTTTGTAATAGTATACATTGATGAAATATTCATATATTATAAGAATGAGGAATAGCATGTAGAGCACTTAAAAGAAATGTTGAGATTGATAAGAGATCATTAGTTTTATGCCAACCTTAGTAAATGTATTTTCTTTCATAGATAATTTCATTACTTGGGGCATGTGGTTTCCAAGAAAGGTATAGCAGTGGACGTGGAAAATATCAAAGATATCATGGAGTGTGAAACTCCTAGGAATGTGGATGAGGTAAGATTATTCATGGGACTAGAAGGTTATTAAAATCATTTCCTCAGGAATTTATCACAGATGTCCTATCCTATTACATCATTGTAGAGGAAAGGAAAGAACTTTGAATGCACATACAAATGTGCAACTAGCTTTTAGCAGTTGAAGAAGTTGTTTACAAATTCTCTAGCTCTAAAGACTAGAGATCTAGATGAAGTGTTTGCGGCATGTACCAATTCTTGCAAGAGAGGTCTTGGTGGAGTATTTATGTAGGAATGATATGTAGAATTCTACAATTCAGGGAAACTAAATGAGCACGAGAAATAGTATGTGACACGTGACCTTGAGTTGGAAACAATAATTCATGCATTGAAGATGTGGAGAAACTATATTCTCGGCAGGATGTTCATTCTAATGAGTGATCACATTATGATGAGGTACTTGTTTGACCAACCTAATATGAATGTGAGGAAATATATATGGTTGGCCATGCTCATTCAGTTTGACTCCGAGATCAGGTACATCAAGGATAAAGAGAACATGGCTGCAGATTCTCTTAGCAGAAGAGTGCAATTAAATCACATACCAGTTATGAGTTCTAGTGGGACAAATTTACAAGATCAGACCTTGTAGGTGGGACAACAAGATTCTAGGTACCAATAACTTAATCATAGGTTACAACAACATGGTATGGGTGAGCAAGATCTATTCAATCATCTCACAATAGATGGTTTCATCAAATTTAGGGACATGATCTATGCGTTGGACAACAATGAGCTCAAGCAACTTATCTTAAGATAATTTCGTGTTAATCCATATTTAGGTCACCATGAAATTTAAAGAAATTGAAAGTGGTTCAAAATTTTTACCATTGTCCAAATTTAAGGAAAGAGGTGGTTGATTTTGTTGCAATATGTTTCGATTGTCAACAGAGAAAAGCATAGTGTAAGCATCCAGGTGGTTTATTGGAGTCAACTTTGATTCCAAAGTGGAAATGGGAGGTCATTTCCATGGAATTTGTCAAAGACATCTAGGAAACATGATTCTATTATGGTTTTGGTTCACGTGTTGAATAAGGTAGCTCAGTTAAATATTCTAGTGAAGCTACGAATTCAACTAGTGAGGTAGCTCAGGTATTCATCAGGGAGAGAATTAGGTTACATGGTATCACTAGGAAGATTGTGTTAGAAAAATATGACAAGTTCACTTCTAGGTTTTATAAAGAGTTGTCTGCAAGTTTGGGGACAGAGTTGGCCTTCATTACAACTTATCATCAAGAAAAATATGGACAGACGGAGAGGGTCAACAGGATTTTGGAGGAAATGTTGAGAATGTATGTCATGCATCAACAATAGAAGTGGGAATAGTATCTTCCACTACTTGACTTTGCATATAAAAATGGGTATCAAGAGTAACTGAGGATAAATATATTTGAGGCACCTTATGGGAGGAGTTGAAATGGTCCCATTAGATGGAGTGATCAAGAGAACATGGTATTAATTGGACCATACATGTTGGAAGAGATGGAATAGAAAATTTAGGTTATAAAGAAGAATCTGAAGGTATCATAAGATAGGGAGAAGTGTTATATAGAACAACATAGTTTATTTAAGGAGTGTTAGGTTGGCGAACATGTGTACTTGCTCATCAAGCCCAAGAAGAGATATTTTAGTATTGGATCAAGTTTCAAACTGGCACCTTGGTATTGCGGGCGTTTTGATATCCTTGAGAGGATTAGACTAGTGGAGTACCGACTCGCACTTCCTCCAACAGTGAAATTCCATGATGTTTTCCATTTCTCATTTCTTAAGAAGTATGTGAAATATTTTGATCATGTGATTCACTGGTCTGTATCATAGGTGGAGTTACAAGGAGAATTCCATCCAGAACCTCAGTGCATTTTGTAGCGAAAGAAACTAATGCTCTAGAATTGAGAAAGTTAAAGTGTAGTGGAAGCACTTTGGGCCCAATGAAGCTACATGGGAGATGGATAATCAAATGTGAACTATGTATCCTTATCTATTCAATGGTTGAGTGGATGTATTTTCATATAGGTTTTGATGTTGTGTTTAGGTTATGTCTAGATATGCATATGCATGTAAATAATGCATTGAGATATCTTTTGTAGCTCTATTAAGTGGTAATGTGTTCATGGTACGCTTGTTATTTTTTCAGAGAATGAATATGATGTAAATGTTGTATCAAGCTATGTTATAAATAAAAATAGGCAACACATGTTTTCCTAGTTTTTAAGTGTAATTGAACACCAAGGACAATGTTCCCCCAAAGGGTAGGGGTTTGTAACAGCCCATAGTTGATTTATTATGTAAAAAAATCATAATAACTAAGGTCATGGGTCATGTATTTCAAGATGAATGTTGGGAAAAATATAGTGATGTGTATCACTGGTGATTAATTAATTGCTATGGAAATTAGCAAAGGAATTTGCAAAGCAAAAATTGGCATTTTATTTATGAAATAATGAAAAATAGAAGAAAAGGGAGATGAAAGGTTACATATTTGCATGAGAGGGAAATTGAAGGAAAAATGAAAGAAAATGAAGAAAATAGAGGCATCAATGATAAAAATCCTTCTTAAGATTAGTTCACAACCTTTTGTCAGTTTTAGCTTGGAGCTCTCTCTCTATTCTCTCACTCTCTCATAATCTTGCACACTTATATTTTTCTTGGGGCATGTTTGGAGCACTCTAGTTTCACTTGGATTGGAGAAAGAAGGCAAGGGAAAGTGAGAAATCACAAGAGAACATGTGGATCAATAACTACAACTATATTTAGGTGTCGGTAATAGTTTTCATGTGTGATATCCTTTCTTATTTATGGATGTGTGGTATATTCATGTGATTATTTGGTTATTATCTATCATTAGCATGGACTATTTCTAGGATTGACAGTTTTTTTATCCTTGTGTTTCCATTTCCTAAATAGCCATGGTGTTGTGGGTTTTTCCACTTGATTGTTTTGTGGTTGGTACTCATAATTCCTAATGGTTGTGGGTTGAGTTACTAGTCCATGAATCCTTGGACAACTTGGGTAGTGTTGGCTTGATGGGTCCTGATGCAGGTTAAGAGTTGAGGTTAACAACCAAAACTCTATTACTACTGGCCCTTTTGGTAGTGACCTTCTTGGGTAAGTCAAATTATCACCTGAAGTAGTATGGGGGGTGTTGGATCCATTTTTCCACACCTTGAGAGGTATTGGAATGATGTGGGTGCCCTACAATCCAAAATAACCATGAAAAGACCTTTGCAACAAAAGCCTTAACTAGGAAACCCTTTAAAAACATATTTAGGTCAGTTATGAGGAATATGTTGTGTGCGGGTTCACACAGAATATATAAGCCAAGTAATAAATCTTAAAAAAAAATATCAAAGCCCAATAACATCAGATCCATTCATTAATCATTCGTCTAAAACTAGAAGAATTTGCGCAAGATATCTAAACGCGGACAATACAAGAATCATAAATAATATGAAGAAATAATCATAACGTAAATAGTAGATGCATTTCAGACTCAGATATCTGCAATAATATTTCTTTATTCATATTAGTTCAAATCCCTCATGCAAAACCCTTCAGTTCACCCACACACACATCCACCAAGGTTTGCACATAGCAGGACTAGCGTTTCTGCACACACAGCCAGTAGGAACCTTTTACCAGGAAAAATCCACACAAAATATCACAACAATGCTAGACCTATCATTCAACATTAGAATTTATCTCAAAGTTGACTTCTTCGACTTGATATAGACTCCTATTTATAATTTTAGCCTGTGCTAATATAGGGTTTGCAAACTAACATTTGCAGCCCATTTTTACCCATTACAACTCATGAGGGGATTTGACTCACCCCAAAGCCCCCTGACTTGTGTTGCACACAACTAACTTACAAAATATATTACAAAAATACATCAAAACTGGTCTTCAAAGCTCGGATTCAGGGGATCGCACTCCAACAGTCCCCCAACATAATCTTATGACTCATCTCGAGTCACATCAGCATTGGGTTCTTCATCTTATTCTAGAGCTCCTTGATAGCAGCAAAAAAGAGTGACAAGACACCTGCACTCTCTTCTATTGCATTTTTCATGGTCTCCACTATGTTTTCCGAAGTTGGCCCTTCTATTGCCAAGGTGAAACTCTACAAGGTCTGATTAATATTTCTTACTACAGCATCCAGGTCCTGAGACAACTTCATTATCTCGTCTGCCCACGACTTCAAGTGATAGTTGACAATATGTTTCTTTTGGCAGAGCTCCTTGACCTCATCTCGTAGTGCCTGACTGGTGTGAAGGCGTCTCATTCACTAGGCAAGGTGCCTTGTATATCATCGAATTCTTGTTGTTTAGTGCGCAACTCTTGGTTAATATTTTGGACAAGCTTATCTGTCAGCACAAAGGTCCAAAGTCCCATGATGGTCTCTATAAGTTTTGATCCTTTGTCAACGTTAGCAGAGATGCCTGCAAATGTTGTTTTAACTAGGGTAGCCTATTGTGCGTGCACCTCTAAAGGGGTCTCAGGTTGTAGCTTAGCCTACAATGCAGCAATTTTATCCTCAAAATCAACCTTTAATATATGGAACTCTAATCTATAGGCCTTGAGCATGACGACCAGGATTTCAATATTTACTTGTGGCACGATGGAGGCTGGGATAACAACTTTAGGAATTTTTCCACACAATCTGTCAATGAGGTTTTCTAGCTCTATGTGCTAAGCTACGATTTCCTGTTGCACTGTTTGAGCCTAGATTGACTCTGTTGTCTTAGTGGTTGTAGTCTACTTAGCTTGACTTACTTGTTGTTGGGTGCATGCCTCCCTGATCTGCATCTCAGTGGAAATAAAGATGTGGAGAGCATGTATATTTCCATTGGGCAGCTTCGTGAGGTCAATGTCAACCTCAGGGTAGGTTTTCACCTATGCACATAGCACTAGATGTTCCCGGGTCACGGTTGTGCTGGAGAAGGGGAAAATTCTGCTTTCTTATGTTGTGAAAATTGAGGTGGTTGGCAGGATCACTTGCCCCATCCTTGCTTGTAGAGTGTACATCTTCAACTGTAAGACTTGCAAATGAAATTGCAAGGCCTCCATAATGGCCTTGTACAATGCTTCCATAGTATTCCACTTTTCCTCTAACACAGAAGCGACTGCGTCTGCAATCTTGTCGAGGTCCTCTTCCATCAGAGTGACCTCTTCCTCTCGTCTGGTCTTGGACCCTTTTCGCCTTTTGCGCAAAACTTTCCAAGTTTTTGTGCCTCTCTTAGTGCCGCGTGGAGATTTGACACCATCCCTGTTTATCCCATCTAAACCTCCAAGGTCCACATCCTACTCACCTCCCAAATCCTATTCCTTATCATTTTTTGCTTCCGTCTCCTTCCTTGCTTTAGCCTCAGTTTCTATTCCGTCAACCTTCTCAGTGCTTGTCTCAGTGCACATCTCAGTTGTATCCTTCAAAGCTTTTTGTTTGCATGAAGTGGACGATGCAATGGGTTGGGTGGAGCCAAGCCTAAATTTCCATGCATTTGGACAAGTTTCCACGACTTAGACAACTTCGACTTTCATTACCATGAACGACAAGGTATACCATGCACGGTCCTTGCCCGCCTTGATCTAAACATTATGCATGGTTGCCTGGAATTGAGCAACAGTTTTGTACTTCTCGTATATGGCTGGCAAGAGCCTATGGTGGGAATGGATGGTAGTAGCCATCATGCCTTCAAAAAGCACCTAGAAGATCTTATTCTTCTCGACGCATCGGGGGTTAGATGAATTCCATAGGTTAGTGTAGCGCACCCCTTCCCATACGTCTGGTTCTATCTCAGGGAGGACTACATCTTCCGGAGTCTCCCATGCTTCTAGCGTAATTAGTAACAGCAACCATGAGTAGTAGAACTATTTACCCAGCTCCTCCGCCTCGCGCAAATTCTCAAGAAATTCTTCACAAAGAAACTGGGACCAGTTATAACTGACCCCTTTCTGACATTGCCTAGCTGAGGAAATTATGTGCATTGGGACCATCCTTGGGTAACATTTCTACATTAATTTTCATCCAAGGACTAGAGTTCCCAGGTAAACTCTCGATTCAGAAATGATCTGAACATGAAATACCCTCTTGTCCCTCCCATCCTTCTACTTCATTTCTATGTCATTCGCCACCTTTATCCCGTTACTTTTTCTGAATCCCTTCATCGGATAGGGCCCCTTCTTGGGTAGGCTAGTGATTCAATGGATCAACGTGGCCTCTATGGGAATTCGACCCTCAATCCATAGGCAATCCTCATGGACTAAGCTTAGCAACAGGCACAAACAGATGTTGGTGATTGGGAAACTTTCAAAATGTGAAATCCTTAGCAGATTGAGGACTCTAACATTGTTCAACCGACATGCCCAAGGCATTGGCTCAACCTTTTGCACCTCTTCATAAATAAATTGTTCCAAATAATTCTCTGGTGCGAGCTCGAGGAACTTTTCTTCAGTTTTGAATTCATGGTCATCAAAATTAATGTGCGGGATTTTGCCAAAAATTTCCCCAACAAGGGGGACATCCTCAGGGATCAACAACATATGTAGGTATTTCCAGAATGTACCATGTTCTTGGGAATGCATAGAGGGATTTCGCGGCTTGACATATGGCATCCACCATAAGATGGGTTCAAAAAACATGGCCCCATCTCTTGCACTCATTGGTTGCTTTGATGGATGACTGATGGGGGACCAATCCTTAGTGGCCTGCCGCAAGGATGTTACATTCCAAGGAGAGGAGCGTAGATTCAAGGAGGCCCACTTGGAAATCTTCCCTTTTACCTTAGCCATCATGGACACAACTTCTTCTACTTCAGGGATGACTTCTTGAACATCATTTGATCCTATCTCAGTTGATGTAGTGAGGGGCGTAGAGTGCACCTCCGTAGGATTGGTGTCCATAATTCTCAGTTGGAAGATAAAATCGATATTATTGATGTTAGACGGCGATTCTTGGCCAGACATGCAAGAAATTACAGATAGCGAGGTAGCAGAAATCATGGATAGTCATAGTGTGCAAAATTTTCAGAAAGCAAAGGAACCAATTGTGACCTTCGCCCACCCTTTTATAAGCCATCCACAGGAAAAAAAATTGGATTAGCATTAATTTCCACTTACCTTGAAGAAAAAAGTAAAAAATCCTCCAAGATCTCCTCATTAAATGCGAAAAAACCACTCCATCCAATGGTAAAATAACTTTTTTTACCCAGCGTCATTGTTTCAATGGCTAGTTTCTTCTCATGTGCATCACCCCTACACTTTTGTCACACTTGTCTGTGCCCTACCTCTGAAATGCATGAAAACCCTTTGGTTTTGATGCTCCGACCATATATTCATTTTGTCGGCACCAAATTGTCTCTATATGGCTTCAAATGGCTCCCATTGGAGTACCCAGGAAGATTCTCACCGTGCAACGTGGCTAGGTGCACCGCACCACCATTAGTGATCTCCTTCAAAATATATGGCCCCAACCAATACTTTCTAAACTTCCGTAGGTGGAATGCAAACCAACTATCATATACCAAGACCAAGTCTTCCTCATTTAACACCTTCTGCTTGATGTGCCTGTCATGCCACGATTTTTCACGAACCTTCTGCACTTGCTGGTGGAAGTTAACAACGAACCGATCTTCTTCTAAGGCAACAAGTTGCGCCAAATGTCCCTCCATAATATCAGGCTAGGCCATATTAGCTATATATGTAATGCACAAGCTTTGTAAAATATATTCCATTGGAATGATGGCTTCCTGCCCATAGACCATCTTGAAAGGTGTTTTCTCCATAAACTTCTTGAATGTTGTCCTATAAGACCATAACACAAAAGGAATGTGCACATCCCAATCATCCTAACTGGCATTACAGATCTTTGTGAACACTCTCGTTGGGATTTTTTTGAAATTTTATATTGATGCCATTTTCTTGTGGGTGATAAGAGGTACTCTTCTGGTGATGGATTTGAAATTCCTATGTCAAAGCTTCAATTGTTTCGATAACAAAGTGTGTACTTCTATCACTCATCAATATTCGAGCATCCAAATATGGTCAAAATGTGTTCAAACATGATGTGTGCAGCAGTATCGGTAGTGAAGTCTTTAATTTCCTTCGTCTCTACCCATCTAGTTACATAATCAGTTACAGTAATGATATAACATGCTCCAATATTCTTATCTGGAGGGTAGATTGGTCCAATGAAATCTATAGCCCATTTATCAAATACCTGCAGGGCCATTTGTGGTTACAGGGGCATTTCATCTTTGCGCGAGGGTTGCTCTGTCCTCTAACATGCATTGCAGGCTTGACCGTATGCATTTGCATCACTATGTAGCGTGGGCCACCATAACCCAACATGCAAAAACTTTTGCGCAGTGGTTTTCCTAGCATAGTGGTCTCCTTCCACTCCTCCATGAGCCTCAACCAATATATCATGTCTTTCATGTTCCAACACATATGTTATCAATACTTCATCTGCTCTCGATTTATACAATTGACCTACAATCAAGGTAAAATCAGCTACAAGCACAACCAAATCCTTATTTTGTTGAACTAAGTAATCCATGGGCATGATTCTCATGGTTAGGAGATGAATAATATCAACAAATTTCTCATCAACCACCTTGATAGCGAAGAACTATGCATCATGTAACCCCTCCTCTAGACTGGTTGGTTCTTCCCCATTTTTGATTCATGACAAATGATCAATTTTGGCATTTAGTCTTCTAGGCTTCAAAATAATGTCAAATTCATACTCCTAAAAGAGCAGCAACCATCTGCAGATATTCCTCCCAAACATAGGCTTATTGACCATGTATTTTAAAGCAGAATGGTCAGTGAACATTTTGAAATTCCCTCCTAGTAAATAGTGCATATATTTTTGCAGAGCATACACCATGGCCAATCCTTTCATTTCCATAGTTGAGTAGTTGCACTCTACACTGGAGAGCTTCCTACTGGAAAAAATGACTAGGTGATGAATGTCTCCTTCTCCTGGGTGCGCTAAAACAGCCCCAAGTGCTATCCATATCCATCCACATGCACATGAAAAAATTTAGACCAATCTCAGAATATCAAGATAGGTGCAGTAACCATTTTCTCCTTTAGCAGCTCAAAGCTCTTTTTACATTCTTCATCCCATAAAAATGATACATCCTTCTTGAGAAAATTATCCATTGGCGTAGTGATTAGAGCATACCCTATCATAAACTTCCTGTAATAACTAGTGTGTCCTAGGATGGAGCGTAATTGTTTCTCATTAGTAGGAACTTCTAAGTTGATGATAACCACGATCTTGGCTAGGTCTACCATCAATACTTGTTGGCATACTATATCGCCTAACAAAATTCCAAAAGGCCCGCAAAATATACATTTCTTCAGGTTGAGAGAAATCTGGTGCTTCCTACTAGTGTTAAGCATCATGTGTAGGTTTGACACATGCTTATTTACAAATCCAAATATTGTTCAATCATAAAAATATACCTCCAACAATTTATGCATGAATTCCTTGAACATAGCCAGGACCATGCGCAAGAATATTGTAGGTGAAATTTTCAGTCTGAATGACATGACAGTATATTGGAAATACCCCCACTTAGTGGCAAAGGTAGTCTTGCTGCGATCTTCTAGCGCAATTTTGATCTGATGATACCCTGAAAATCTGTTAGTAAATAAATAAGATTCTTGTCCTCCCACATTATCCAGGATTTCATCAGGAAATGGAGCAGGGAAGGGGCCATGCACACAGGCATCATTGAGCTTGCGCAGATATACACAAACCCTTATCTCTCCTTTGGTCTTTTTCTCATGAACCACCATGGGGCTCACCCAATCAGATTGTTCGACAGGCTCAATGATATCTGTAGCAACCATATTTTCTAATTCCTTCTTTACTTTCTGCTTACATTTGGGATTCAACTGGTATGGAAGCTACTTGACAGGGCGCACATCTAGTTTTAATGTGATCTTCATAACACCCAAGTCCCCTAAAATTCCCCTGAGCTCAGAGAAATTTGTAGGAAACAGATCCTGATACTCTGTCAGCAGCTCTACAATCTTCCCTATTGTATCATCATCCTAGTAATCCCCAATATTGGCCAACTTGGGCTACTCTTCCGTCTTAATGTTGACTTCCCTCAATTTCAGAGGTTTAGTGACATCCACTATCCCTAATGCGGTCCCTACAACTAGGCATTCTCCTTAATACTCAAGGATGTTAACATTCCTTGGGTCATCTTCATTATTCTCGATTGACAGTTTCCTATAGTTGACGATTTCTTGCATCTTCACATCCCATGCCAGCGTAGCGTCCTCCTTTCAGGGTCCCGATTTTTCAAAGACAAGGGCATCTATGTCCTGCAGGGCTTCATCCAATTTCTCTGAGCCCCCAACCAAGCCAAAGTTTTCCTATAAATCCTCAGTCATCGTAAACCAGTTTTGAGTGCCTTGATGTAGCTCAGATTCTAAATACTAGGTGGTGGGTACCAACCCCAACAAGTGAACAAACCTATGAACCCACTCATTCCAAGTATTTTCATCCCATACCTCCATCCACATGGCCAGGTGCTTGCGCAAATCTCCCCGACCATAAAAAAGTTCCATTGGTGGGATAGTTGGAGGATCAAAGCACAACATCATCATTTATCTACATTCCTCCCAGTCTTGGATAGCTCCCTTGTGCATCTCCCACCAACATGTTGGAGTCGAACACATAGCCAAATCAAGCACACAAAACCTTCGTTTCTCGGGGACAATTTTTTCCAATGCTTCCAAAAATTATTTGACACTACCAACACCATGAAAATAGGGTATTTCTCTTACCTTTGAGGAGATGCACCAGACATTCTTTGTGATATTGAGGCAGTGCAACACAGATACATTTTGTAACCGGTTCTTTCAGTTCTATATATTTCCATCGAAATGTGAGAAACACGAGCTATCCTTCTCCCAATTCAACATGCCATCATTTGTAGGGTTGATCCAATATTCATCTCGCACAGTTAGCTTGTAAATATGGTTGACATCATCCCCATCATGTACTGGTTCTATGTATCATTTGCCTTCTGCTGGGTCTAGTGGTACTATCACCCACGTACAATCATTCACAAGGATCATGATTGTATGCTTAAAGTTGATGATGCCTCCCACATAAATGGCCCAATCCAATACCAACAGCACATGGCAGGGGTTGCAGCATCCATAATATGTATTACGTCGAAATTTTTGCATACCTTTACTCCAGCAATGTCTACCATGACTTGTGGAAGCCTCCCAAGTGGAATTATCTTTTTTTGATTGGCCATGTGTAGCTGAATGGTGGACCATTCCAACTTTGGTTCTCCCATTTTTTGCCAGGTCTACTTAGGTAATGCATTCACATCAGACACCAGATCCAAGATGACCTGGCCCATCTCATATTTTCCAATCTGCACAGTCATACACATCTCCCAACCAGTTCTCTTCTTGTGCTTATAAATATTGTTCACAACCTTGGGCTCTATTCGAGGCACATATTTTTCTGCACAACTATCTATCAGGGTCTGGAGATTATATATTTCCTTCTGATTGCATAGTATTTTAATGCAGGCTTGTAGGAATGATTTAATTTCATCCTCATCCTTTGGTTCCAAGGTAGTCCTTAACATGGATGCTCCTGCATCAACAAAATCCTTCCTGGTCTAAATGAAAATATTTTTTTCTTTCTGCAGTTTGAGGCCTTCCTTCTTGTTAGATTCCTTTCTTATCAGTGGCTCTACGACAACCTTTTCCTCCTTTCCCCCAGTTGAAAAACCACTGTGTGTAATTACATTTACACTGGGACCATCATTGTGTGGTTCAACTTTAACCATCTGTATGTTTTTCGTAGGTGTTTGCTGCTTTTCCGCCATCTTAGCTATTAACATAGGACAACCTTGAATTACATGATCAAATTGCCTACAATACCAGCAGGATTGTCATGCAAGTTTCAGGCAGTAACATGCATAGTGTCGAGCATTTCCATAGTTATATAAAATTAAGTTCCCTCTCCCTTGACCTATGCCTCCACCTCTCCCCCCTCCCCTTCCTCGTGCTGGGGATCCCCCTCATCCAAAGGAATATTATAGTGATGAAGGGTCAGCCCGCACTTTATAAAGGTTCACATTTTCTCTCATCAGGTCAAGCATTTTGCAGTGGTGCTCATCATGACCAACTGAAGAGTAGAATCTACGCCACTGTTGCTTCAATTATGGTACATAGGATCCTAAGAGAGGGCAGTTGTTTGTATCATGTCGCCCAACCAACCTACAGTTAGCACACCATAGCGTGGGGGTACTAGGCCCAATAGCATCCCTGGGTTGTAGTGGATTTGATCACCTATCTTGTAGATAATCTGAAAGTAGAGGGCATTGATCTTTGGTGGGGCCAACTCCCTTGCATCATATGCACCACACATATGTGCCAACATATTTACCCTAGTCTCTGCATAGATTGTGCATTTATAAGTGCATATCTTCTAATTAGCTCTGAATTTGCAGAGCTCCAAATTGAGCATCATCTCTAGGCTCAACTTCTAGTTTCATAGCAATTTCCAGGGCTTCTCCCTAAGAATAAATCTTCTGATGACCCATAGGCTCGTGCATATGTGGAAATATCATGGTGATAAACCATTCCTTATGTTTCTTATCATCGTAAACAAATCCTCCGTCACTTATGGTTTTCTTCAGTCATTGGTCAGCTTCTAAAATTCATTCCTTTAGAGTTTTCTTTAAATATTTTAGTTTTATTATGCACTGAGAATATGACTTTTGCTTTTGGAACTGCTACTTCACGACATCCTTAATCTGTTGAACAGTGGGATCTAAATTTTCAGCAAGATATCCCATGAACCAATCTAAAGCACGACCTTCAAATTCCATAGCCACTGCACTCTATTGACAACATCAATATTAACATTTTTTTCATCCCACACCAAATTCACAACAAACCAAAATAAACCTATATCCTTGTCCCCCACACCCTTAAAAGTGGGTATCTTCATATGCACGGCCATATCTTCTATGGGTGGGGGTAGTTGTGGGGTAGGAGAAGTATTACCCCTACACAAGTTTGATGGTGGCATAGCAGGAGGGATACTTCCAGTGTTTGTAGCCTCACTTCTATTTATATCAGGTGATTTTCTCGGAGACTGTATACAGATTTTTCCCCTCTCTAATTGACCCAATAATATTTTCCATTGAACATAGTGTTTTCGATCTGATTAGGGGTCATTCACATGGTGTGGCTACACAAAATACCCTTTTCACACAATAGAATCTTAATCAATAGGGGAAAATTTAACAATAATTTACCTTTCAATCCATTGAAAAATATCCTTTCAACTTCAGAGAATGAAAAAACTTATCTACTTCAAATTCTGTCACAAACCCTCCCAAGACGTTGTCAACCCAGTGATCTATACTTTGGATAATGGAATTATTAGTCTATTCAAACGAGTCCTCTGGTTCAAGCTTTAATGGATTCCACTAACCTTTTGACATCACCCACCCTCTCTCAAAATGATCCCAGTCCCAAAAACATAACCAATTTTTTTCTTGAGGGGTCCTAACCCAAGTTTCAAGTTGAGGTTAACCAACAAAACCCTCGTACTACTAGCCCTTTCGGCAGTGACCTACTTACAGAAGTCAAAGTATCACCCGAAGCATTATGGGGTGGTGCTGGAACCAAGTTTCTACACCATGAGAGAGATTGGAATAATTTGGGTGCCCTAAAATCCAAAATAACCATGAATAGACCTTCACAACAGAAGCCGTAACCAAGAAACCCTTAACAAACATATTTAGGTCAATTATGCAGAATATCTTGCACGGAGGTTAAAAAAAAAAATATAAGCCAAGTAATAACTCTCAAAAAATAATATTAGATCCCAATAACATCATATCCATCCATTAATCACTCAACTAAAACTAAAATTAGTTGTGCAAGAGATCTAAACGTAGATAATAAAAGAATAAAAAATAATATACAGAAATAATCATAACATAAACAATAGATGCATGTCAAACTCAAATATCCACAAAAACATTTGTTTATTCATATTATTTCATATGCCTCATATAAAACCCTTCATTTCACCCACATACACATCCAACGGGGTCCGCACATAGTAGGACTAAGGTCTCTACACACACAGCCAACAGAAGCCTTTTACCCAGAAAAATCCACACAAAATATCACAACACCGCTAAATCTGTCATTCAACGTTCAAACATATCCCAAAACTAAATTCTTCTACTCAATCTAGACTCCTATTTATACTTTTATCCTGCGTTAATCTAGGGTCCACAAATTTTGGTTTGTGGCCCCTTGTTCTACCCTTTTTACCCATTACAACTCATGAGGGGCTTTGACCCACCCCAAAACCCCTAGAATTTTTTTGCACACTACTAACTTACAAAATATATTACAAAAATATCTCAAAATTGGTCTTCTTAGCTCAGACATAGGGGACACCGCTCCAACAGGTGAGACCGATCAAGTTGGTGTTAGTGATGTCTGACCATGAGGTGGACTCACTAGTTAAGGGTTGGGGTGGTTTGACCTCTGGAATCCCTCGTTTTGTTTTATTGGTTTATCCCATGAGATCCCACATTCATGTTTGGAATATTGCGTGTGGCTGATTGGCTAAAATATAGATTTGTTTCAACCCAATCTATGGTTGGGTGGTACATGGAAGTCCCTGACTTGGTTGGCTTTTGCATATGATAATAAGAGATATTTTCCTATTTTAGTCTATGAGTACTTGTACTTGTTATTATGTGGATGTAATGTTTGTTCTATCATAGTTATTATTATGGTTATATGTTGGTTATAAGCATGGTTCCATAATGGGTTCTAAATATGTCTCTTGATATATTTGATTTCTTGATGAATAGTTAATGAATGCATCAGCTAAGAAAATTTTATTGCAACTATTATGAGAGGGAAATAGACTTTCTTGTTTATTCTCAGATAACTTTCAAACTCTTATGTTCAGATATGCATTCATGACCTGTAGATTACATGTTCACCATATGTTTAGCAAAATCACTGTCATGGTTAGGCCTGGTTAGACCAAGTCCTTCATAAATTATTGTATGAATGGATTTCTCTTATTGCTATTTATCATTGTGGAAAGTCTCACTGAGTTCTGGGCAATGGTCTAGAGGCTAGCCTGAAATGGTGGCTTAGAATTCGAGACTGTACCCTCTGAATTAGAGAAATTGGGATACAACTACATGGATGCAGCGTTGTGCATACATTTTCAGGTTTCCAAATGCATGGAGGCCTTGTTGTGGGTTCTGTTGTGGGCCCAAGGTAGAGAAAAGGAGGTCAAACTTAGGGTTTCGCCACCTGGGCCAGTTTTTCATCCTTTGAGTGACATGTAGCCCCTGTGGGATGTTGTGAGTTATTCGTTTATCATCATTAGTCATCCCAAATTCCTTAATTGATTCTAAGAGGTCAGGTCAGGTCATAGTAGTTATTCCTCTCATCTTCACCCTAGAAATCTGATGAAATTGGGTAAATCTAGGCTGAGGAAGGTCTCGAATACCCATGCTACAATCACGTTTTTCACTTATTTCTCATTTATAGTGTAGCAGGGTCCATCGAAAGTATGCAACATGGGTACTCCTTAGATGTGGAATTAAATTTTGCATCCAACGAGTACTCCCGCTTGAAATTTCAGTAAAAAAATTTGGGAGATAAGTTATCTTGAAAAAGTAGATTTTTATTTTTTTCCTCTCAAATTTGATGATGTCGTCAAATCTTATTTTATTATTTCCACTATTATTTTATAATTTCCTTAGGAGGCCCATTTTAGACCTCAAAATTCCCCTAATGCACATGTTGATAAAAAGAGGACTTATAAATAATTCCAGGTAGGATAACATGTTTATGTGCAAGTTAAACCAAGAAGATTACCTTAAGGTGGGGTGGTTGTGAGAAGTTAGCACCTTGATATTGTGGGCCCTTCCAAATTCTGGAAAGAGTGGGATATGTAGCATACCAGCTTAAATTACCAAGTCATGTATGAGTTCGCAATGTATTTCACGTTTCATTATAAAATAAGTATGTGTATGATTACATACATATGATTGATTGGAAATATATTGAGGTAAAAACATGAATTAAATATTTTATATGTATGTATATAATTAAGTAAATTAAAATACTGAGAACAAAATTGTAATTGTGTGACAGTTTGAGCCGAATGGAGAGTTTCTGGTAGAGCCTTTGTGTATTCTCAATCAAAGAGAAATAATGTTACAAAGGCAAGGTATCATCTAGGTTAAAGTGTGGTGGAGACAATTTAGCTCTGAATAGGCCACCTGGGAAGATGAATGCTATATGTGAAAATCATGTCCTGACTTGTTTGAAAAGAAAGAATGAACATCAGAGATGGTTTTTTGTACAAGGTGGGGAGATGTAACACCCCTGTGCTGTAAATATCTGACTTTACTATCATTTACTTTTTTTATTATATGTGACTCCAGTAATTATGGATTAGAGGAAAGACTGAGTAAAATATAAATTATAAAGTTAATTTTTATTAATTTGATTAATAGTAAATTGAGACAAGTCTTCCAATTCCTAGGAAAATACCCTAAATGAATTCAAAACTTCCAGATAGTTATGAAAATTATCACTCTCTCATATTTACTGGGAGATAAAATATCTCAAAAGGAAATACAAAGGGGTTCCTTACATGGAGAAGGGAGACACTGAGAGAGGAGAGTTACTTGAATAGGACAATGGGAAGGTAAGGCTAGACACTACCTAAGGAGTATTCTTGTGGTGGACTTGAGCCAATGGAAACTATGAAACAAACACAAGTTTGTGATTTATGACAACTGTGGTTATTCCAAGTCTTACACCTGAAAAACAAAAGTTTGTGATTTATAGGTTGGGTTGGACCTTGATGCATGTGAAATGACCCGAAAAAGGGGTTCCTGAGAAATTAATGATTTTGTAAAGTTAAGAGCTCGAGGGGAGAACTAGACATAATTTCCATTCTCATTGTAAAGGAGATGTGATATTTTCCTAGTCAAGTTTCTACACAATTTTCAACTAATAGAGATAAGTGCTTATAATTTATTTCTCAAGTAGACATGAATTTATATAAATGTTATGAGCTAATAAATTAAATGAGAATCTTGTGATTATTTTTGAGAATTTATTAAATAATAATTTTGAACATATTGTTCAAGGTCATGGTAAAAGAGAAAGTATAGAAAGGATGTGAAAATACATAAATAAAAATGTTTTGTATGTGAATGTGAATGTTGGATAATGTGTGGCTTCGTAGGGGATGAGTGCCCTGAGAAGAATGAAAACCATGAATTAATTCAAAGTGATAAACCCCTCTGATTATAAATATATGGGAACAATTAATAACAACCCTAGTTATACAAAGATAACCATAAATCTCTTAGAAAATAGAAGGAAGTATTTAATTGTGTAGTTTATATTAAATGTCAAACCTATGTATATATCGAATTTTTCTTTAAATATTGGGAAACATGTTCATGACCTCTACTTGAGTTCCGGCCAACCAACCAAGAATCGACGTAGAAAAATTCCAGTTCTAGATACTTAGTCCTATGTAGATACCACATGGGTTGAGGAAGGTCCTGAATACAGGTCATGTCCTCTGTCGAGTACCATATATATATATATATATATATATATATATATATATATATATATATATATATATATATATATATATATATACTTAGTCCTATGCGGATACCACATGGGTTGAGGAAGGTCCTGAACACAGGTCCTGTCCTCTGTCGAGTACCATATATATATAACGTATAAGACTCACAGAGTAATAACAAGAAAATAACACTTCAAGTAAAGCACACAACATTAAACAACAACCCTTTTGCTGGAATAAATTTACAAACTATCGTTAAATGAATCATATGTGTTTAACTAAATGAGCTTATTAAAAGAAAAAACTGAGTTCTCTTTTACAGACACATCAAAATACAAATATTTATATACTACCAATTGCACCATATGTTGCAAAGGAAATGTTGTAAAGAAGTAACATAGGAAAGAGTAGTACAAAGGAAATACTCATAGGAAAGAGTAATATAGAGGAAATTGTCTCACGTGAATCATGTGGGATAGCTACAACTACATATATCCTTTTTATATAAGTATCGGTTCTCTGGTCCTAAGATGAAATATCATCATTCAAGAAGTTTATAAAATGAGGTGTTCCATTAGTATGACCCTTTCTTCTCGAAGAACCAGAAGTATCAAAGTACCAAAAAACATATTTTCAATGAGAAAAAGGAGATTACATCAAAACCACAAAGAATAACAACCCATCTATGGTATAACTTAGGTATTTGGTGATATAACTTACAAAATCTCTACATAAACACAAATAATTTCATCATTTTTCCTCTTGAGTAATCATAAATATTTCATTTTTCAAAAATTTCAAAAAAAAAACTAATTACATCATTTAAACAATCCAACATAAAATTCAATGTGTAATTATAATCTTTACCTGATACCATTGAAAATAAATGAACATTAATTTACAGCATAGCATTAAAAAGACAAGAACATCCTCAATGGCTACTCAAAAGAAATAAACATTAATTTATGCAATATCAATAAAATTACATGAACATTACTCAGTTACTATGAGAATACATAAACACCTTAAAGCACTCAATAACCCTTTCAATTTAAAAAATATATTATTACATTTTTGAAAGGAATATGTGTTACAAGATTGTGCTATTCAGTTACATAATTTGGTTACATCTACATATGTTAATATCATTTTTAGATATTAAAATAACATTAACTTTAAATACCAATAAAAATAAGTTCGCCTGATATTCCATGATAAGTGGTGAGTATTTCAAATACAGAGCAAGTACGCTCATAGTTGTGATAATGTCCCCATAATGTCGAGTCTACCCATTAACCTCTAAATTAGAATAGTTTTGTGGTTGTGCTTCAATAGTTAGATAAACAATTTTTCTCTTACTTGTCTTGTGGTCCAATTTTAAATAAAATTATGTAAACCTAAAAACCTGTCCAAATTTTATTTGTTCAGTTAAAAAAAATTGAAAAGAAAACTCCACAAATTAGAATAGTGGGAACTGAACAGAATAGAAATGCATTCATCTGATATTCCATGAGAAGTGGCTCAATTGCACTAACAAATTGAAAATCCATAGTTGGGCTCACCAATTAAAAAAGGGTAGATTTTCCCGTTGAGTAAATCGGTATGTGCCTGGAATTACAAACCATAAATATTTTTACTAAGAACTATGAAAACCCTAAAAAGGATGAATTACCTTCCTGAAAGTATTATAAATTGTGAAACAATTGATCAGGTAGGAAGTCACTTCGTTAAAAAAAAATTGTATTCATGATGATTGATTGTAAATCCAGAATTTATAAGTGCTACATAGTCCTAGAGTTATCCTTTAATCTGTAAAAAATAACTAGAAATTGAAGGTATGATTTAGTACAAATTGAAATGAGAATACTATTATATTAGCTAATGTGACCTAATCTTACCCACATAAAATAATCCATGGATTTTGTTTGCGGTCAGCAGAAGCAAGGCCCCGCTTGATCCATTCATACTATTGAGCCATTTTCATCCAAATTAAAAACATAACCAACCAAAATTATGTCTCTCAATTGCAACTGAACATTATAGAATATTTTGGTTCTCTAAATTCGAGATAGGAAACTTTAAATCGTCTAAGGGTAGAAAAAATTATCACATGTTCATTGCTTCTAGCCCAATTATGCTCTATGGAAATGAAAATGAAATGCAATGGTCCCTGACTGATTCAATACCATGGCTTGTCTTTCTCAGCCATTGGTATATGAAAATATTTCTCGTAAGGAACTCCACACTTTCCATCGGAATCTGGGGTCTTATATTTTGATCCAAAGAATGGAAAATCTCTGTAAGGTAACATACTAGGAAAATAATTAGCTAAACCGACTTTCACATAAATTTATATATCTAATATTAGTGGTGTATAAAAGCAATATGCATGGTATTATCGTTCAGAATTAGAAATGGAAGATAATATAAGGATTTAATGAAGAATAGAATTACCTTTCATGGTTTCTAATGGTTTTCATGTATGGCTCTCGCGAAGAAATTAGATTGATTAACTGCAAGAAGTAGTCCAACTCAACCAGGAAACCTGTAGCATAGCTAATGTCTCCAATATGGAACACTGAATCCACCTCTCCCTCTATCACTTTATATTTGATGGCTTCTATTACCCCAAGTGACCCTAGCTGACCATATTGATCACACGAGCTATTCAATCATAGCACACACGAGCTATTCAAAATACTTTGACAAGATTTATTTCTCTGTTATGGCTTCAAAATTAACTGAGAAGGAATAATCTATTGAAAGAGCTACTCAATCCTGAAGCTATTAAATTTTTTTATAGATATAAAAAAGAGTAAGATTAAAAAAATTGAACTAATTTCATTTTTGTTGGTCCCAAATATTCCTAAACTTAATAATCAAGTAAGACTTTGATTCCAAATATTATTAAAATTAATACTCATGTAAAAATCAAATTCCATAATATTTGTAAAATTGATAAGTAAATTTATCTTAAAGGATTTAAACTCTCAATGGCTTGAGCCACACAACTTTGAATCACATCTGAACACTATCTCACCATTTCCCAACTGTCATTACTAGATTGCTAGAAAATATAGTAAATTCCATGTATCATAGTTAGATTGCCAACACATATATTATATTTCCGTTTGTCATGTTAATGAAAACAAATATAATAGATTCCCATATGGCATGGTTGATTGCCAGCAAAGAAAAAACTCAGAAGAATAACTAGAACAAAAGACAAAATTGATAAAATGGTCCATTTTCCATGGTTCATTTACTCTGGTAAGGCCCAAAATGTACAAAAATAAATATTGAAGTATAGAGTAAACAAGGTAGAGCCAATACTGGTTTCTATAGCCAAAACATGAACATGCACTTTCATTTAAGCAAATAAAAAAATCCTTTAAATGATTTAATACAGTTGGCGAAATGCACTGGTCCCTGACTGATTGCATACCATGGATTTTCTTTCTTAGTTGTTGGCATATGAAAATATTTCTCATAAGGAACTCCACACTCTCCACCAGAATCTCGTGTCTTATATTTTGATCTAGGGAATGGAAAATATCTGTAAGGTAACATAATAGGAAAGAATTAGCTAAACCCACTTTCACATAAATTTACATATCTAATATCATTGGTGTATAAAAGCAAGATGCATGGTGTCATCGTGTAGATATAGAAATGGAATATAATATTAGGGTTTAATGAAGAAGAGAATTTCCTTTCATGGTTTCCAATGGTTGTCATGTATGGCATTCGCGAAGTAATTGGATTGATTAACTGCAGGAAGTGGTCCTGCTCAACCAGGAAACTAGTAGCATAGCTAATGTCTCCAATATGGAACACTAAATCCACCTCTCCCTCCAGCACTTTCTCTTTTATGGCTTCTATAACCCCAAATGACCTTAGGTGTCCATAAAACAGTTTTCCTCTGTAAATAATTAATAATAATGATATTTAATCCTAAGGTAGAGACTATTTCAATCGTCTAACATAAAAATCAATGATCCACAATGGTACACATAGCAGTTTAGAAAATTTGTTTTCAAATAGTTAAGCTTTACACTGTAATTATATACATGCATCATTAAAAAAAACTTGAATGGAAAAATAACAACAAAGGTTTGTTGTACTCACAATAAAATCTAATGAGACTTCCTTATGCTCCAAATAGTTAGCATTTAATATTTTCATAAATAAATATAGAAGAAACTAATATCATGAGGAAATTGTTTAAGGTTTACACAAGGCAATCAGACAACCTTTATCATTCTCTACACGAGTTACTACAATAACCCCAACTTGCAGAACTAAAATCAAGAGAAAATTTATGCACAAAATAAGAATGAAAGAAGAAGCTATAATCTAGAAAACAAAGGTTAACAAGGAATGTATTATTCCTTGTACTGGCAGTAAATCCTATTGAAAGGTGCTGTGAAGTAAGAATAAATTCACAAATATTACCTATAAAACCCTAAAAATATACATATAATTAGATATATACTAATGATAAAGAGGAAACCCTTGTAAATATAGGTGACCATTTACTAGAAAGGAGAAAAGGGGGTTAATACTTGTAAAGGAACAGGAAACTCGAGCAACATTCTTAAAAAATACTAATAGGTGTTCAAACCCCTTTCACTATTAATGTGGATGACCAAGTTTAGCAAATTATTAACAAAGTAATAGCACATAACAACAAATTGTAATAGTACACATGCATTCACAGCTATGAATGGACATTGGACCATAGAACTGGGACGTAAACCATCACATGTGCATCATATACACGAGTTTGAGGTAAATGCAGTAACAAAACAAAAGATAACACAATTAAGTGACTATTCCATATTGACAGGAGTACTTGTTAGCGGAAACCCTCAATACCCTAGTGCCTTAGAGTGTGATGTAGACCAGGGAGTTGACAACGGAGTGAAAAAATGGGAGGGAAAACCCTAGGAGTGAAAGTACTTGGTTACCCTAACTGTTCTCCAATGGTCTGTGTCATTGGGTCAGTCAGTGGATAATCCATGATAGAGAAGACACCAAATGTAAAAATTACCGTGAGCGCGAACAACCACTAGATAAGAACTTTCAATATGCCTCATTACTGTGGAAAACTCACATATTAAAATATAAACGTTGATAAATGCTAAGGGTTCGAACTAGGTATGTGCTATAAGAGATTTCCAATGGTCAATATAACTATTATAATTCCAATGTATGGCCTAACAAATTAAAAGGGACACACATGAAAGTTTCTCTTAACCGAAATCATATGTATATTATTTAACACTTATGTTTTCAAATGTTAACTTCGAATTGTTAACATTTCCAGCCCAAACACCTTGGTTAAGCAAGTAAGAATAATAAAATAACCTTGAATAAATATTCACGTGGAGGTAAAATTTTAGGATGTTACTTTTTTTTTTTTTGGGGGGGGGGGTGGGGGGCGGATTTTTATGTATGTTATATAGATATTTACATTAATTCATATCAACTGTAGTATTGAAGGAATTAAAAATCTCCCTCATTAATATAATTTTTTAAAATATCACATATTACCTAAAAAAATGAATTACACATCTCTTTCATACTACGAACACAAAATGAATTACACATATCCTTCATATTGCATTTTAATATGAATATTACCTTAGATGCTACTTGTTACTTCTATATTGAGTTATGAAAGAATTACACATCTCCCTAATTTTAAAAAGTAGAAAGCAATTTAGAAATATTTTACTTTAAACTACTTTATTTGTCTATAGATGTAAAAGTAAGAAGAAATTGAATTAATTTATTTGTGATCAACATTGGAAATATTTTATTATCATTATTGTTTAATTTTTTTAGTATAAATATTATTTTACTATTTTTAAATGTAACATTAAAGCCCATATATATATATATATATATATATTATTAAAACGTTGATACGTACAGTTATATTTTTTAAGTTTTTAGAAGTTTATTAATTATGTGTTATGAAATATTATGTTTATGTATATGAGTCATTATTGTTAAAAGTAATAAAATGTGTATGTGTGTGTGTGTGTATCTTATGATTTTAATAATTAATAAACTACAATATAACAAATTGAATTAAATTAATTTAATACATTTATTAGATTGTATGTAACAACCATCATAATAATTCCACGTAATAAAATTTAATATAAAGGAAAAATAATAACCAAGGTCATGGGACACATATTCAAAGCTCAATGTTGGGAAAAACATCCTAGTGTGGGTGTTCACATGGTTTATTATGGCTATGGAAATTGGAAAAGCCAGTGGCTAAGGTTTTGGAAAGGAAAAGTGGCATTTATTGGCATTTATTTATGAAAATAATGGAAAATAGGAGAAAAGGGAGGTGAAAGGTCACAAGTTGCATGTGAGGAGAAAAATGAAGGAAAATAATGGAAAAATGAAAAAAAAAATGAGGCATCATTGATAAAAAGGCTTCTGAGGACCAATTGGTAACCTTTTGTAAGTTTATCTTTGGAGCTCTCATTTTATTCTTTGTCTCTCTCATACGCTTGGACACAGAGTTTCTGGGAGCACTCTTGGAGAGTTTGGCATACTTGGAGTTTTGGAGCAAGAAGGAAAAGGAATATCATGAAATCACAAGAGGACATCAGGATCAACAACTACAACGAGTTTTGTTTGTAGGTACCGAGTTGCATGTATGTTTTCCTCACTAGTTTTGGCATGCATGGAATATGAATGTGGTTTCTTGGTCATGATTTTTCATTGGCATGGAGGATTACCTGGATTTACAGTGGATTTTCCTAGCCTTTCCATTTGTTAGATAGTGATTATGTTGTGGGTTTTTCTTTTATTTTCTGGTTGGTTTTATTGTGCCTTTGGTTGTGTGTTGAGTAATTAGTTCCTCGAAGCCTTCATTGGGAAAAATATATGGAATCCCTATAATATCTTGGGTTAAGTTACTATTCCTATAAGCCTTGGTTGGAAAAACGCTCTGAAATCCCTTGGTGGGTTGAGTTACTAGTCCTAGAAGCCCTGGTTGGATAAATTCTTTGGAAGCCCGATGATAGTTGTGGGTTAAGTTACTAGTCCTAGAAGGCCTGGTTTGAAAAAACACTCTAGAACCCTAGACAACTTGGGTAGAGACCGAGCTGGTGATGGTTAGTGATTTCCAACCGTGAGCTAGAATCACTAGTTGAGGGTTGAAGTGGTTTGGCCTCTGGAAGCCCTGGTTTGGGTTTGATTGATGATTTTTATGATATCCCACACTCATGTTTGGAATATGACATGATGGTGACTAAATAAAGAGAGATTTGTCTTAGCCATGTCTTTGGTTTGGTGGAACTTGGAAGTCCTAGACTTGGTTGCATTTTTCTTATGGAAATAATAGCTTTTTTCCTCTTGTATTTATGGGTAAATATGGTTGTTATTATGTGGCTTATATGGCTATTATGTGATTTTCACTTATATTATTTATATGTCAGTTATGAATGTGTTGTATGCTAGTAATGATGTATGGTTCTCATAATGTTTTGGTTTGTAAATGAATGAACAATGTATCCATGACCAGGAAACAATGATTCTTAAATATTCTCAGATAAGTATGAGACTCCTATTCTGAAATATGTTATTTAAACCCATATATTACCTATTTTTGACATGTTTGATGAAGTTTTTGTCATGTCTAGTAGGGGTTCAGTCAAGTCCTTGTTCATTTGTTTGAATTTACATTGTTATTCTAATGCCAGATTTTAGTTCTGAAAGTGTCATGGACTTATGTGCAGTGACCTGAGCTATGGGCTTGAAAAAGTGGCACATAAATAAGGTTAATAGGCTCAAAAATACTGGGAAAATTCCACATTCACACGTATACCCATGTTGTGCATGTGACTGGAGGTTTCTAGTTGCACTCTTTCCCATGTCAAGGGAGCAACTGGGGCATTCATGAATGAAAATGCCAACTTAGATCAGGGGATATCCTATTAGGAAGTTGGATTGCTATTGTGTGCCTTGTAGCATGCGCAAAAGGCCTTTGTTTTTGTGTGGTGTCAGTTCCACTTCCTTAAGGTGACTTATGAGGTTGAATCAAATCATGGTAACTCTTCATCACATGTTTACCCTGGTTTCTTCATTACTTGGGTAGATCTGGGAGGATGGTGTTACAGAGTGGTATTAGAACATGGTTCACCCCTCGTACTAGATGGGTAGTGTGTTAATCATTCATTTATGTCAGTGGCATATATGTTTCTTATGCTTGTGGTGTATCTACTTGTTGCATCTGCATGGTGTTGGTCATGGTGCCAATGATGTCGTCATGGGAGAGTTGATGGTATTTTTGTGAAACTTTTTCTCATGAGTGTATGACTGAATATGTTTTGTTTATACATGTCAAGTGCTCACGTACTGTCAGTGTACATTGGTATGGTTGTTTTTTTCATGCATGAGGTCATGGTATGTGGTTTATATGGTCGTGCATTGATGACTGGACTCTATTTAGAATGATGATTATGTGTTGATATACCTATGTGTGATATGTATATATGCTATTATGACTATGTTTATAAATGTATTACGCTAATTTATTTATCTTGTAGATGAGATATCCTCCCCGAATTATTCTAAGGTATGTTTGTTTATTGTGATTTGGTTTAGCTGACATGAGATACCTTGCAAGAAGAAAACAAACATGACTAGAAATATGGTAGACTACAAATATTCTCCCTATGAATCATATGAGAAACATGTTTTTGGGCACGCTTTTGACTTAACAGACACACTGATAATTTTACAGGAATAAATAAGGAGTTTTTAAGTAGATACTGACGGAATAAAAAAGGCATAGGAGAAAGAAAGAGAAGCTAATGCAGTAATCATTCTGAGTTTGACAGATTTTTAGTGACGGGGGCCACTTTGGATCAGCTATGGATAGGAGGATGGGACTAATGGGGCATATGGCAGTAGATCTCATGGTCGTCACAGGTCAGATAAAGATGAAACGATTAGAGATGGTGGGTTCTTTGACACTCCTGATAGGACAGGTGATGTAGACGGGTATTATTCCAGTTTTGGTTATTACAGGCACTATAATTATCATCATTATCATCCTTATAGGAAGAGTGACATGGGATATTTTCCTGATGAGTTTAAGAAAGAAAAATCACATAGATTTGATGGAGAGATGAAGAAATCATAAGATATAGAAGCATGGTTTCTTGGTATGAGTAAGTTCTTGAGGTTGCATGAATATCTCGAAAACAATAAAGCTTAGCCTCAAAGGTAAAGAAAATATTTGGTGGGAAGATGTGAAGAATTCCAGGGGTATTTATGAGGAGGAATTGTCTTGGAGGAAATTTGAGAGGCTAACTCAGAAGAAGTATCTATCGAAGATATACTATATTGATGATAGGGAAAATTAGTTTTATGAACTAAAGATAGGATCTATGATCGATGACTCATTACACTACCACATTTCTAGAGTTGTTATGGTATGTGCCTTACCTCAAGGAGGATAACGCCAAGATTCAAAGCTTCATCAGTGGGTTGCGAATATCATTTAAATATAGGACTGAGTTTGATGAGCCTAGATCATTGGAGGAGGACATCCAGAAAATAATGCATTGTTACGAGAAATGAAAGTGCATATTTGAGACTAAGATGGATTAGAAGGGTAATGATAAGAACAAAGGAAAATTGGGCAATAAATGAGTAATAACTCAATATATTATTTACAAAAGAATGTTTCACCACCTAGTAAATTCAATCCATCTGGAAGAGGACAGGAAATTCGATCTGAGGGGCAGAATAAGGATGAATGCCCGAAGCCTATAGAATGTTGGACTTGTGGAGAGAGCATCGCAGGAGAGGTTTTACACAGTATGAAGGTGATAGAATGAAAATATACAATTCTTAGGAAGAACAAACAGTGAGAGATGTTGGACAGAGTATTCTCAAAATCTATGCAACATTAGATAACAAGAAGGAAAATCACTAGGCATCGATTATCAAGGTGAATGGTAAGCTTTTTGATCAAGTTGTTTCTATTTTTATTGAACCCAAATCTAATTTTAGTTGTGTTAATCCTAACCTAGTGGATAAGTGTAGTTTGAATAAGGAAGTGCATGCATAATATTGGTTACTACAGTTGGCTACATGTACCAAGAAGAGAGTTCATCATTGGGTAAGAGCTTTTCATTTGACTTGAATGGTTTTCCTACATCAAGACATTTGAATGTATTTCTGTTGGGATCTTATAATATGTTTTTGGGTATGGAATGACTATATCTTCATAGGACTAAGGTTTATTGTTATGAGAAGGCTATTTAGTGCTTGGATGACAATGGCGAACAAAGAGTCTTACAGGGTAAGAAGAAAGAAACATTAGTGAGAATGATTACTATACAGGAAAAATGTAGTCACAGGAAAGGGTGTGTTTTGTTTGTAGTGCATATTCATATTGACAAAGGTAAGAAAGTTGAGGATGGAAATTTTTTGAGAAGGTATCCAGTTCTACAACAGTTTTAGGATGTATTTATTGCAAATATTTTATAGTTTTAGCCTCACAAAGAAGTTGACTTTATATTGAGTTGGTACCAGGGGATGTGCCAGCATGTAATTCACCTTACATGATGAGCGCACCAGATTTGGTAGAGTTTAAAATGCAGTTGAAGGAAATTCTTGAAAAGGGATACATTAGGCCAAGTGTATCACCTTGGGGTGAACCAGTATTGTTTGTGAAGATGAAGGATAATACCCTTAGGTTATGCATTTATTATAGGCAGTTAAACAAGGTGACCACTACGAACATGTGTTACACAGTAATTTTTCACTGTCCTTGAAATCCCCCATCCTGCACATTGGAGGGCCTATTCTGTGACTTGTGAGTAGTGACATGACCTGAAACCACTTTCATGACATCCCCCTTGACAAGGAGAATCATTCCTCTTAAGACAGTTTCCTGTAAAAAACCCTAAAAATAGATCTTTTGGCCTTGGCGCGACCAGCTAGTTCAGCCCTCGCGCCAATGGGGGAAATCCAACAAATAGGGCGCACCAACTGGCGCTCTGTCCCAATGTATTGCTCGTGCCAAGCTTAATAAGGATTGTATTTTAAAAATAAATGGCGGAAGTTTGATTCCAACCAACTCCTAAACGAGTCTCTAAAATGAGTTGGGAGGTTTGGCTCTGGATCTCCATGTAGGGGAAGTGGTTTTCCACCTCTCATGGAAGCTTCCTTAAGGATAGGGCCAATCCCACCATTGTAGGGATCCAAACTCCCCTTCCACCATCTATATAAGCTTGCCATTTTCCCTTTGCAAGCTAGCCTAAATAGAGCTAAATCAGTAGTAAGGAGACTATTGCCAGATAGCCTCTGAGAGCCAAGCCGAAGAGAGAGAAAGAGATTTGTCCCATCCCTGATGAGCTTCATCGAGACGTGCTCCGCTGTCGACTCGCCGAAGGAAGATCCAGTGTTAGAGCTCAGGTTGTATCTTTCTTTCGTTGTTATTAATAATAAACGACTTGGATTATGGTTCCATTCATATGTTCATGTCTTTTGTTATGAACTATATCTTCTCTAATTGATATATGGTTTCATGTATTAGGATTTACGTTGTGTGTTGTTTCTTCATGTACGTTCAGGTGTTCGAATGTGCTAAGTGGGAGAATTGTGATCTGCCAAAGAGAAGGAAGGAAGCGCCATCTTTCCTACAAGCAACAACAGCGTGGGACTTAAGGTAGGCCTCTTGTCACATCTTGGTCTTTTGTAACTAGGAACCTGCATCTTAGCATGACTTGGTTGTTGCTAGACCTGATCTGGGCTAGTAGGGATCGCCTATGTTTACAGAGGGGATTTACCTCTCCAACAACATGTATTGATTTCCGAGGATTGATGACTTGTTCTATCAGTTTAAGGGGGAATAAGTGTTCTCAAAGATTGATCTGAGATCTAGATATCATGAGTTATGCATTAAAGAATATGACATTCACAAGAAAACCTTCTGGACCAGGTACATACATTATGATTTTTTTGTAGTTCCTTTTGGTTTGAATAATTTTCTAGCTACCTTTATGTGCTTGATGAATAGTGTGTTGTGTACTTATTTGGACAAGTTTATTATTGTGTTACTTGATGATATATTGGTATATTATAAAAATGAGGAAGAGCATGTCGAACACTTAGCAACAGTATTGAGATTATTGATAGAGCATCAATTGTATGCTAAGCTCAACAAGGGAAATTTCTTTTAGACATAGGTACATTACTTCGAACATGGTCTTTCCAAGGAAGGCATAGTAGTGGATCAAGGAAATATAAGGGCTATCATGGAGTGGAAAACTCTTAGGAATGTGGATGAGGTAAGATCATTCATGGGGTTATAATATTATTACAATATCAGGTTCATTAGGAACTTCTCACATATTTCTTATCCTATCACATCATTGCAAAGGAAAGCTAAGAAGATTGAATGGACAGAGGAATGTGCAGCCAATTTTGAGAATTTAAAGTAGTTGTTGACACATGCTCCAATGTTAAAGATCATAGATCCAAATAAAGAGTTTTGGGTATGTACAGATGCTTGTAAGAGAGCGCATGGTGGAGTCCTTATACAGGAAATACATGTGTTATGTTATGAGTCATGGAAACTAAATGATCACGAGAAGAACTATTCGACACATGATCTTGAGCTCGAAGCGATCATTCATGAATTGAATATGTGAAGGCACTATCTTTTGGGAAGAATATTTGTATTGATGAATGATCATAGTGGATTGTGGTATCTATTTGACCAACTGAATATGAACACCAGAAAAACTAGATGTTTGGCCACGATAATTGAGTTTGATTTCAATATCAGGTATATTAAGGGTAAATAGAATAGGGTTGCATATGTTATTATAAGACAAATACAGGTGAATCATATAACAACTATGAGTATCTATGGGAAATATCTACAGGATAGGATCTTGTAGGAAGGTCAACATGATGTCAGGTATATGGAGCTTAGGCACATATTGTAGTAGAGCATAGGTATAAGTAGTGGTACATGTACATGTACAATTATAGGTACAGGGATTGTTACAAGAATATGTATAGGTACAGTTAGTGGTACACATATAGGTACATGTAGTGGTATAGATACAAGAGCACAGGATTTGAACTATCGTCTCACAATAGATGGCTTGATCAGGTTTAGGGACATGATATATGTGCCAAAAATCAGTGAACTCAAGAAGGTGATGTTGGGGGATTTTCATGTGAAACAATATTAAGGTTAGCTAGGATATCAAAAGATGCTAACAACATTAAATAATTTTTACTATTGGAGGAATTTGAAGAGAGACGTAGAAAATTTTGTGGCTAGGTCCTTGGATTGTCAACAGGTCAAGGAAAAGTGTAAAGATCTAGGTGGAGTACAAGAACTGATCGTGATTCCATAGTGTAAATGGTAGGTCATTTCCATGGAATTTATCACAAGTTTAGAAGAACATATAGACAACATGATTCCATCATGGTTGTGGTGGATAGGTTAAAAAAGGTAGCACACTTCATTCTATTGAAGTCTACATACTCAATGAATGATGTAGCATAGGTTTTCATCAGGGATGTGGTAATATTACATGGTTTTCCATAGAATATTATATCATACATGGATGAAAAATTCACTTCTAAGTTTTGGGAGGAGTTTTTTGTAGGTTTGGGCAGAAATTTATCCTTTAGTAAAACTTATCATCTAGAGACAGATGGACAAAAAGAGAGGGTCAACAAGATATTGGAGGACATATTGAGGATGTATGTGATGCATCAACAATGAAACTGGGAATATTATCTTCCACTGGTAGAGTTATCTTACAATAATGGGTATCGGGAATATTTGAGGATCAATCCATTTACGGAATTGTATGGAAGGAGTTGCAATACTCCCATCAGTTAGAGTGATCCGATTAAGAGGGTCTTGATAGGACTGAATATGTTGGCAAATATGGAACGAAAAATTCAGGAAGTAAAGAAGAATATAAAGGCATCATAGTGTTTTTAAACTTAATTGTCTTAATTTTATTACATAAATTGTCGACCAGGGCTATTAACTGACGAAGTGTAAGCGCACTATATGTGCTAGGAATCCTAATTATCTAAGTTGAATTAAATTGTCAGTGCACATGATTAGATTATTCATTGAAACTAATTCTAAGAAATATGATCACGTGTTTATAAAATGATATCTAATTATGAAATCCACACAAAAAATAAAATTTTAAAACTCATAAATTAATGTCACACTTGCAAAATGAAATTTAATGCATAAAAAATCATACACACACACTCTACAAAATATCTAAAATGTTCTTTAAAGGAAACTTGATTTCTAAAATAATAAACCCATATATCGATATAACACACTTTTGCATGAAAAATCAAGATGACCTTAAACTATGTTTACACTTTCTCAAATTGATAAATCATTCTTGATTTAAAATAAAAATTTCAACACTCATGCTCTAAAATAAAACCTACAAACAAATTCTCTGATTTTAAAAATTATAGTCTTGTTCTCAATTGAAACTTTCAATGCTAACTCAATTCATGTGCTCTTCAATCAATGAAATAAAATGATTAATGAAATAACCAAACTTCTTGCTATCTAATTCAAAATTAATAAAGGAAACAAAACATTCTACAAGATGGATCCAAAACTTATAAAATGAGAAATGAACTTTACTTAAAACAAGAAAACCTTACTTCTTGAGGAGCCCCTTCATAATCAGGTGGTCACACAATCCAATTGAACAATAAACCACACATCAAAATGAAAATGATTCTTTATAACTGGGTTGAAAACAAATATTTAATTTCTCAGTGTCGCAGCAAAAAGTCACTGTGTTTTTGGTTGTTGCAAGGTAATTTTATAAATCATGAATCATTAAATGTTCAGAGTTCTATGCCTAGCCTTGCTAACGTAATACTAAAATTAACTATGAAAATATATTATGACGTAAATTGCTCATGATTCGATATTAACAAAGCAAAATCGTGAGGCATATATCTCGTTCCTCACTCACCTATTATAGTTTTCATAGTTGAATTTATCCTTGACCATGAAACTTGAAGCTTCTCATACCAATATAGCTCACAAAGATAGCAGGGAATCACTGAGTCTATTTATCACCATATTTCCATATATTTCTCCCTCCAGATGACACTTGGAAACCTATCAAACAATGAGCTTGGTAGCAGAATCATACATTAGCTATAGAATCATCTCATTTCAGCAGCTAAAGAAAATATTAGACTAATAATAAAGCAAATTATTAACTTGTGAAATACAATACTATTATACACCTGCCATGCTATAGAAGATTTGATTTTATGTTCAATGAGTTATTATGGTGGTCAATAAGGAATAAAGTAGGTGAAAAATAGTTTTCAAAAGAAACAAGTATGACACTCAACATTCCCACACACAGAGGTCATTGTATGTCCTCATGCAAAAACACAAAACTAATAGCCTTTCTTTGTCACTAAATTTCTTCATAAACGTGATTTAGAACATTCAATTTTTTCTTCTTTACCATCCTCTTAGCAACTGCCATTCTGGGCATCTTCATCAAAATTTTGTATTTTAAACTTATAACCTTCCTCTTTAGAGACTTGTTATTTTCATTTAACTTTTTATTCTTTTCATACCACAAGCCTAGATGTAGTAGAATATTATCATTTTTGGTCCTTTTAATTTCACTTTCCATATTTAATGTCTTATGTTATTGTTTCAAATATTTGTTCAGTATCCCCAATTCAAAATTTTCATGTGTCAAAGTATTCGCTATTGGAGATTCTTGTGGGTTGTCACATTGAATTCTTGTTTCTTGAATTGTAGAAGAAGATGCCTTTTCTGTAGCTCCTTTCTCTAGAGACTCAATATAGTCATATATCTCCTATTGAACTGGGTCTATCTCTGGTGTTCTTCTTACTAGGCTAGAATTTGGTGTCAAAATAGTTTTTGATGGAACCTATGGTTTCTCTTTCTCCTCTAAATCAAAAAATTATGTGAATTGTTGAGTTGACTTCTTTATTGTTTTTTCAAACCTTGCGCTTCTCCTTATGGTAGATGAGAGAGGGGTTTGTTTATGATTTTTCTTTTGTTCTGTGCTGACCTTCTTTATTTCTTATGTTTTCTTCTTGGGCCTATTTTCTTATTTTTAACTGGCATTATTTCTTCTAACACTTTTCTTCCTAATATTCTCTAAAACATCTACAAGGGAAATCTCATCTTCATAATGTTAAACTAGTTGTGGAAGTGGGTTATCAGTAGGGTTTTTAGTTACTAGGTTCTTCTTGCTCTGTTTCTTTAAAATGATTACTGGTTAGGAAATTCTCCCTGTTATCTCCTATATTCTCAAGATGGGCTTTAATAAGAATTTTTATAATACCATGATGATATAGGGTATTTAAATGAACTGTATTTTTATCCGAGTATTTCCAAACGTATTCCTCAAGCTATTAAGTAGAAAATAGGGTAAAACGAGTTCATTCCCTTCAAGAAAATTCATCATTAATTAGACATGGTAGAAAAACATGCTACCAAATCTACCCTCACAAGTAATGAGCCTCTGAATAATTAACAATAAATTCCTCCATTTACTTTTGCAAGTTGATCTTGGAATTCCCTTTTTAAAAAAAATAGTATCCATACCTAGTTGTTTTAGAAATGCCTTCCATTCATTCCCTTCAATTCCTCCTTTTTCAAACCACCTCTCACCACTCCTGGGTAGTTCAGTGACCTCTACTATGAAGGATCTATCACAACAATTTTGATGTCATGATTTGGGCTTCAGTTCCATCGAAGGCACGCATAAACATATTGGTTACCTCTCTGTCATAGCCATCAATTTTTTCTATGGAATTTAACCACTGCGCTTGTAACATCTCCTTCACCTATGGGTATCCTTCTATAATTTTCTTTCCATTCGGCTATGTCCTAATAATGACTGCCATGCTGGAAAATTTTCACCTACAATTTCTTCTTCGACAAGGTTTTGAAATGGTATTAGGTTCAGAAATAGAAATTGCAAATGGAAAATGGAGATGAGTGAAGCATATTTTTGGAGAAAATAGGGTATAATGGATATGCGTGAGAGAAGTTATCAATGAATAGGGTTTCAAAAATGAAGTGTTTGTGGAATAGTGAATGACAAATGAGCTTTCACAGCTAACTTACTTGATATGACATGATATATATGACTCACTCGGAAGTTAGGTTATCAATAATTGTTTTGAATGGCGATACAACGTCTATATTATTTCATAATCCTAATTTTTTTACCTTTATTATTAAATCTAATATTTACATACATTCATACTTGTGATTTTGATGCTTAATTATTTTTTTTGAATTGTCCTCAAGTGCTTCCAATGGTAGTTTTGATCATTTCCTTATGCTAATATCTTCAATAATTCTTGTCAGCAATTCCTGTCAATATCAGTTGCAGAATTTCATCAAAGATACATATTTTCAGCAATTTTGTAGCTAATTATCTAAAAAGAAAAAGAGGGATGTGAAGAAAATGGGATTTAGAACAGAATTGAAAGAGAAAATTTAAGGTGCCAAGAATACTTGGTTTTCACTCTAGATTTTCTATATAAACATGCCAACATTGTTGGTTTTAATGTTTATATAATTTATTATTATTATTTTTATTATTATTTATTTATTTATTTAGAAAGGAAAAGTCTTGTGATTCAAGTTGGAGGAGAATGGAAATACTTCATAAACAACTTCAAATCAACATTTTCTTGCAACTATTTAACAAATTCATCCTTTTTCAATGGCTTATGATAAATTCTTAATCGATGGCCATTTACAAGGAAGGTAAATTTTTCTTCACCAATGGTCATGATCCTGACTGCACCATTATCAAATATTTCTTCAATCTCATAAGGCCCAAGGCAATGAGTTTGAAATTTTCCCTAAAAATCTTTGAACTTCAAATAAAAAATTAATGCCAAATCTCCTGGATGAAATTCCCTTTCCTTTATGTATTTTCCATGCCACCTAGTTCTTTGTTGTTTAACTAAGTTGGTTCTTTCGATAGAATCTTGTCTCATTTCATCAAGTTCATTTAGTTGCTCCATTATTTGTCTTTGTGCCTTTAAAACATCAAGACCCAATTTGAATATTGTCTTGAAATTTTTTACTTTAAACTCAATAGGAAACAAGATATGTTTCCCATAAACAATTTTATAGGGTGTACATCCTTTAGTGTTTCTCCATGTGGTACGGTATTCCCATAAATATTATGGAAGATTTTATTTCCAATCTCTTCTGTGAAAATGCACAGTTTTGGTAATAATTACTTTAATTACTTTATTAGTAGATTCCACTTGTCCACTAGCTTGTGGATGATATGCAATGGACTTGTGATGTTTGATTTTTTACTCCTCCATTATCCATTGTATCAACTTGGATGTAAATTTAGCACCTTGACATATCAAAATTTCCCATGGGACACCAAAATGAGTAAAAATATCCTCTAAAAGGAATGAAACTACAACATTTTGAGCAGAAAAAGTAAGTGCTTTGGCTTCTACCCATTTTTTAACATAGTGAGTACAAACAAGAATGTACCTTTTTTGTCTTGATTGTGGATTAATTGGGCCAACAAAATCCAGAGCCCATTTTTCAAAAGGCTCAATGAGTACATGAGGTTGTAGAGACATTTTATCAGAGGGAACAAGTTTCCCCATTCTTTGAAAATTATGACATCTCTTAACATATTCTTTGGCATCCATAGAAAGGGAAGGCCAATAATATCCTAAGAGAAGGACTTTGTAAGAAATTCTTTTATCAACAAAGTGTCCTCCACATGGCTCATCATGGAAAGGGTTTATTATTTTTGGTACTTCATCTTCTCTAGCACACCTTTGAATGATTATATATATATATATATTTTTTTAAAAATTCTTCATTTATCCATGAGTAAGATGCAATAATTTGAATTACGTTTTTTTTTTCTCGAGGAGACAAATATGATGGTAACTTCCCTATAGCCAAATAGTTAGCAATATCCACAAACCATGGAGATTTCATGGATACTACAAAAAGATATTCATCGGGGAAATTATCTTCTATAGGTATATCACTAATCTCATTTTGAATCATAGATAGAAAATCATAAACTGTATTTTTTTTCCTGTTCGATCCCAAATAGTGATATTAAATTCTTGTAAAAACAATAACCATCTTGTGATTCTACCATTAGGGACTAGTGTATTCATTAAGTACCTAATTATAGAATGTTTTTTATTTACAAAGGTTTCATAATCGATGATGTAATGTCTAAATTTATTGATGGCATGGACAACAACTAAAAACTTCTTTTTTGTTACAGTGTAATTTAACTCTGCAGGAGTCAAATTTTTACTGGTATAATAAATTGCATAAGGATTTAAATTCTTTTGTCCTAATACAACTCTGAAATATGTATCTGAAGAATCAGTTGAAATGTGAAAAGGTAATTTCCAGTTTGGTCCTATGAGAACGGGTGCTTCAGAAATTTTCTCTTTTAGTGTTTCAAAAGCTTTTTCGAAATCAGAATCCCAGATGAATTCACAATATTTTGTGAGAAATTTGAGAAGTGGAGATGCAATTTTTGTAAATTTTTCTATGAATCTTCTATAATAACCAGTAAAACCAAGAAAACTTCTTACATCTTGTTGACAAGTTTGAATTGATAATTTAAAAATGACTTTTACTTTATATGTGTCAACTCTAATTCCATTTCCTAAAATATTGTGTCCCAAAACAATCCCCTCAGTAAACATCATAAATATTATTTCATGACTTAATGAGATATTTTCTTCCTTACATATAATGAGGAATTTTTCCAAATTACTAAGAGCTTCTTCAAAATAATTTCCATAATTTGTATAGTTGTCCATATAAGCTTCCACACAATCATGAATTAGATCAGAAAAAATGCCTAAAATTTCCCTTTGGAATGTTGCAGGTGCATTACATAATCCAAAAGGAATTACTCAGTAGGCATAATTTCCCCATGAGCAAGTAAAATATGTTTTATATTGATCTTATGGAGATACTTGGATTTGGTGGTATCAACTAAAACCATCCAGGAATGAGAAATATTTATTTCTTGACAATGTATCTAAATCTTGATCTATAAAAAGGAAGTGGAAAATGATATTTTAAAGTGGCTTTATTCAATTCCCTAAATTCAACACATACTCTCCATTTTCCATTATTTTTAGGAAAAATTACTCAGGGTGTAACCCACCAACTGTGTGATATTAGGTAGATGAAATTCACATTTAACAACTTTTGTAGTTCCTCAAAAAATTCCCTCAAATTTGGGTTCATTCTTCTTTGAGGTTGTCAAATTGGTCTGGCATTTTATTCAATGTAAATATGATGTATACAACTACTTGGATCAATTCCCTTCATGTCAGTGTATTCCCATGCATAATTAGAATAATTTTCTTGTAATACTTTCATTAATTATTTCTGTCGAGATTATTCCAAATTATTATTGATATTAATTTTTTTTCTTAGAATATTTCTATTGTAGAATTTCCAAATTTTTCCATGTACTTCAAAGAGAATTAACGAGATGATAAATATTCCATACTACATTGTTCTTGAAAACTTTGACTAGATTCACAATATCAGGAAGACTCATTATTTTCTATTAAATTCAAAAATTGATCTTCTTCATCTATTTGTGAATTATGAAATATTGGTATTATATCAAATTCATCGTTTATCGATTATTTATTTTTTACTTCTATTGTTTCTTTTTCAGGTGGATATAGTGTGAATTTATTTGTTGAACTTCCATCAAAGATAAACATATCACCTAATTTTCAGCTCATAAAAGCATCAATTGTAGCTAGCTATGGTCTTCGTAGAATCAATCGATGTCCTCCTAAGTTTCTCTTGGGCATTATAATCATGAAATAAACATGGGATTCCCAAGAATCTAAGGATACATATATATCTTGTTATGAAACTAGCTCACAAAATATAAGAAGATATAGATCAACGACTTATAAATTAGCCTCTTCGACTGGGAAACCTCCTTTATATTACATAAATGGACAATTATTTGATGATAAAAATGAAAAAATCTCCTTTCTATATATAGGAGTCCAATGGGTCACAATATAATCCTAGTTGACATAACAATAAAAATGTGAGGGCACAAAAATAACATTAGTGGGCTTCTATAGGGCACAATAATTACAATATGGGGACTACATGGGCACAACGATAACAATAAGGGGACTATACTAACAACAAGTATAAGGGTATTCACTAGTATTATAGGGACCTATAACGCCCCTATCCTTCAAAAAATTGTTTTCCTCAATGCTTGAGTAGTTATATATGCTTCTATATAAAATTTTCATCCTCCCATGTCAAATCTTCAATAGGTAAGTTCTTCCACTTGAAGAGATACTCTGAAATTGATTGATTTCCTAGTTGTCAAGTTCTTGTTTGTGTGATTTCTTAAGGTTCCAATATGATTTTTCCTTCTTCTTCAAGCTCTGGAAATATTTTTCAAACTCAGAACTTGTAAACTATAACCTTTTTTAAGCATGAACATGGAAAACTGGGTGCACTCAAGAAGATTCAGGAAGCTCCAATTTGTATGCCATAGTACCAATATTTTGTAACACCTTGTAAGGACCATAATACTTTGGTGATAATCTATTATCCTTCTTAGCTTTCTTGAGGGAAATTTGTTTTTATGGTTGTAGATGTAAACATACCCAGTCACCTACATCAAAAATTCTTTCCCTACGATTTTTATATGCTTGTTTTTTAAAGTGAGGTTATCCTTTAAGATTTGGAGAACTTGTTTTTGATGCTTGATGTGATCTTCCACTAATTGAACCTTAGAATTTTCTTTCAAATATGATGTGATGGACAGTGGATGATATCCATAAAGTATCCATAAATGGCGTCATTTTTGTTGTAGTATGGAAGGAAGTGTTATACCACCATTCATCTAGAGGTAACCACTCGACCCATTGTGTATGTTTATCACATAGAAATAAATGAATATATCCTTCTAAAAATTTGTTCACTATCTTAATTTTACCATCAAATTTAGGATGATATGATGAAGAGTGAGCTAATTCAGTAACCAAACAAGAAAATAATTATGCCCAAAAATTTCTTGTAAAAATGGGATCTCTATCTCTTACAATGATCTTTGGGTTTCCATGTATATGTTGAATTGTTTCCATAAATGCAATATCAACTGTATTGGCTTTAAATTAATGACATAATGCACAAAAGTGTGCATACTTGGTAATTTTTTCAACTACCACAATGATGAGAGTATTTCTTTCGGAATTGGTTAAACATGCGATAAAATCCATTGAAACCTCCTCCCAACGTTGACTTCGAATGGATAAAGGTTCTAACAGACCGAGGGTCTTAATTGTCTCAACTTTATTTTATTGGAAAACCAAACATTCTGCCAAAAAATTTTGAATATCATATTTAAGGCCATCCAAAAAATGACTTCTTGACCTTTTGGTAAGGTTTTAAAAATCCTAAGTTCCCTCCTAAGGGAGAGGTGTGCAATTCCAAACTAATATTTTGTTTGAGTTGGGAATTCTTATAAAGATATAAGTGATCTGTGTACCATAATTAATCTTTTTTCCAGCTAAATGTTTTAGATGTAATAGGATTTTTCTGCAAATTTTGAATGAGTGTCCACACTTCTTCATTATTCTTCCATTCCTCCCTTACTTCGGTTATCCACTCAGGTTGGATAATATAAATGTAACAAAACAATGCTTCCACATCATCATTCTTTCTTGAGAGTGCATCTGAACAACATTTTTATTCCATTTTTTGTAGATGATTTCAAAGTCATAACCCAACATCTTTGTGACCCATTTTTGCTGCTCTTCTGAAGATAATATTTTTTCCAAAAATTATTTAAGACTATCATGATTTGCTTTTACCTTGAAGTGTCTTCCCATTAGGTAAGGTTGCAATTGTTTTAGTGCATGTAGTATTGCCAACATTTCCTTCTCATAAATAGGTTTCTATAAATACTTTCCTTTGATTGGATGAATTTCAAAAGTAATGGGTCTTCCTTCTTGCATTAAAACAACACCAATTCCATTTCCTGAGGCATCACATTCCACAACAAAAGATTTCGTGAAGTCTCGCGTATATAATACCGGTAGTTGGTACATTGACTCTTTAAGATGGTTAAAGGCCTTAGTTGCTTCTGCAGTCCAAGAAAATGCATATTTCTTTAGTAATTATGTTATAGGTGTCAATATTCTCCCATAATTCTTAAAAATATTAAGATAATACCCTGTTAAACTAGATATACTCGAAGATGCTTTATGTATGTGGGTATTTTACATTCCTTAATGGATTTAATTTTGTTAGGGTCTACCTTAACACCCTTATGAGATAAAATATGACCCAAATATTCCACCTCCTATACTCCAAAGAAGAATTTTGATGTTTTTTCATAAAATTATTTCTCCTCCAATAGTTTGAGCACCCTATCAACATGTTGAACATGATCCTTCCAAGACTTGATGTAGATTAGTATGTCATCAAAATATACTAACACATATTTTCTAAGGAAGGGTTTGAAAATGGAATTCATCAAACCTTGAAATGTGGAAGGTGCATTAGTAAGGCCAAAAGGCATGACCAAAAATTCATAATGACCCTCATGAGTTCTGAATGTTGTTTTCGAAATGTCTTTAGTATTCATTCTAATTTGATGATATATAGAATGAAGATCTAGCTTGGTGAATTAAATTTTTCCATGTAATTCGTCAATGACAAGGATGGAAAATTTATATTTAATAGTGAACTTATTGAACTCCCTATAATCCAGACACATATGCAATGATCCATCATTCTTGTGCACCAATACTACTAGAGCAAAGAAATAACTTTGACTAGGATGAATTATACTAGCCTCTAGTATTTCTGCAACCACACATTCAATCTCACTCTTTTGAGCATAAGGATATATTCAAGGCCTGATGTTTGGATAAAAACTTCTTGGAACCAAATGAATAATATGATCATGATCATGAATAGGTGGGATTCCTTTGGAAATCTCAAACATATTGGAATGATTCTCCAATACTTTTTGGAGGTCTAGAGAAATAAATGATTTTGATGTTTGAACCTCTAGTGAGCATAATTGTGCAATTACGCCTCATTTTTCTTTATTCAAATTTTTTTTTCATCACATTAGAACTTATTATCTTTCTTGTCTTCCCTGTGATACCCCATAATTCAACTTATTTCCTTCTGAAAAAAATTCAAGGAAAGTTCTTGAAAATTAAGATCTATCATCTCCAAAGATGGTAACCATTGTACTCATAGTACAACATCAACACCACCCATTGGAATGAAGAACATTTGAATATTAAATAAATATTCCCCCATGGTTATCTTGATATTATGGAACTTTCCAGAGAAATTTATAGTTCCTCCATTTGCAACCATCACTTGACACTCTCGTGCAGGGTATAGGAAGAAATTAAATTCCTTGGCTACCTTACATTGAACAAAATGATGGGTATTACATGAATCAATCAACACTATTACATTTTTATGATTAATATTTCCTCTAGGGTTGGTTCCTGGTGTATATCATATTCTTTTGAAGTTTCTTGTTTCTTTTCTTCCCCCTCTTCACAATCTATGTAAAATAATTTCTTCTTAGCACACTTATGACCTTTAGTGTATTTGTTATCACAACTATAGCGAAGCCCTTTTTCACTTTTCTCTTCCAATCGTTGTGGTGTCAACCTTGTAGGTTGTGGAAGTCTAGGAGTAGCAATACTTCTATCTTTATATTTTTGGGTCTTAGGCTTCCTTGTCGCCATAGTTTTGCTTTAAATTTTTCCTGCCAACCTGAATGCCTTCTCCAATGAATCAGGTTCCCAAAGGCGAACCTCATTTTGGATGTTATCCTTTAAATTCCTTATGAATAAATCAATCATGTGCTCCTCTGGAATATCCTTTAACCTTATATTCAATTTTTGGAAATCCTCAATGTGCTCCACCATTGAACCCTTTTGTTTGAGATTTATCAATTGGCTAAAGAAGGTGTTGCTATTTGTATCCTCATAATGTGCTATCAGTTTGTCCATAAAAAATGACCAAGTGATTTTTTTTTACGAGAGAAAATCCTTCAATACCATACAAATGTATTGGGTTCTAAATACAAAGTTGAAATGCATACATTTTTTGTGTTTTTCACATTATGGAGATCAAAGTATTGTTACATCTATAGTATCCATGGTACAGGATCCTTTCCATCAAAATTTCTCATATTGATCTTTGGAATATGGTGAATATTAATTCTAACATTAGAGTCTATGAAATCAAGATTAACATTTATTTTTTTCTCATCATGAGTTTCCTCTACTACCTTTCTGCCATTAAAAATCATTTCTTGTAGAAACTTTGTCAAACCTTACTTCAAATCTTCCATGTATGATTTTAGATCATTCTTCATGTCTTCCATTTTTCCTTTAAATTTTTCTTCTATACCATCGATCTTAGCTTCCATTCCATCCATATTAGCTTCCATTCCATTCTTCTATACCATTGATTTGAGCTTCCATGCCATCCATATTAGCTTCCATTGCATTATTCAAACCATCCATCTTAGCTTACATTCATTTCATCAAAATATTCATATTAGCTTCCATTCCTTTCTTCAAACCATCCATCTTCGCTTCTATTTCATTTTTGGTTACATTTTTCTAGAGCAAAATTTGTTGCACTTTGTCTCGTAATTTCGATATATCATGTTTCACTTCTTCCTCTTCATGCATCATAATAGATACTTATGATGTCTTAATGGGTGTGGAATTATTTTTGGTAGGAATTATAAAACTCAATACTAATATTTATGCTTCAATATGCCCTTGGAATCACTTCAAACAGATTTTTCAAAAAAAATTTATGCATTTTTTTGTTTTAAAAATACATGCCTTTTTCTTACTTTTAGGAGCTCGAACGTGAAATGGTTGTAACTATGTAGTTTCAAATCTCCAAGATCTAAATTTCGGTCCTTTAGTATCCCTCTGAGTCTTCTTTCCAATGCCACAGGTCAGACCTAATTTTGATTCTTCAAGTTAAAGTTATGCCCAATCTCCCACAATGACCTAATTATGTGTTGGCTCAGCAGGGCTAACTTGTACGACATGCCACTAGTCACTGTTTTGATCTTTAGCTCTAAAATCACTACACAAGAAACTGATGTCCGTGATATTTCGGTCACTTTTTACATAATTCCAATCCAAATTCTAAAACAAAATTTACAACGATTCTCCCTCGACCATATGTTTGAGATAAAAATATGGAGCCTGTAAACACCCTAACTTCCTTATATCATATCTCCAAAAATATAGCGAACCAGAATCTAAAATTTTTGCATGAGTTTCCTCAGGCTTGCGGCTCAAATGGATTTTTTATAAATCTTTTGAACCTTTGTAGAAAACAAGTTATAGTGAAACTTCCAAGATTATCTATTTGCAACAGCGAAACCCTAGAATCCAAAGCTCTCATACCAAATTTTATGAAACCAGCTCACAAAATATAACAAAATATAGATAAACTACTTAGAAATCAGCCTCTTCAAGAGGGAAACCTCCTTTACATTACGTAAATGACCAATTATTCGATAATACAAATGATAAAACCTCCTTTATATATATAGGACTCCAATGGGTCACAATATAATCCTAGTCTACATAACAATAACAATGTAAGGACACAACAATAACAATAGTGGGCTTGTATGGGGAACAATAATAACAATATGGTGACTACATGGGCACAACAATAACAATAAGCGAGGTATAATAACAATAAAAATAAGGGGATACACTAGTATTATAGGGACCTAACATATCTTTTAATACACCATTAGGTTTGATCACATATTTGTGTGCTAACTGTAACACTGTAGGTGTGTATTGAATATTAGGAAGTTTTAATTGATCCATTGTTGTTTACCTTGATGTTTATGGCTGCTCCTAAATCATTTAATGTATTTTGTATCTCAACACCATTGATGTGCTTTTTCACAATGGGACTTCTTGGATCAAGATATTTCTGAATTGTTGCTTTTCCCATCATGATATCTGCAAATTTTCCAACTAGTTGAATTATTTTGACTTCTTTTCTTTTCCTTCCTAGTTTTTTAATGTTTAACCCCCTAATTATCTTTGAAAATTTTGGTATTTCTTTAATGGATTGTAGAAAAGGAGTTTTTATGCAAAAATTCTTCAGTTCAGCCAACATATCATAATCAGGTAATATAATATTTTTTTCTACCCCTTCATTAATTCTGAATCCATCAAGAAAAGGTGGTTTTGAACTATATACTGAAGGTTTTTCCATAATAGGAGTTGATTTTATTGGAATATCATAAGAATGTGTAGGAGTGACTTGTTTTTGAAGTTTTTCTTTTTCATTAAGGGACTTCTCTTCTCTAGAGACATTTTCTTTTCCACATTCCTGAATAACAAATGTTGGTGACTTATTTTCCAATACTCTACTAGATCTAAGTTGAAAATTGTTTAGATCTAATATATTTAACATGTAAGTTTGGAAATTTTTTCCTTCCACATTGTAAAAATGATGTGAACTTTTATTATTGTTTCGGTTCAAAAGTGGTTAGGCATACAATTGAATTGGTCTTTGTTGAAATGGTAATGAAAGTTGTGGATTGGAATTTTGAGGTTGAGGTTGAAGTGGTTGATTAGGCTGAGGGAAATATCATGGTGGAAAAGTAGGATAAGGCTGAGGGTGTTGAGAGTACTAATGATATCTTCCAAAATTATTTTTCCATCCTTTTTCCCAAGGTTGAGGCCAAGGTTGCCAAGCCATGGGTGAAATCCAGTTATTTTGTGGTAATTGTGCATATGTTTGGGTGTTAAATCCTCGATTTTGCAATGGTATCTTGGAAATAAAACAAAGAGGGTCTACTTCATTTGACACTAATTCCTCTTGGTAAAAATCTTTAAGACATGGTACGGAAGGACATCTTTTAGTATCATTATTTTCCACATGTATAACACAAGTGTCTACACTCTTCAAGTCAAGAGGAAATTCCCACAAGGCATGTTTCTTTCTGCACTTAGGACAAAAGATGGATAAAGCATCATTTTCAACTTTTTTTTGTTTTGTATTTTAGGAATATCTACTTTTTCACTAAGACACCCTAAAGTTTATGAGTTAAAATCATCAAGAAAATTTCCTATTTCAACCCTACTTATTGTTCCAGCCGCAGATTTATTAATCCTAACAATAACAGGACCTCTTGGGATTTTTCAAGTTTTTGTCTTTCCTCTTGAAATGTGTATGCATAACTAAGAAATATCCAGTAATAATAAATGAGAAACATCCCCTTTACCCATTAATATGAGAATATCTATCCATTCATCTCTAAAGAATTTTAATAAGAGAGCTTTCAAAGTGTATTCATCTAAATTTTCCATTTTAGATCTCTTAAGATTGTAGCTAAATATTTCAATTAAATGCTCAAGATTTTTATCTTCTCTTTGCATCATTTTAAAAACTTCATCCTTAATGTTATGTTGAATATAATAATCCTTATATTTTTCTAAGGATGCAGTTTTCATCTATTCCCATGTTCTAATATAGTTTGTTATTAAACCCATGAACCATTTTAGTGTTGCATCCTTAAGAGTTTATGGAAAAAATTTCAACTTTTTAGAGTCAATAAAATAGTCACAAGATCTACATAAAACTTCAAACTCAAAAATAAATGTTTCAAGATTCTCACTTCTTAATCTGTGGAAGTTAGGAAGGATAGAGAGTGAAATATTTCTCATTGTTACTGTAGTATCTTCATCGAAGATAGGAAACCTGACAGAATTTGGTCCTCTTCTATCTCCTCTTCCTCCTCTTTCTCTTCCTCCACCTCTTCCACCTCCAATCCTAGATCCTCTTCCACCTCCAATCCTAATATGTTCACCATTTAAATTGGGTTTGTTAGTTCCTCTTCTATTTCTTTTGATTATTCTATCAATGTTATATTAAAATAGGCTTCTTCTTCCTCTTCTTCACTAGTGAAATCTAGTTATTGAGCTATAAGTTGTTCTCCACTTGAAGTTAGGAAAATTACTCCTTCTTTTGTAGATGAAGGATATTCTTCTTCCAGTACAGCCTCAGTTGATGAATTTGGTGAATATCTAGGTTGGATTTCATATATCAGTACCCCAAGAAGTCTATGTCTGCCTGCAATGGATGGTATACAAGTTTGGGTGGATGGTGTGGCACTATGAGGTCATGATGGGGTGAGTGGTGTTGTTGGAATTAAACTTCTACCTCTACTTACAAATATACCGCTACAATATCTTTCCTTATGAATGCCATTTTTGTTTTTTTTTTTTAAATAAAAAGACAAAGAATCCTATTTACACTTCCTCGACAACGACACAAATTTTTCTGTCAATTTAATTTCCTTAAATTGATTACATAAATTGTCGACCAGAGCTAGTAAACTAATGAAGTGTAAGTGCACTATATGTGCTAGGAATCCTAATTATCTAAGTTGAATTAAATTGTCAGTGCACATGATTATATTATTCATTGAAACTAATTCAAAGAAATACGCTCACACTTTTATAAAATGATATCTAATTATGAAATCCACACAACCAATAAAAATTTCAAAATCATAAATTAATCTCACACTTGCAAAATGAAATAATTCATAAAAACTCACACACACACATGGCAAAATATCTAAAATGTGCTTTAAAGGAAACTTTATTTCTAAAATAATAAACTCATCTATCAATAAAACACACTCTTGTATGAAAAATAAAAATGAATTTAAACTGTGTTCACACTTGCTCAAATTGATAAATGACTCTTGCTTTGAAATAAAAATTGTAACACTCATGCTTTGAATTAAAACCTACAAACTAATTCTCTAATTTTAAAAATTACAGTCTCATTCTCAATTCAAACTTTCAATGCTAACTCAATTCATGTGCTCCTGAATCAATAAAAGAAAATTATTAATGAAACAACCAAATTGCTTGCTATATTATTTGAAATTAATAAAGGAAACAAAACATTCTACAAGATGCATCCAAAACTTATGAAATGATAAATGAACTTTACTTAAAACAAGAAAACCTTACTACTTGAGGGGGCCCTCCACAAGCAGGTGGTCACGTAATCCAATTTAACAATCAACCAAGTATCAAAGCAAAAAGGATTCTTTATAACTGAGTTGAAAATGGAGTTTTAATTTATCACTGTCACATCAAAAAGTCGTTATGTTTTTTGTTATTGCAAGATATTTTCATAAAGCACGCATCATTAAATGTTTAGATCTCTATGCCTAACCTTGCTAACAAAATACTAAAATTAAATATGAAAATATATTATAACGGAAATCACTCACGATTTTCGATTCACAAATAAAAATTGTGAGGTGTATATCTTGTTCCTCGCTCACCTGTTATAGTTGACAGAATTGACATTACCCTTGACCATGCAATTAGGAGCTTCTCGTACCAATATGGTTCATGAAGATGGGAGGGAGTCACTAAGTGAATTGATCTCCATCTTTCCATATATTTATCCCTCCAGTTGGCACTTGGAAACCTATCAAACAACGAGCTTGGCTGCAGAATCAAGCATTAGCTACAGAATCATATCATTTCGATAAATAAAGAAAATATTTGACTAATAATAAATAACATTATTAACCTCTGAAATACAATACTATTATATACCTGCTATTATATAAAATCTGTGATTTGATGTCCATTGAGTGATTATGGTGGTAAAAAGGGAATAAAGTAGGTGAAAAAGATGTGTCAAAAGAAATAACTATGAGTCTCAACAACAGGATAGACAAAAAATCTATGGATATCAGAATAGGTTATTTAAGGGGTTTTGAGTTGGGGAATAGGTGTACTTGCACATCAAGTCCAAGAAAAGATCCTTGCAGATTGGATCACGTTCCAAGCTCGCACCTCAGTTCTGTGGAGCTTTCAAGATTATTGAGAGGATTGGGTGGCATGTCGACTTGCACTACCTTTGACAGTGAATGTTTGTGATGTTTTCCATGCTTCATTGCTTAAGAAGTATGTTAAGGATGTTGATAATGTGATTGACTAGTTTATATTGTAGGTGGAACCAGAAGAGGAATTCTAGTTGGAACCATAGCGCATTTTGCAGAGAAATATGGTCCTGCTCTAGAACCAAGCACTCGAGTAGGTTAAAATACAATTTAATCACTTTGGGCCCGATGAATCTACATGCGAGATGGCATATCAAATGCAGAATACGTATCCTTCCTTATTCGTTGGTTGTGAGAATTTTTTGGCATGCGTTTTGGTATATGTTTGGTTTGATTTTTTGGTATATGTATGTCACGTCTCCCAGACCCATATTTCTACACATATAACATGACTCAGATGTTCTCTACTTTTCCTTTGCACCAATGCGCCATAATAACAATTCTTTTCAGTACTTATAGACAGCCATGGAATATAAGAATTTCCATGAAAATTTTTGGGCTGGACATCCCCTCTTCTCCGTCCATCTAGTAGACTTATATAGCTATATATATATTACTTTGCATTTCTCAGGTTTTTCTTTCAGAGTTTTTTCCAACTCTAGATGATTGCTAGACCCTTACTCAACTTTCCAGTTTGCAGGCCTTATACATTTTTCAACATTTTAAAGTTTCAGCATCGAGGTATAGATGTATACATCCTCGCACATATCTATCCCTACTCAGTTAACATTCACTGCTCCACTACTTCTCGGCAGTTTATATGGACTGTACACAGATGCTCTGTTCATTGTATTTTACATATACTCACAATCTTACCTCACACTAGATTGTTCAATAGGATTTCCCCCTTATTTTACTCACAGACATTCAACATGTGTGTGACACTTTGGTACAAGCACCGCATCCTCCTCGCTTCAATCAAATGGAGGTAGAGAATACCGAAACCGGATAGTTTAGAATTCCTAGGTTAGATCCGTCCTGAGCTAGGATTCACTTCTGCTTTCATATGTTTACACTTACATTTATTAGAATAATTCAAATTCTAACTTTTACAATTATTTCCATTGGAAAGCAGTCGACATACTGAACCCCATACTACTATTATAGGGCGTTGTTTCTTACTTTCTGTTATTGGTTACATGGAATTCTGTGCTACCAGTATTGTTATGATAGGTTTAGTTATTTGGGACTTGCTGTTCATGGGTACTATTTTGTTAACATTTTCTGTTTATACACACAGAAATTACATATTCCTTTAAAAGATAGAAACTATACCTATACATAGTTATTAGATTGGCTGTTCAATTGATCTATCATCTCTAACATCATTACTACAAGGTACTCATCCCTACACCCAACCATTTGTCTCTGTTATCAATAGCTTTAGTTTGCAATTACATAAGTTAATGAACCATTCATCAATCTAACATTGGCCTAATATACCATAATATAACAATTCATAAATTGCAAAATGAACCATAACATCACAATTCATAAACTGCAGGACGAAGCATAACATCACAATTCATGAACTGCATAATGAAGCATAACATCACAATTCATAAAATATGGATATGTTTAATACAAACTTACAGAAATCTCCAGTTTTTATGCATGCACACCTCTACTATGACCAGTCCACCCAACCTTAGAGTTCGTTTATCTCCAGAACTCTCCCCCGAGCTGAGATCCTCCAAGAACAGACTAACCTCAATCTGTTCTGGAGCAGCTTATTTAAGTTGTGCTTTCCCCAAAGCCTGTTTCCAATTCTGCGTCCAGAATTTCAGGATGCTTTATTCCTGTTTAGCCTAGGCTTCCCATTTTGGGACTCTTTAAAGTTGCTTTAAGATTTTCCTCAGCTTTTCCAGCTTTTTCTCACCTCTTCCCAACTACTCCTCTTCATTGGGGAAATTTAGATTTTTCCTCAAAAATCTAAATTAGAAATAATGTCTTTCAAGGATTTTTGAAAGATTTGGGGAAAGTCTTTTTCCATCACCTCATGGAATAGGCATGTGATCTCACTTTCTCATCTGGTCATAGTGCATACACAATATTTTATTTATTTTTCATAGTTAACCATATCCACAAAATAATTATCCATTGGGGTCCACTCCCTTTTGGATTTATGTTCAAATGTCTTATTTGAAAAGCATAGAACTTGGGGGTGTTACATATTCCCCCTCTGAAAGTAAACACCGTCCTCAGTGTTGACAACTATCTACTTAGTTTATTTTGAACATAATTATGAATGTTGTTCCATCATCTTAGCTTCTCTGTTCCATGTAGCTTTTCAGTAGTAAAGTGCCCCACTGCACCTTTACTCTAGCTACTGTTCATTTTCGGAATTCAATTCCTTCTCGCTTTCATCTTTGAAGCGACTCTGGAAGGAAATTCCTCTTCTGGTTCCACCTGGACCACATTTCAAATCAATCATGTGAGAAGCATCATGTAAAATTTTTTTTTTTCCAACAAGGAGACATGAAACATATCAGGAAATTTACTATGCAAGGGTAAGGCTAATTTATAAGCCATTAGTTTCCCTCCTTTCCAACACCTTCCTCGGTGTTACACTTTAACGTTGAATTTTTCATCTTTGACAAAGATTTCTTCTTTGTTTTTGCTTTTGTTTCCAGCAGAGTACTCTCCTGCTTTATGCAGTTGCTTTTCTTTCTACTTCTTTGCGAGAAGTCTGTCTAGAAAATCTTTTATTCTGTTTTCCCTGTTCACAATTCATACCAACGTAAGAAATGTCAGGTACATACAATTGATCATCCACAACAACATTCTGCATTTCAATAACTTAAGAATTTCAGTTATTAGTCAAACCGTTCAGGTTCATAATAGTTTAGTGCACTTTTAGTACACTACTTATCCTTTCTTGTTTCTTTAGTGAGGTTTTTTCCTCCCTCAACTTGGTCCAATTCAGCTTTTCTGGAGTTTCTAGGTGATTTATCTTCACCTTTTTCCTTCTTGTTTCCAGAGTGTACAATTTCCTGTTACACACTTGGCTAAACAAGTTGACAATTTTTCATTAGTACTCATAAATGAATGAAAACAGTTGTACTATATGCATGATTATGCTAACCCTTTTTCAGTTCATCGATGTACTTCCAGTACCTTCTCATTCATTTTTTTTTTTTTTTGTAGCTGTATGATTTCACACTATTTCCCCCTATCTTTGAATTTAAGACTCAGGAAAATTACAAAAAATTTATACCAACGACATTTTATAGTGTGAATGCATGTAATTACTATCATTCGTCCCATTCACAAGTATTACTACTTGATAATGTCAAAATAGAATTTGACACAATTTTCCCCTTTTTTAAAGAATTACCACAATTTTCCCCTTTTTTAAAGAATTACCATAATTTATACATTTTCTTAAAAAAAATTCTTCACATTCTATTGGGACCACTTATTCTACCACCATAGTATTTATTACTCCTTTAACCATAATTAGAGCAATAATATTCAGCCATATGATAAAATATGTCCTTCCCTTGTACTTGCAGCTTTTAAGGTGAATTCACTTTTAATAATCCCCAGTGAATTATTTTTTTCTCCTTTAATTCCATGGGTATAAAGTTTGAGAAATAACTTAACATGTATGAAGATATTATATTCATACAACTCAACAAGGTTAACATTATAACATATAACCAGATCGCCTATATTTATAATGTTACTTGTAGATTTTAACTTATGTCCCACGTGCAATTTGTTTCATTTTAATTTATCCTCAATTCCACCACATTGTATATATATTCCAATAAAGTGAAACATAAAAAAAAATTTCTTTATAAAACTCTTTGTTATATGAACCATTATATTTCATATCCTTAAATCCTCCACTCTTTTTCATATATATATAGAACCACTCTATATATATATAATCCACAATATATATATAATACAAACTCCATCATATATATATATAATCCACCATATATAAATACAATCCACCACATATATATAAAATCCACCGCATATATATATATCCACCAAACATATATATACTATATATATAATCCAAAAAGTTTAATTAATACTCCTTAAATTCTTTTTTTCTTATTTAATGTACTATACCTTCGTACCAACTTACATTTTTCCTTTATGATGGACTTATAAAGTTTTAATTTGAACCAATACAAGGACAATTGAGAATTTACAACTTATATTTAACATACCTCTATTAAATATAAATTTTCCTTTTCTCTTATACACCTTTCCCTATATATCCCAATATAACTCTCCTTTTTCTTTTTCAAAGTAACTTGTAATGAAATAGTTAACTAAATACACCTCTTTGAAATTTATCCACTAGATTAAACTTTAATTTAAACACCACCTCTTTAACTTAAAGTTTAAGGTCTACTTTAATTAAAATCCGCCTCCTCTAAAATTACTTTTATTGAACTTTAATTTAACTCCACTCCTTTAAATTAAAGTTTAAAGTCTCCTTTAATTAAAACCCACAAAGTGAATACTTTACCCTTTTAAACTATTATTTCATTTCATATAATGTAAGAATGGATATATCACCCTTTTCGAATTCCATGCCACCCACTCATTTAACCATTCTTTAATTATAACTGAGATAATAAAGGGTTATATAAGGTTTACATCAACTATGATTATAATAAAATCATTTAACCCTTATTTAATTACAACCAATGCAATAAAGGGATATGTAATGTTCTCATCAACTATGATTATAATAAAGGGACTATATGAAGTTCCCATCGATTATGATCTAAGGGAGTCGTTATATCCATTTGGAGCTAAGGTCACACTTACCCACTTTCGACCTCTAACCTTTTATATCCATTTCCACAACCCAACTATATTTATACTCCTATGGTTATTGCAAGTGTAAAGTCATATATATATATAGGTAGAGGTCTAACATTATACCGATTAGCGCCTCGTATATATATATCTAATATTATAATAGATATATATCTGCCCATTATATATGTGTCAAACTTTATATATATATTTTTTCGGCCCAACTTAATTATTAGGTATTGTTAATGTTTCACTTCGGCGTCATTTTGGTATATACCTATATAACATATTGTATCATCGCTTGGGTAACCAACTGCGCGGTTCACCCGATAACTTCCATGCTGTATGGAAAAGAATGATGATTATTTATCTGCCCTTCACGCTGTATGGTTTCACCACCCTCACATACATATAAATCAAGATCATGTATGACCATCATTTTTGCAATTTACATTATACCCGCCTACCATTAACCTGACACTATATGCGCCTCCACGTGTAGGTTAAGGATCCGGCTACCGCTCGTTGGGTCAATGGGTTGTGTTCCGACTACCCAGCCACGTATGCCATATCCTTCAAACCCTAACCCGCGCGATCTCTCCTATTCCATTTCCGGTATTCCCGTATATTGAAGTTTCACTGTTCAGGTTTATATGTAAATGATATTTTTTTCACATGTCTTTACAGTGTTGCGTGCAAGAATATGGCGAATTGATATGAAATCGAAATCCGTCTTTTGTAGCTGAAAGAGGTGCACGCGTCCTTTCCTCTTTCGCCACAGCTTACGGACTTCAGGTTGATGTGATACTGATTAATGATGAAAACGGCTCGTTTCAGACTTGGTACCACTGCTCTGAGCAGAAAAACGCGTTTTATCGCCGGCTGGAGGAGAAGAAATGGGAAAGGTTGTTTCAACATCATGAATTTGCCAAAAGTCCTCTGGCCCGGTACCCTGAACCGAAATTTAATAATATTATAATTTACAGTCCGGTACCAAGTTACTGCTCGGCGTGATTCTTGAAATCCCTCTTGGGATTTCTTAAAACGCGGGGTCGCAGAATTGTTACTGCCTCAATCCCTGAACGGGATTTCACACATGTGTTTGTCGATTTCGTCCTATGGTTCCTGGTTACCCTTATTAACCCGTCATTGTTCAGGATCCATTACTGTTCTTCTCGCCTCTCTCATTTTTTTTTCTGTTCAGACGCTGTGATATTAATTTTTTTTTTCTCACGAAATCGATTGTTATGGTGCCTTTCAGGTTTGATTTCGCAATTCCTGTTGCCTGCTCCAGATTTTTTTATACAATAATCCGGTTTCCACCCGAACGATCCCTTTCTCGTTTAACAGTTACCTCACTCCCTGCTTGTTAAATATATTTATTTACCCTTTCCTCTGTCTTTTTATATCAAGGCAGTGTTGGTTATCTTTGCACAGTTAGATAAAAATCTCTCGGCGTTTAACCCCTACGCTCTGCAACTACAAGTTCTAGCGGTCCTTGAGTACAAGATTCTCGTTTACCAATTTTCAAAATGCGATTGGGGCGTAACTATGTTGGCCAGATCTCATCGCTTATTCCAGTAAGGGGTTTGAGGTTCGACCTTCATGGTTGTCTGAAAGGGTTCCGGGTTTGAGTTAGTTCATTGTCGTGCCCTCATCTTTTTTTTTTTCTCCTCTGCTAATATCTCGTTAATAGATGGCGGAAACTATGTTTGATAAGATGGCGGTATTCTCTATTTATTATAACGCTGCGTATAACCTTTCTCTAAGACATGGATAGCAGAATATGGAGATGGTTCCATGCCTTCTCTATTTACAATTTTGGACAGGTAGCATAGACCTCCCTCTCGGTGGCAGAAAGCGATATATCCACGTAAAACCCTCTTTCTCCATGGTTCAATTATCACATTAGGTTTATGCATCTTGAGTTTCATTTAACCACTTGTTATCATTTCTATAGTTTCTAGTTTATTTTTTTTATAGATTCTCTAAAAGAATGAGGTAACCCTATCCCGGTTTATGCACTTCACATAAGTTTTCCTGGGTTTCACCTGGTGTTTTTTTTTTTTTCTCTCGGGACCTGTGGTTTAACAGTATAGAGCAGCGCCGGAAGTGAATAATAAATTTCGTTTTTCTGCTGGTTATGCGTTAGCCGACTCGGCGGAGGTTATTCAGTAATCAACAATTTTTAATATCCTCACTGCATGAATAACAATTTTATTTTTGTTTTGATATAGTCGGCGTTACCCGATTCCGCCACCAGAGTCGTTTTAATATTATACCGACAAAGTTAACTTGTTATTCACTTCTATGCTATGCCCACACATAGATAGTTCTGTCATTTATGAAATTTCATTTCTTCCTTTTCTTAAGCGCCGAAGGTTCTTTTGTTTTCTTTTGATTTAATTATATACATAGCTCGGTTACCGTGTATCTACTTCTTCGGTATAGTTTCGAATTGCATATATGAATACATGCTTTCGTTCTTTATCTAGTTAAGTTTTGGGAAAAATCGACTTGCAATAATATAGTCTGTCCCTGCACGGTTACCAAAGGCCGTAGCCATAACTCTTTTCATTTTAACCTAACTAATTCATATCATTATTTCCGTCTTGCCATATATATATTTTCACAATATTATTGTATTGAAATTGTGATTGTTAATGATTTCTTCGGTTAACCCCATGCATCTACTTTTTTCGTTCAATACCTTTTTATATATATCTATGTATTGTTAGAATTTTGGTTCGCTGTTTTGACATTTGAATCTCTATTTCATATATATCTGTGTGTGTTAGCTAGCGCTTGCACATAGAAGCCTAGTCTTATTTCATTATGAAACTCGGTGCAAGGAATAAAGTGGAGTTCGGATTATAAATGGCATGAAAATCCTATAACTAGAAATTTTCTTACTATAGAACAGATTTGAACTTTCATATTATAATGTTTTACTTCCTTCTATTTGTATGTAGACCACATAAATTCAGTTCTGCTACAATATTTGTTAGCATTTTTTTATAGCATACATATGAGCATACAACATCACATTTGTAGCTATAGGAACATATAGGTATAAGGAAATAAATATAACTCATTTTTCTCTTTGCATGTTCATTCCATACTACAGATCTTACCCTCACAATTGGAAGATTTCTAGTGAGAGGTTAAATTATGTAAGTATCTCAGCCATATTAACAAAATTTCGTGCACTCATAACTCCCATCTTGAAATATAATCTAGGATCTTAAAATGTTTAAATCATATATTGTTCCTATATTCTCTTACCATTTGTTATATGGACAACATTAATATAAAATTTCTGATGCTTAATAAAGCCAGCTAGATGATATATCAGTTAGGTACTACTATTTTCTCTCTTGTTTTTCATCACAGTAAGGAACACTTAGTGTAGCAATTTAAAATGGAAAATCATCCTTCTACACTACTTGTAGTCTTCATTCGACATATGGGATTAAATTTTGCGTGTTCATGGTAGTACCATTTTCCCCTTTCCTCTCCATTAACTGCAGCATCGATCTTTTCTACTGTATTACGATGATTTCAGTATCTTATCTTTATGAACACTGAAATTTCTTTTACATAACGATGATAGTAGGACAATCACTAAATATGTCATTGTAAACTTACAGATTTATTTTATAATTTTTTTTTCATCATGGATATATATAGTCTGAGTAAAGAACAATCATACTCTATTATTTTACATCGAAATACTATTTTTTTGAGAGCTATCGGTTTCTAGTTTTAAACCTATTATAGGTTTAACCCTTCTGGTATATGAGCCTCCTCATATTACTCCCATATCAATGTTTCTAGTATCTCCAAGATATTGATATACTTGAAGTATATATATATTTTTTCATAATTTTTATAACAGTTAACCATTTCTTTGTGAGCACATATCTTGCCCAATTTTTGAACTTTGCTCCGATACCATTTGTCACGTCTCCCAGACCCAGCTTTCTACACATATAACATGACTCAGATGTTCTCTACTTTTCCTTTGCACCAATGTGCCATAATAACAATTCTTTTCAGTACTTATAGACAGCCATGGAATATAAGAATTTCCATGAAAATATTTGGGCTGGACATCCCCTCTTCTCCGTCCATCTAGTAGACTTATATAGCTATATATATATTACTTTGCATTTCTCAGGTTTTTCTTTCAGAGTTTTGTCCAACTCTAGATGATTGCTAGACCCTTACTCAACTTTCCAGTTTGCAGGCCTTATACATTTTTCAACATTTTAAAGTTTCAACATCGAGGTATAGATGTGTACATCCTCGCACACATCTATCCCTTCTCAGTTAACATCCACTGCTCCACTACTTCTCGGCAGTTTATATGGACTGTACACAGATGCTCTGTTCATTGTATTTTACATATACTCACAATCTTACCTCACACTAGATTGTTCAATAGGATTTCCCCCTTATTTTACTGTTACAGACATTCAACATGTGTGACACTTTGGTACAGCAAACAAATCCTCCTGCTTCAATCAAATGGAGGTAGAGAATACTGGACTGGATAGTTTAGAATTCCTAGGGTTAGATCCTCGTCCTGAGCTAGGATTCACTTCTGCTTTCATATGTTTACACTTACATTTATTAGAATAATTCAAATTCTAACTTTTACAATTCTTTCCATTGGAAAGCAGTCGACATACTGAACCCCATACTGCTATTATAGGGTGTTGTTTCTTACTTTCTGCTATTAGTTACATGGAATTATGTGCTACCAGTATTGTTATGATAGTTTTAGTTATTTGGAACTTGTTGTTCATGGGTACTATTTTGTTAACATTTTCTGTTTATACACACAGAAATTACATATTCCTTTAAAAGATAGCAACTATACCTATACATAGTTATTAGATTGGCTGTTCAATTGATCTATCATCTCTAACATCATTACTACAAGGTACTCATCCCTACACCCAACCATTTGTCTCTGCTATCAATAGCTTTAGTTTGCAATTACATAAGTTAATGAACCATTCATCAATCTAACATTGGCCTAATATACCATAATATAACAATTCATAAATTGCAAAATGAACCATAACATCACAATTCATAAACTGCAGGACGAAGCATAACATCACAATTCATGAACTGCATAATGAAGCATAACATCACAATTCATAAAATTCTCCTTTTTCGCGCCAATACTTAAAATCTCCCGGTTTTATGTATGCACACCTCTACTGCTGTTGATCCACCCAACCTTAGAGGTTAAGTTTATCCTGGAACTCTCCCCAGGGCTGAATCCTCCGAACGGACTAACCTCAGCTCTGTTGGAGGAGCGACACTATTAATTTGTGTTTTCCCAGAAACTGTTTCAGTGTAGTCCGATTTGGGGATGCTTATTCTGTTGCTTCCTTCCCATTTTGGGACTCTTCAAAAGTACACTTTAAGCACTTATAAAACACTACAGCTTTTTCTCACCTCTTCCCAACTACTCCTCTTCATTGGGGAAATTTAGATTTTTTCCTCAAAAATCTAAATTAGAAATAATTTCTTTCAAGGATTTTTGAAAGATTTTGGGGAAAGTATTTTTCCTTTTCCATCACCTCATGGATTAGGCATGTGATCTCACTTTCTCATCTGGTCATAGTGCATACACAATATTTTATTTATTTTTCATAATTAACCATATTACAAATATCGTTATCCATGGGGTCCCACTCCCCTTTTGGATTGTATTCCAAATGTCTTATTTACAAAGTATAGAACTTGGGGGTGTTACGTATACATGTATATGTGGATGTAAATACGTATGATTTATTTATAAGTTAATAAACAATAGTCTTCGTATCATGGATTTGTCTTTCATTTGGTTTCCTTTTCAACAGGTTGATCATTGTAAATACTGCAACGAGATAAGTTATAAAGATCCACGGGCAATATGTTTTTCTTATAATAGTCTTGTTGGTTCTAGGTGTCGTTGAACACCGAGGATTGTGTTCCTCCAAGGGGAATAAATCTGTAACAACCCTGGTGAAGATGCCATATAATAAAAGTTAATAAAGGAAAAATAATAACCAAGGCCATGGGACACATATTCGAAGCTAAATGTTGGGAAAAAAGTCCTCGTGAAATTGCTCACATGGTTTATTATGGTCGTGGAAATTGGCAAATGAAATGGCTAAGGCTTTGGAAAGGAAAAGTGGCATTTATTTATGAAAATAATGGAAAATAGGAGAAAAGGGAAGTGAAAGGTCACATGCTGCATGCGAGGAGGAAAATGAAGGAAAATAATGGAAAAAGGAAGAAATGGCCTCATTGATAAAAAGGCTTATGAGGATTATTTGGTAACCTTTTGCTAGTTTAGTTTTGGAGCTCTCATTCTATTCTCTCTCCCTCTCCTACTCTTGGACACTTAGAGTTTCTTGGAGCACTCTTGGAGGAGAGTGTGGCATAATTGGAGTTTTGGAGAAAGAAGGCAAGGGAAAAGTAGGAAAGCATAGGAGGACATCAGGATCAAAAGCTATAATGGGTTTTTTTTTGTAGGTACCAAGTTGCATGTATGTTTTCCTCACTATTTTTGGCATGCATGACATATGCATGTGGTTTTTTGGTCATGATTTATCATTGGCATGGATTATTTCTTGCATGTACAGTGAATTTTCCTAGCCCTGACATTTCCCGCATAGCCATGGTGTTGTGGGTTTGCTTTTGTTTTTTGGTTGGTATTCTTATGCCTTTGGTTGTGCGTTGAGTTATTAGTTCCTAGAAGCCTTGGTTGGAAAAATGCTTTGGAAGCCCTTGGTGGGTTGAGTTACTAGTCCTGAAAGCACTGGTTAGACAAACAATTTGGAAGATTGACGAAAACTATGGGTTGGGTTACTAGTCCCGGAAACCCTGGTTGGAACAAACACTTTGGAGCCTTGAACAGCTTGGGTAGAGACTGATCTGGTGATCGTTAGTAATGTCTGACCATGAGGTGGAATCATTGGTCGAGGGTTGAGGTGGTTTTACCTCTAGGAGCCTTGGCTTGGTTTTGATTAATGAGTTTTATTAGACCCCACATTCATGCTAGGAATATGGAACGAAGGTGACTCGATGAAGATATATTTGGCTCACCCATGTCTATGGTCAGCTGGTACGTGGAAGTCCCAGACTTGGTTGCATTTTTCTTATGGAAATAAGAACTATTTTCCTCTTGTATTGATGGGTAAATATGCTTGTTATTATGTGGCTTATATGGTTGTTCTATGCTTGTCCTTTCTATTGTTTATATGCTCATTATGAATGGGTTCTATGCTAGTAATGATGTATGGATCTCATATGTTTTGACTTGTAAATGAATGAACAACATATATATGACCAGGAAAAAATGTTTTTTAGTGATTCTTAGATAAGTATGAGACCCTTATGCTCATATGTTATTTAAACCTATAGTTTACATATCTCTAACATGTTTGACGAAATGCATGCCATGGCTAGTAGGTGTCCAGTCAAGTCCTTGTTCAATTATTTGCATTTACATTGTTATTCCACTACTATCTTCAATTTTGAAAGTTAAGTGTGTCGGTATCCAGAGTTCAATCTCAAGATAAAAGCTCTGGAGTGCATGAAGCGTTAATTGTACAACCTAGGTGATGAATACGGTTTACGTTACTGCAACGGCGGCTGTTATTGCAATTAAATAGATGAGCGTAATGTGAAAATATTATTATTATTATTATTATTGTGCATATCTATTTATATATATGTGATTAGTAATTAAAAGAAGATATTAATTAATATTGAATTTACTTTTATTTAAAAAAAATTAATTTAAAAAATGAAATATTTACATCATATTATGTAATTAAAAATAATAATATTAACATCTCACTATCAGATTTTATAAAGAGGAGAAAAACACCAATGAAATTACTTTACTTCAATTGTAAGTTAGTAGCACCACCATTATTATCTTTACCTTCTACCATTGCCGAATAATCTCTCCGTGTAATTGAACCACCATTCCCAACCGACTAACAGTGTTGAATAGTAGCTGAATTTTCCAGGGCAATTTGTTTAAATTTCTGTGAATCTGTTAGGTTTTCTTATCTCCTGAGTGAGAGTATCTGTGTAAGTGGATTTGAAAATATCTCCATATTGTTTATAAATATATAACGTTTAGGCGCTTCTGAATTATGATTTTAATTAGTTGCCATGGAGTTATCCATCTTTCAGTGCATCTGTGTGTTGAAAATTATCAAATCTGTGACGGGTTAACCGTGAATAGAAGTTGCAAAAATCGACTTGTTGTTGTAGTTTTAGTTCTTTGTTTACATATAAAACAGTGATTGAAGTTTACTCGGATTTTAAAACTGCTAAATTTTATTTATATTTTTACATTTTGAGAATATTTATCGAAATTTGAAGAATATTGTGAAATTCAATAGACAACAATACCACTTTCTCTCAATGTGGGGAAAACTACGACCATGAAGTCATGTGTGTCATTAGTTCAAATATGCAAAAATATTATAATAATGTTATTTTAAGTTTAAGATTATTGTAAAGTTAGTGTATAAGAGTACATCAATTTAATTTAATTTAATTTAATATATATATATATATATAAATGATAATTTTATTATTATTATTAAATAATAGAAATAATTAATTTATAAGTTTAATATATATATATTTTAAAAATATGAAACAAGATTTTTAATTATGAAGGTTTATCTCTATTTTATCATGGATACTTAAGTTGTAAATGGATTTTATTATAATATTATGGCTTATTAATGTTATATACTAAAAACAATAATTTACTTCATATATCACTTGTTTTTTTTATATTTTTTTAATTAATCAATTTAATTAAAAACATATAACTATTTTGGAAAAAACTTTCAACTTTTGATTTCTATACACTAATTTTTGATTTTTGTATACTACTATAAATATTCTAGAGTATCCTGTGGAGGTTAAATCTCTATCATCCACTTTATAATTATTGATAATTAAATTACCAAATATTTATTGATAATCAAAATAAAATGCATTATAAGTACATATTAAATTGATATATATTTTATTTTATTTTATTTGTAAAATGAAAAAACTTTATTTAATTTTAATAATTCTTTAAATATTAAATTGAATTTAAAATAATGGTATTTTATTTATAAAATATAAATATATATATATATATATATATATATATATATATAATATGAATAATTATCACTAACTATATATAATTAAATGTTAAAAATTAATAAAAATTATATAAAAGGATGAATAATTTCGATAATGTCACTAAGCCACAAAACCAAACCTTGGAGTGATGGGAACAGGTTGAGTATTCAACCATAAAGGATATATTCAATATTGATGTCAAAAAAAATTAATAAGAGAAATATATTGCTCTGAGAAGCATGAACCACACTATGGATCAATTTTATCATTTTTTTCCTTTTATTATAAATTTTGGTTTATTAATTCATTAGAAGCATAATACATGAGTATATATATGCATAATAGATCATAAGCAACAAGTAAACATGAACCATGAATATATCAATAAACATAATCAACAACACATTAATTAACATATGAGACACAAGATATAAGCTGGAAACTGAAAGGGTAAAAACAATTCTCAAGTGATAGTCTTTGTCTTTTTCTTTCTTATTAATATTCAAATATTATTTTGCATATGATCAGTAGCCACCACCAGTGTGCAAGCCACATATTTCCAATCATGCAAGTGCTACTCGCTCTAGACCACTACCTATATGAACTTTGCAGGCCACCACCTATTGGAATCCATTGCTCCCACGAATTTGCAGGCCACCAAATTATGGAAGCCACTACTCCCACGATTTTGCATGCCAAAACCCTTGGAATACACCACTCCCACGACTTTGCAGGCCACCACCTGTTGGATGCACCAACACCCAATAGTCTATCTAGCCACCACTCCCAAGTTCTTAGCCCTCTACCTAAAGGATGTTGTTACACCCTATCACAACAAACCACTACTTTCCTCACCAAAGGCCCCAAACTTCAAGCTCTCTTGTCGACCACGTTTCACAATGTTTCATAATGGATCCATTGTTCTCTGTAATCAAACACTTGTGAGTCAAATTTCTTCCATTTTCATACTAGACTCACAATAAAACAAATTGGTCATATATCAAACTCTCAATACATGCCCTCCGACACAATCTTAACAACAATCAATACATCACCTCAACACAATCAACAACATACATATAATTATGCAATACCATGGCAAGTCAGATATACAATATACCAAACATCAAACCTCCAATATACACACACTCAACACAACTCTATCAACAACATAAAAAATTTGAAACAAAAAATTAGCGATGTCTCAACAATTACAACCATACAAGATATAAGCCACAATGCTACATCCATATAAATATTTTTGAATAATAAAACATGATATCCTCAATTATGATCCCCTGCATACATGATGTTATTAGTTCCCATTGAAAACATGCTAACAACCAATCTCCAAGGTAGCATCAACCTCTTCAGTCAAATGTATTCATAAACCTACATAAAAAAATTATTGAAGCATGCACAAAAAACTTTGCAATAAAAATGATCTCCTTCAACGATCTATTACATCTATGTCTCTCCTCTCACCATTACATCTTAATTTTCTCAATGCTAGTCAATGTCTTAGTCTCACAAAAGAAATAACCTTTCCAAAATGAAGGTGCCATCTATAAATAGATGATATGAAGTGATTAAACAATAATAGCTCAAAGATATGGAGAGACAAACACTCATGTCCATACTCTGGTACTTTTCTACTTGACTTGATCCTCCATATTCTTAATTTAATGAGAGAATTATCCTTGAATTAAACACATTTGAAAATTAATACCAACTCAAATCGACTCTAAACCATCAAAAACCTTGGGGAAATATCTTGGAAAATGCTCACGGTAAATTATATGTGCCACAATTTAGAAATGCCTCTGTATAACTATTGTTGTTGGGACAAAATTGACTCCTAGAGATGATTTCCACTTGGATATTATAGGAATCCCAGGGAAATTTTTGTTACCTTTACTTTTAGCATAAATCCCCCCCCCCAAAAAGGATGATTGAGCACATGGAAAATCACCTCCTCTTTGCCTAGAAGAATTCCATTTGTATTCAATGGTTCTCCAACACTTATAGAGCCTATTAAAACATTAAGAACACCTCAATAGCATGTCATCATGCCTATGATAATCATGAAAAATCCTCCAAGCTCGTCGACATCAATTCCAACACAATTGAATTCATAGCTTACTCCGTAGGTAGATATCCTAGGTTATCAACAATTCCAACAATTGCATATTAATATGTTGGTAGTGGATAAGTTGAACAAAGTAGTTGATTTTATAGTTGTTAAGTCTACTCATAAAGTAATTGATATAACTCAAATATTCATGAAGGAGATACTTAGGTTGCACAAAGCACCTTAAAAAATAATATCAGATAGATATACCAAGTTCACTCGAAAATTTTGGAAATCATTAGTTTATAAGATTGGAACCCAACTAGCCTTAAACATTTATTACCATCCTCCGACCGATGGTTAAAAAAAGAGAGTGAATACAATATTGGAAGACATGTTGAGGATGTATTTGATGCATCAACCAAGAAAGTGGGAAGACTATCTTCCATTGGTATAATTTTCATACAACAATGGCTACCAAGAGTCATTAGGAATTAGTCCCTTTGAGGCACTTTATCTCCAGAAATGCAACACCCCTATTAGCTGGGATGATCCAATAAATAGATTAATCATTGGACCATATTTGTAAGATACCCCTTTACCACCCTAACCTTTAAGAGGTGGTTATTGTGCTAACGTGAATCTCATTGTTATGTTATGGAAATAGGGTCTAAAAATTTTGAACTTTTTCAAACTCCTTAAAACCTAGAATAGATGACACCATTGCGTTCATCTCATCGAGATGATTCTAGTGATATATAATTTTGTCTCAAATGGGCTTCGATATAAAAAAGAATTTCTTCCTAAAATTTCATTAACAAACCCTGCATAGTACTCTTATCCTACCATGTGGCACCTATGTGGTCCAAATGTGGAATACTACTCCACCACCATCTCATAGTTGTGACATTCCATGACCTTGTGGCATGACACCTCCCCTTCACATTGTAACTTATGTGGCCCCACCTAATCTAAACCATATGTGTGTGTGTGTGTGTGTGTGGGGGACCACCACACTTCCATTATACACACACACACACACACACATTATGTGTATATAAGTTCTAACCCATCTACAAAACCATATCTCTTATCCAACGTTAGCAGTAGCCTCATAATTCAATGACTATGATGAAAACGTGGAGGGGGGTTCCAGTATTTTGGTTCCATAGCATGGTTTCACTATCCCCAATCGATGGTCATGATATGCCCCAATCTCTGACAACTAATATTTAAACATAGACCCCCATCCCCTTACTAACCTAGTAGGGTGGGTTGGTTCATTACTATTTCATCGTCATTCATTTCTTGGAAATTCTTGATCACCAATTGTATTTGGCCCATACATCCCATTTTCCTCCACTCTCATCCCTCCTCATGGTGCCAAGCCATGTGGCTTGACTGGCCCATTCACGTGCCTAACCACAGTTACATAATAAAGTGCCACCCAAGGTTCACCTAACCCTTATCCAATGGGCCTTCCCACCTAGTCCCATGCCTAGTAATCTATGTATGGGCTGATTTTGAGTTCTGGCCACCAGAACATAATGTGATGGAATTTTTAAATTATGCATGGTTTACAGCGACCTCACAAAGTCTTGTTCAACAACACAAATATAAATTTTTCATCTACTTCTTGACCATGCCAATAAGAAGCTACCACATGGTACCCACATGGCAACCCCATCGACTGGGATCCTCTCGACGCCATGCCACCTTAGCTTATTCCATGTCACCAAGCCAAGGGCCTCACATTGAAAGATGTTGAAAAGTGTAACTAGGTTCGGTCTTCATAATGAATTGTAACTATGAATTTTTGTAACGAAGAGACAAGGATAATAAAATTTGTTTTGTAATACTTTCCTCATGGGTTTCATGGGCAAGGAGTTTTTATTATAGGTCAAATAATTCTTATTGATGTATTTAGTGGTTTTTCATCTTGTCGTAACTATGATTGAGAGTCATGTATATGAATTCATGTTACACTTGTGTAAAGGACAAATAATTAATGTAAATATCTAAGAATTCTATCTAAAAGGGAGCTCTTGCTACTATCTACATCATCATCAACAAAGAAGATGGTAGAATAAGAAAAGCATGTATTCAAGTAAGTATATTTATGACTTCATATGAATCTATCAAAATGTATTTTTGTAAAGAAAGCAACAAATTTGTTTGGGTTTCAAACTTTCTTGCATGGAAGAAAAGGCAAGATCTAAATATTATTGAGAATGAAGTCATGGACCATATAAAAGGGTCATCAACTCTACCTTCAAAATAATATACTCAATCTCATGCCAAATACATGAAGGGATAAGTGAAAGCCCAAAGTATTCTTATAGAATCCATAAAGGACTCTCTCATCTACTATGTATCAAAACTAGAAACTTCAAAAGAAATATATGAAAAATTGGTGGAGCTATTCTCGGTGAGTACTACAGGGAAGTACTATCTATGAGACAATAACTATACAATTTGAAATTGTCAAGAGAATAAGGAATCACTTAAAATTTTAAGATTTATGAAATACGAGATCAACTGCAGGAATTGGGAGAAGTAATGTCTAATAGATTAATGAATACATTGGTGTTAAATGCTCTACCAGAGGGATGGGGAAATTTCACTTCAAGAATCTATGCAAGGAAATAAGCAACACCTTCCAAGATATATGGTCTCTATGTAAAATATAAGAGACAATATTAAAAGATAAAGTCGATAGAGGGTCAAATGAATAAAATCAAGTCTATGTTGCCATGTCAAGGAGGAAGGGAAGATTTGGTAAATTTGGTCCTCATAATAGAAAGATAAATATGGACAAGATAATATGTTATGGATGTAATGAACTTGGGCACTATAAAAATTATTGTCCCAAATCTCAAAGGGATAAGAGGAAAAAGGAAGAAGCCCATGTCACTACATACTGAAGCTCCTGGGAATGAAATAAAATTGTGTGGATAAAGAAAGGAAGATATCGTGAGAAGTGAAACCATGATAAGAGGAAATAAACATCCAAGGAAACCAATTGAACTTGACTGGGAAATATATTAGGAATATATGTAGACTCTAATGGAAGTCTATAAAATATGAATACCCTTGACAATACATATCTTTAGGAGATGTTTCAATCTATACGAAGGATGTCGATGCCTACCAAAAGATGTCATGATGAAATATCATCACTAAGGTAATTTTTTATTTAAGCTTTCATATTTAAAATTGAATAACATCTAGATGAGCTTATGCAGGGAAACCAAAGGGAAGTATATTTCTTCCACGGGTTGACAACCATATGGCATGATGAAAGATCCTTGGAAGAAATATGGTTCGAAGGAAAGCATCTTAACATGAAGCTAAACAAAATTGATCACTTTCTAATGGAATATATGGTTCATGGATGATATATGCCCTATGAGGAGATCCCAAAGATGAATACTCCTAAACAATGAATAAATTCATGATATCAAAGGAAGTAGTTCTTCATGAGCAGTTATGTGTGCCAGCATTGTTGTTGCAGGTCCCTGATTAAGAGGGATCCTAGCAATAAGTTTATTACTTGGAAGAAACTTGGTAATTCATAAGCCGAGAGGGAGCTTAAGTACATTCCTTGCATAGGAATGAGTGCATTCCATTGTGGAATATGTCCTCCCTAGTTGAGAGGGAGAGATAGACATGTCATTCTGGTCTTCACTTGGGAAGAAAGAATGGAGGATTGGGTAATCATATGGCATCTAATACTCTATGAGGATGTATTAGGGAATCCAAGATAAGAGTAGTTGTAGAGGACCAATATTCTTTAAGGACTTGGAATCCAATATCAGAATATTCCTAGTGGACATACCCTAAGTGAACCCGGGTGGGGTATGATCCAAGAGAGACAATGATGAAGGTGTCTATAAATCATTGGTATTTCCAACATTGGAACTCATGGTCTCGTGGAGAGATGGAGATGTTAGTGAAAGCCTTGTACTATGACAATGCTAGTTGATATGATGCTATACAGATGGGATTACCAATCCGACTCTTCTTATGAGATTATTTAAATTGAGAGTGACCATGTACCATTACGAATACCTCCCTATTTAAGAACTTACAAAGTAAAGAATTTATAAAGAATTTACAAAGAACTTACCTTTTTTTATTTTCTTGATGTGTTATCATTATTTTTGTTACTTGATCTCTTGTCAGTCATTTATTTATCAATCTCAAACTTGTACCATATCATTCATTAATATATTTATAAATAAATTATGAACTTTTCAAGTTAAAAAAAATGTTTAGTAATCGGTGCACCATTCATGGTTAACGCACTAATGCCAGTGCATGGGTGTCTTAGAAATGCAAGCCCAAACAATATAATAGACTGTGTGGTGCTCTATGTTAATAAGGAGCACCGGTGCGCTATATGTCAATCACCGCACCGATTAATCATGATAAAATACTAAAAATCATCCAATGTTAGTTTTTGTAGCATAAACCGATGCCATATTTTACATATGGCGCACCAATAAAAAAAAATTGTTTTTTTAATTTTTTATCACATTACTTATGCAGTGTGCTTGTACAATACAGAGCACCAGTGTGCTAGGTTACGCCGGGCACATCGATGAAATAAAAATTCTTTTTTTTTTTTTTAAATTCACGTAAGGGCCAACATGGATTGGGATCCAACTATGCAAATCATCTCGTCGGTTGGATGTCTTAGGTCTATATTTCTATATTTAGCAATACAAACCCTATAAATCTAAATTGAAAAGCCCTAATTCTGAAATCACAGAAAGAGGGAGAGGAAAGGGCAGAAACAAAAAGAATGTAAGGATTATATTTTTTGAAAAAAAAAATTATCAAAACAGAATGTTTGCGGTGCGCCATAATGAAATAGCGCACCGACTACAATTTACAAATGGCAAACTAAGAAAAAATATTTTTTTTATTTTTATTTTTTATCACAGTACTTGCGTGGTGCACTAGGATAATAGAGCACACCGGTGTGCTCAAGTACACAGGGCATACTAAAAAAATAAATAAATAAATAAATTATGTGCATGGGCCGACATGGATTGGGATCCAAATATGCAAGTCGTCCCGTGGGTTGGATTTCTTAGGATTATATTTAGCAATAAAAACCTTATAAATATAAATTGAAAAGCCCAAATTCTGAAATCATAGAAAGAGGGAGAAGAAATGGCAGAAACAAAAAGAATGTAGAGTTTTTCTCTAAAATGGTTTCTTTTGTGAAAAAACACGTTTATGGTGCGCCATAATTAAATAGTGCACCGGTGCCATATGTTACATATGGCGAACTGATAAAAAAATTCTTCTTTTATCTTTTATCACTATACTTTCACCATGAGCTAGTATAATAGAGTGCACCAGTGCACTTTGTTATGTTGGGCGCATCGAGGAAACAAATCTATTTTTTTTTAATTCACGGAAGGGCCGACATGGATTGGGATCCGATAATGCAAGTCATCCCATGGGTTAGATGTCTTATGACAAAAAAAACCCTATAAATATTAATTGAAAAGCCCTAATTCTGAAATTACAGAAAGAGGGAGAAGAAAGGGAAACAACAAAAACAATCTAAGGTTTTTGTTTCTAAAAATGTTTTTTTTTTTTAATTTTGTTTCGGAAAACTACAAAAAAAGTAAAAAAAACCACAGAAAAAGTAAAAAAAAAATAAACTTTCATTTTTTTCTTTTACTGCATAAAAAAATGCAAAAAAATTAAAAAAAACAATAAACTATGATTTTTTCTTTTACTGCATAAAAAAACTGCAGAAAAAAGTAATAAAAAACAATAAACTTTACTCACATCGTTTGAAATTCTATGGTACAAGGTTTGAATCAATAGAGGTTTGGAATTTTGATTGTCTGAATACTTCTATTCAAACGTATTTCCCTGCTCCACAGTGCTCTCGTGCTATGTTTTCTCCAAGTATGTATCTTGCAAATCTCTGGGTGAAATTTTTTGCAAAAATAGTGAAATAATGAAAAGTGTTTAGTATTTAAAGAAATTTTTTATGAAATTAGATTTTCAAAAATATTTTGCCACCAATTTTTCAATTTACTGCTTTTGTTTTCACTTAAAGAATATAGGTTTGCAGTTTTTTTATTTGCAATTATTCGTCACCTGTGCGTTGCTTAATCGGACCGCACCAGTGCGGTTATCCGTACATTACGCACCGAAATTACATTTAGGTTTGTGCACCAAATTTATTGTTGTTTTGCTCAAATGTTGGGAGAAAATATCATATATTATATGAAATGGATAATTATTCAAAATCCAGCTTGTTCCATAATATTTCTCCAAGTTCATCACGGAGTTCTCCTTATCCATATTGAGACGTAATATTTACTTCAGATTTGTTTTATATTTTCACTATCTAATTGAATTTATGTTTTCTATCCATACAGTCAATCATGCACAACTTGACTAAATTTATAATGTATACAAATTTGCAAGTTCATGCAGATTCAGCATCGAGTTCACATGGAAAAAATAATCAAACTGCTCCAAAACGTGAGAAGTTCTTATTAGGAGTTGCATACCACACAGCGCATTTGGTAGATGAAAATGGATAGCCGCTTCACCCTGCCAATTGTAGAAATATTTAATCTTCTAGCCACAATCCCAAGACAATGATAGAATTATAATTATAATTGTTTGGAATATATATTGATTAATATGTAATTATTTCAACGTCAAACCAATTTATAATCATGCAACGTGGTTACTAATTGATATCATATATTTTGTACTAATCATGTTCAATTTTTTTTTAATTAGTAGGATTCTAGTGATGATGAACGACCTACCTACCATCTTCCGTTGCACCCCACGACAATGTCAAATCAAGAGAAGACTGAATTAAGAGAAAAAATCAGAGAGGAACGATACCAAGAATGGTTGAATCAACCACCGATTCAATTTCCGCTACGTCGAGATTCACCAATTAGGAATGACTACAACAATAGTAGTTCTTCAAAAGCTGGCAATGGAGGCAATAAAATGGAGGTTGGTACGGATGATTACTTAAGGGATACGACTTCCATGGAGACAATGTTGTTAGATGCATTCCAAAACGATGATCAGCTAGGGGATGATGCTCATATCACGGACACCTTTTTCGAAAGCCTTAAATTTGCTTCCACCACCCCTCTCTTTGGACCTGGTGGTCAGTTAAAGTCTACCCAGTTAGGGAAAATGATGTTACTATACAACTTGAAAGAAAATTGTGGCTTGTCGAATGCATGTTTCTCGAAACGTTTGAGGTAAGTTACCATAAAGTACTCCCTTATATAAATTTGAAATACAATCGGTACACTACAATGAACATTACAAATGGTAAATTTTATGAACGTTAATAATTAGATCTACATTAATGTACATTTATTAATATATTTTTACATGATCACCAAGTATATTTTATTCAAATATAAGGTTCTTCCAAGTGATAATGTCTTGCCCGGTAGCTGCGAAGAGGCAAAGAAATTGTTGAAAATGTTGGGTGTTGAGTACATATCATATCAGGCATGTCCAAATGATTTTATTCTATATAGAGGAGAATATGCAGACAAAGAGATGTGTCTGAAATGTGGGCATGAAAGGTATGATAAATAAAAAAAGAAGGTTAAATCACGTACTAGTCCTCCTTTTAAGATATTGAAGCACATGCCTATAATCCCAAGGATTCAAAGGCTCTTTCATTGCAAAGAATTAGCTATGTTGCAAGGATGGCATGCCTTACACAGAAGTGAGTTGCGAGCTATGTGAATACCAACTGAGTCAATATCCATGAAGCATATAGAGGATACATGGCCCAAAAAATTAAAGGTTGAAGTATGAAGTCTACGACTCAGCATAGCCATGGATGGCATCAACCCATATTCCCTCCAGAACACCAACTATTATGTTTGGCCTATAGTAGTGATCAATAAAAATATCCCACCATGGTTTTCCATGAAGAATGAACATCTTATGTTGGCTCGCATAGTCCCTGGTAGAAGGCAAGTGAAGAATATGGATGTATGCTTACAACCACTAGTAGATGAATTGAAAGAATTATGGGATGGGATAAATGTATGCGATGTATCCAGACCCATCACAACAGAGAGGAGTTTTATGTTATATGGCATATGTGCTTACACGACACATGATTATCCAGGCTTAGGAGTTTTCTCTGGTAAATTACACGTTTAATTTATTGATTTTTTTATATACATAACAATATTCTTTCACATATTAGTTATTTAATTCGTTGTAATATTTGTTCTGATCTTCAGGATATTTTTTAACGTGCCATGCATATTAATTAATGTATACAAATTATATAATATTGCAGGTCTTGTAACAAAAGGGTATTTTGGATGTAAATGTTGTGGACCTTCTCTAAAAGCTAGATGGTCCAAGGACCTATGAAAGACAGTGTATGATTTCTCCATGGTATTCCTACCAAAAGAACACCCTTACGGAAGAGAAACATCCACTTTCAATGGTAAACGAAAGAGAACCCAAAGGCTTCCAATAATGACACCAGCTGAATGGCTTAGAGCATATGAGAGAGAGAAGGAGAAGGATTTCATAGAAATGTTTGATTCAAATGGGGAGCCTATGTTCGATGATCCAAATTTCTTTGATACCTATGTTGAGAAATTGCCCATTGGGATGAAAAGGAAATCTATCTTTTATGACCTCGCATATTCGAAGCATATTAAGATTACCCACTTATTAGATACCTTGCATATATTTAAAAATGGTTCATCTTGTTTATGGAGGCACATATCATCAAAACAAAGTGACACATTGGTTGTTAGGAAATATCTTATAACTTCAAAAACTAAAAAGAAACATTGGCCAAGACAATTAGAAAGTATGGGATCAGAGGCAAGCATTGGTCCCTCATTAGGGGAATTTTGAGGTCTAAAATGGGCCTCTTAAGGAAATTATAAAATAAGCGTGGAAATAATAAAATAATATTTGATTACTTCATCAAATTTTAGAGGGAAAAAAGGAAATACTATTTTTTCAACTCATATTTTCAACTTATCTCCCTATGGGTTTACTCAAATTTCAAGTGGAAAGACTCGTTGGATGCATAATTCGATTTCTCATTCAAGGAGTACCCATGTTGCATAATTTTGATGAACCTTGCTACATGAAAAATGAGAAATACATGAAAAACATGATTGCAAACACGTGTTTTCATGTATTTCTCATTTTTCGAGTAGCAGGGTCCATCGAATGTATATAACATGGGTACTCCTTGGATGAGAAATTTATTTCTGCATCTGAGGAGTACTCCTCGAAATTTGGGTAAAACCTTAAGGAGATAAATTGAAAAATTAGTTTTATCATTTTATTGTTTTTTAATATTTGTACTTGTTTACTCCAAAAATGGTGAATCATCCCCCATGGTTGACATCATCATATTGAATCCTATTGGTTCTTATAAAGTTTATTTTTGTTGTACATTTTTCTTAGGAGGCCCATTTTAGACCTCAAAATTTCCCTAATGCTAATTCATGGTTTTTCAAAGAAGGTGATGTCCCATGGATTTTAAAAACAGATGATATATCTTTGGCAAAGGAAGTTATAATGGATGTGAGGGTGCCAACTTCATACGGGTCTTCACTATGGCACTGCTTCACCATGGATGACCATTTTTCGGGGTTGAAATTGCATGACCATTTGAATCTTCTAAGAGTACTTATAATATCAAAAGCATTATTTTATTATTTTTTGTATCAATAAATTTTATCCCATGCGGGGATCATAAACATAACTAATTTTGTATATATTGCATGTGTTTATAACTTTGCAGTGTCATTATCCTTTGTTTGTGTGTGGGTGTGTTAAACATGAATTCCCTCAAGACCTAAGACGTGCCATATCTAAATTATCTGCATTTTTACGTTGGATCACGTCAAGGGAGATTCATGTGGCTAGAATTCCATGGTGGCGTCAAGAGATAGTTGAGATTGTTTGTATGTTTGATAAGGATTTAACAACGAGTTTCATGGACTTATAGGTTCATCTTCTAATCCACCTAGTAGATGAGGTTGAATTAGTTGGGGTGGTTTCTTGTCGTTGGATGTTCTTCTTAGAGAGGTACATGAAGAAATTGAAAGGTTTTGTTCGAAAAAGGGCAAAACCCAAGGGGCCTATGGTAGAAGGGTACATATCGTATGAGTCTTTCTATTATGCCAGTGAGTACATAAAGCAGGTTGACAATAGACCAGGTGTGGTGATTTGGGACAATGAAAGGGATGAAGATAAAAGAGAAGGGGATTTTCTCCAAACAAGTTGAAAAAAGTGTTTGATAAAGAGTAAGCGACTTATAATTTTTCAAATTTACAAAAAGTAATTAACATTCATGTTGAAATTTGATATAATGTATATTTTTATCTCTAAGTACTATATAATGTTGGTTTGATTTCATCAGCAAATGCAGAAATTTAATCAATCAATAAATTCATTCTTTACAATCCTGAAGCGACACAACCATGGGTTGCATTGTATGAACAAAAGAGGATGAAATGAGATAGTGACAGGAAATAATTCATATGGTTTAATGGTAGAAGTGTGCCTTATCCCGATCATTTAAAAGAAAATATGCCAAAACTATGCCCCAACAATTGGGTTGCTGACCAAGACAGAGAGAAATACAATGTTACCAGTCATTACCCGCTTGCTAAAGAGGATGCGCTAAACCTATTGATTGGGTGCAGTAACTTTTTAATATTTTTAAGTTATATGTAAATTTGAGACTTATATTAAGACATCTACATTTCAAATTTTAATAGTTGGGTTATTATAAGACACATGAGACTATGATTTTTTTAAATTTTTTATAATATGTGCATTTTTTCCCATCCATGTGGGCATATGGACACCATTTTTGCACAGAAAATGTTGATGCTGGAAACATCACACAAGAATATGGAGTGGAAGTCGAGTTCAATCAATCTAGTCTATCTAGCCACCATGATCAAAACTTAGTACGAGGGACATTAAGTTACGTCGAAAAGATACAAGAGATCATTGAAGTGGATTTCTCTTATTTCCAATGTATTATTTTTAGGTGCAAGTGGTGGGACACCTTTGATCGGAATAATGTAAATGAAGATCACGATAGTAGGCTGATATGTATCAAATCTAGAAAGATGTGGGATGAAGCTAAGGAGCCCTATGTTTTCCCTAAACATTGCAACTAGGTGTTTTTTTACCCAGATGTATTGGATAGGGATTGGTGGTTCATATTGACACATAAACCTAGACGAAAACATTTTTCTGAGAACAATAGTGTTATCATGCCATGTGAACTAGAAGATAATGAGGGTGATCATGAGAACTAGCAGTGATGTTGGTGTCCAAGTGTGAATGAATATTCAAACCCTTTCCCACATTAGTTATGAATTAGGGTGTGTTTGGTTATTGCAAGGCTAACATGCACAGTATGTGCAGATACGATAGCACACTTATGATATCAATCGTGGATTCAATAATTTAAACAAAGAAACAATCGTTGTAACAGAAAATAAAGAAATGGCAGAAATAAATCATAAATCTTACAATGCATTCACAGTAATAAGAGTATCAATAAATACATCTATTGTCACGGCAATTACGAAATATGAAAAATAGGAAATAGAAATAATAAAACACAAGAAATAAGTAGCACCTAATCGGAGAGTGGCCCGAACTCTCTGATTAGGGCTGCAATAAAATCACATCATAAAAATGGAACAACAAAACACTATGCATTCATTAGTTTAAAATGCTTTTGCTACAAATCTGTCTCTTGTTGCTTAACCCTCCATGCCTTCTCCTATGTGTTCTATCCTCTGTTTTATTCCTCCCCTTCTCTCTGATTTGTGCCCTTTTAAATATACAAACAACAAAGGGGAAAGAAAATAATTACAAAATCTCAATAAGAAATATGAGATCTGAAAGATATTTCTATCATGATTCAGCTGGCACAAGTCGAATCTGGTAATTACAATTGGGGAAATTTTGGAAAATGGCCACAACAGAAAATATACAAATATTTCCTTCGAATAACCTTGTGTTTCTCTCAATCAGGGCCAAATTTTTGAAAATTTCTCACAAGAAGAACTAACTTGGTCTGTTCTACACAAAACCCATGTTTCGGATTTTCAAGATTCTTCTTCGTTTGCCCAAATCGTTCAACGCAAAACCGTCTCTTGTTATTCCTATGAATTTATGAGTTGGAATATTTAATTATCAGCTAAAGATCAAATCTGCAATCTCGAAGAGATCTTGGAGGATAAAATAGTGATTTATGTTATAATGAATTCATTAATAAAGCATCATTTGCAAAATCATGCATAACAATCATTAATTTATTAAAATAAATGAGAACAAGTATTATCTATCCAAAAGAGCATAAATAACTATGAAATGGAATTATATAATAAATTATGATAAATAATGTCATAAAACAACATTAGAAATGGATGAAATGGATGTTAAGAAGTGATAATAATAATACAAATTAGTGGCCCAACATCTCCCCCAAATTGAACATGTTGCATGTCCTCATTCAACCAAATTCCTCAGTATTACCCAAGTTGTAATACAATAATCAAAATTCTCACCCCAGCGCATGATATTGATGGAAGAGAAGGCTTCTTCCTCAAATGGTTCCTTAAAATAATTTTCATGTACACTTTTAACCATATGTATATGAAGTTGCAACAAATTATGATACAAGTAAATACAAACTTCATTACCTAGCAGATTTTGTTGAAATTTTGTAAGCAAATTTATACTATATCAATGCAAGGAACAGATTTCAATATATCAGAAAAATGGTTTTAGTTAATAATGCATGATTTTTTTGGAATTAAAAAATTGGTTTATCTTGAAAATTTCGGGGTTTAATGATACATCTTTGTTGTCCAAAAATAAAAAGAATCGAGTTGATAGTTTTAATGATATACACAAATCAATTTTAGAATTGTATACTTTAAATGAGGAAGAAATGATAAATCATTCATCATGCACAACAACCCTTCCCCCAAACTAGAGAATTAGCCTACCCTCGTGCTACACTAGAAAACAAATTGGGGTGGTTTCTACAATCATGGCTGAAATCTTTGTTTGGTGTATAACAACATGGAATAAGGGAAAATTTGAGAATGAATAATGAGATAGATGGATGATAAAAAATATTAATGGCATGTTCATGATAATGAAAGTAACACTCCCCCAAACTGAAATATTTTGTCTCTGAAAAATGGGAAGTGGTAAAGAAAGGGAAACAATGGTTGAAAAATATGAGTGAATAATGCTCGATGGTTTTTCATGACATTATCCTAAAATTTTAATAAACAAAAACCTTATGCTATTTTACCTCAAGTTTTACCTCCATAAAAATGTGGAATGGCATGTATCGATTGACATTTCTTGAAGCTGATGTAGGTTGAGTTGATGCTGAAAGTGATGTGGAAGGTGGAAGCCATGCATGCTGAAAAAAGTAATCAGAAAGTGTAGCATTGTTTCCTTCCACCAAACTGATTAGTTTCCTTGTCATCTCTTAAAAAAAATCTCATGAGTATCCTTAATTACCTCATTACATATAAAAGTTACATAATCATATTGTGAATGGCATGCGATAATAATGGATAAGAAGGGAAAATACGCATTCTCGATACCCATAAGCTTTGGTTGTCATGAGCACAGAAATTATGAGAATTAGTTATCTCAATATTTGCTTCTCAAGGTCTATCCAATTACAGGGGATTCAAAATCAAAATTGGGCCTCTTAGTGGTGTTGTTAAGATATGAATAAATGGTGACTGATTGGACAAAGCAACTATCTTTGGTTAAAGATATGATACTTGTAGAATAAAGGAATGATAGATCAGATGATACAAAATGTTAAATATCAAATATCCTAAAAGATTCATCCCAGACATGTAAAGTAAATATTGATAACTCAATAATAGATATAAAACATAACCACCATCATCTAAGAACTGATTAAATACTACCCCATGAACCATGAGTTCTGGAAAACCCTGTATATACAACAGTCAAATTTATCGGAAATTAGATTTGAGAAAACAAGATGACCAAGTAGATTATAGTATTAAATTAACTTCTATACCATAGGCATAGCCACTACTGCCACCAGGCTTCCATAGCCTCGACAGGGATGCCTTTTTAACCCATTGAGATGCCAGTGTTCCATATATTAGAAATAAGTACATAGTTGCAAAAAGGATTTCAATTTACTTAGATGTCAACTGAAGATCATTGTTCTAGCATGGTAACTAGTTAATAACAATGCCATTCATGGTAGCTAACAATAGTGAAAAATTCGGCTCATGATGAGACCTCTTGTCCTTCAGTTTTATGACAGAAGGCCATTATCATGGTTTGGTGACCAACAATGGTAATGTCACTTTATTAGGACCTATGATCATGGTAGGTCGGCTCGTGATGATAACTCCCAGCCTCCAGTTGACCATTTATGTTTAAAATTAAAATATAGTTTTTGTTATTCATAAACATATTATTTAATAGATGGGGTGGAAGATAAACTCCTTAAAAGCTAGGGATGGTGTAAAATGTTGTGTAGTAACTATTGTCAACTTTGATAGTTTTGCTTCTCAAAAACTAATAACCTTAAAATGACTGTTGATAAATATATTTTTCATTGTTGAGATTGGGGTTGAGGAATGGTTCATTAGATGATGGAGGAAAGATTTAAATACAATTCTGTGGTCATCACCATAAATTTTACAAGATTAGGGATTTGACCAATTAGGAAAGTTGAAAGTTGACATGATGAAATCATATTTGCATAATTATTCCTTAAAAATAAGATTATATTTATAGATAAACAAATATAAATTGACTACCCAATCATTATGTCAAAGAGGGCGTAGACCATTAAAAGTATTTCCCATTCATCAAAGAGAAAAACAAATCAAAAAGACCTACATATGTTGAATTCAATGTGAAAATTGGCCAACAAAAATAGTTGTAATTGAGGTAACAACAACCATGAAGGTAATAATAGGGAACGGGGAAAAAGAACGATGTTAGGAAGGTGACATGAAGGAGGATTAGTCAATTTACAAAATAATGAGGAATTAAGAGTGAATCATATCTGACATTTCTTACCATAATAATCATCCTTTAAATATGATAACCCCTCCCCCCCCAAGAAAGTAAAGTATGACTACCATTAGTCATAGCTGAACATGTCATAAGTAAAATACCAAATAAATCCATGGAGTCGGTCAAGGACGTACCTGATGACTTACCTTGGCATAGTAAAAACACTCGAGGAGTAACAACACCAAGTACTTAGAAAAATATCACCATGGAGTGACATCACTGGAGGAGTAACAACATTAGAAGAGTAACAACACCGGACACTTAGAAAATTTTAGAAGGAGTAACAGCATCCAACACTTAGAAAAATTTCCCGGATTAATAGCAGTGATGGATTCATAACACCGATGGAGTAACAGCAATGATAGATTCATAGCACTGATAGAGTAACAATAGTGAAAGATTCACAGCATTTATGGAGTAACAACAATGACAGATTCACAACACTGGTGGAGTAACAGCAATGACATCTTTACAGCACCGATGGAGTAATAGCAGTGCGAGTAACAACATCCGGAGTAACAACAGTGCGAGTAACAATAATGAGAGTAACATCAGTGCAAGTAATAACATCTAGCATAAGAGCAGTGCAAGTAACAACATCCATAGTAACAACAGTGTGAGTAACAGCAGTGTGAGTAACAACAGTGCGAGTAACAGCATTCAGAGTAAAAGCAGTGTGAATAACAGCATCTAGAGTAACAACAGTGCGAGTAACATCATCTGGAGTAACAACAATGCGAGTAATAGTAGTGAAAGTAACAACATTTGGAGTAAGAGAAGTGCAAGTAACAGCAGTGCAAGTAACAACATCTGGAGTAACAATAGTGCAAGTAACAACATCCGGAGTAACAACAGTGCGAGTAACAACATCCGGACTAAAAACAATGTGAGTAACAATAGTGTGAGTAACAACATTCGAAGTAATAGCATCATAGAGTAACATCATCATGGATTAAAAACATCACGGAGTAGCAGCATCGGAGGAGTAACAACATCCTGTGTAGCAGCATTTGGAGTAATAACAGCCAAGGAGTAACAACATCAAGGAGTAATAGCATCACGGAGTAACAACATCATGGAGTAGGACTATCCGAGGAATAACAACATCCTGAGTAGCAGCATCCGAAGTAACAACAACCAAGGAGTAACAACATTATAGAGTAGCAACATCTGAGGAGTAACAACATCCTGAGTAGCAGTATCCGGAGTAACAACAACCAAGGAGTAACAACATTACGGAGTAGCACCATCCAAGGAGTAACAACATCACGAGTAGCAGCATCCAGAGTAACAGCATCATGAAACTTAAGAACTCTCTCCTTTTATTTTTCATAAGATAAATCAGAAAATAAATGACTCTTTATTGAAAACCAATAAATAAATAATGTAAGTTACTATGGTTATTATTTTTGTTGCAACAATGTTGTTTGTGAATGGTGAATAAATGGAAAAATGTTTTTTTTTTCGGAAATGACTTGGATCTTCAAATATAAATATATTCCCCATTTTCCATGTTATAAATCCGAAAGGTATTCATGTTTTTTTCTTTGTGTGAGGAAACGTCTTTGAAAATGTTTATATTTCATTATCATTTCCTTCAAGAATCACTTTTTCATAAATTGACCACATTTATTCTCTTGGGACTAGCAAGAAAAACAAGTGTCTACCTATAATAAAACATGAAATCATGGAAGAAGAGAGGTGATCGGGCTCTCCTAATCCAAGAAATATGAAAATAAAACAACTAGTTACTCTATAAAACAAATCCATGAAAAAAAATAACAAAGTAAAATTAATTTATTACCTGCGGGAGAGTAGTGGCCAACCATACTATCTAGCAGTGTTTCAATGATAAATTCTTTGTTTTTTGTCCAGTTTGAGTGATTCCAAAGCCAATAAAAATGAATTCAAAGAGATGTCTCCAATAGAAATATATTTTTAAAATTTTCATGTAATTATATGTTAAATTTTCTTAGAACAACCTGCATAATAGAGTCATTTTTGATTTTCCAGCTCAAACCAACAATTGATATTTCAATCATAACTTTTTCATTTGATGATGGATTGAACCAATTCAAACTGGAGGTTAAATTATATTAATTTATATATCTCAAATAGAAATAGGTTTTGAAGGCAAGAATAATTAGTGGGTCAAATACGCTAGTGAACAGCCAGGAAAACAGAGTTTCAAGAGTGTTGATTTACGATAAGCAATCAGTAGTTTTGTCATAAATTTATCATAAAATATCAAAATTAAGTGATTAAAATTGTGTTTTAAACTAGATTCATAGAGGAATATACCATAGAAACAAGTTTCCAAAATCTAGTAATTTAGGCCTCGAAAAACGGATTGTCTCGACTCTGTTCCTGAGATGCCTACTAGACATCCCGTCATTGTTTTGGTCATAAATTTTTCGTTTCAAATCCAAATCGAGTGATTCAAATTGGGTTATAAAGTAGAAATAAATGGCTATGTAGGATAGAAAGAGGTCTTAAGAATATTCCCATTAGGTCCCTAAAAACATGATTGTCCCAACTATATATCTAGAATTTTCATCAAGCCCACAAGCCATAAGATATGATAATTAAGGAATTTTTCCAAGAATGTGATAAAAATGAATATGAGTGTTTGTAGGAATTTTATTTTCAATATAATGCATCTACATAAATAAATAAATTTGAATATTGATCATCGATGTTAATTTTCCAAAAACAACTATTTTTACATCTAAAGAAATATATTTATTATGTCTTTATTCATTCTATATTCTACCCTATGCTACTCTACTTTGAAAGATAAAATATACTTACATATAAGAGTACTTCCAGTGAAGCCATTTTCGAAATAATGCTTCAAGTATGCAGATACCCATATTTGAAAAATGTATGTTAATAAATACATGGATATGAGAGACCAACTTCCTTGTTAAGGATGGTGCCAAGAGTTGTTGAAGTGTAGAGTGATGTTGCAAGAAAACAACAAAGTGAAACCAGTCTTCAATATAGTCTTGCTTTCCCATATTTTTTGCATCCTGAAGTTCTGTGATTGAGTTCCAAATCGTGTTGATGCTTTCTTCCTTGACCTCATCCTTTGCCTTTTCGTTTAAATCTCTCTTCATAGAACCAGAGGAAGGAAAAAAAAAATCCAAACAATTCTTAAAGATCATGACCTGGAGCAAGGTGAAACTTCCCTCCCCAAGATGAGAGATTGGTTTTTTAAACAAAAAGAAAGAAAGCGAGAAAGAAAATCAAGAAATATTAAGCTCAGGACCTAGAGCAGGGTAACATTTCCCTCCCTAAGACGACAGATTAGGCCCTAAGAAATCAAAATAAATAAAATAAAATAAAAACGAATAATGCTCAGGACCTATAGCAAGGTAGCATTTCCCTCCCTAGGACGAGAGATCAGTTCCTAAGAAATTGATCAAAAAAGAATAAAAATAGAACAACTGTGCTCAGGACCTAGAGCAAAGCAGCATTTCCCTCCCTAGGACAAGAGATTGGTTCCAAATAAATCAATCAAAAAGAAAAACTAAAAAACTATGCTCAAGACCTAGAGCAGGGTAGAATTTCTCTCCCAAGGACAAGAGATTGATCCTTAGATCAATATGAATCGTGTTCTTGCACATTTGTTAGCCTCCCTGGAAACGATGCCAAAATATTGGTGTCCAAGTGTGAATGAATATTCAAACCCTTTCCCACGTTAATTAAAAATCGGGGTACGTTTGGTTATTGCAAGGCTAACGTGCACAGTATGTGTAGATACAATAGCACAATTATGATATCAGTCGTGGATTCAATAATTTAAAAAAAGAAACAATCATTGTAACAACAAATAAAGAAATGGAAAAAATAAATCATAAAGCTTACAATGCATTCACAGCAATAAGAGTATCAACAAATACATCTACTGTCACGACAATTATGAAATATGCAAAATAGGAAATAGAAATAACAACACACACGAAATACGCAGCACCTGATCGGAGAGTGGGCCCAACTCTCAGATCAGGGCTATGGGAAACTCACAGCTTACAAATGGAACAACAAAATACTGTGCATTCAATTAATAAAAAATGCTTCTGTGAAAAAACTGTCTCTTCTTGATTAACCCTCCATACCTTCTCCTATGCGTTCCATCCTCTATTATATTCCTCCTCTTCTCTCTGATTCGTGCACTTTTAAATATACAAACAACAAAAGGTAAATAAACTGATTAAAAAATATCAATAAGAAGTATGAGATCTGAAAGATCTTTCCATCATGATACAGCTGGCACAAGTCGAATCTAGCAATTACAATTGGGACAATTTTGGAAAATGGCCACAACAAAAAAATCTGCAAATATATCCTTCCAAGAACCCTGTGTTTCTCTCAATAAAGACCAAATTTTGGAAAAATTCTTGATGGAAAACTAACTTGGTCTATTCTACACGAAACCCATGTTTTGGATTTTCAAGATTCTTCTTCATTTGCCCGAAACATTGAACGCACAACTATCTTATGTTATTCCAACAAATTTCTGAGTTGTAATATTTAATTATCAGTTGAAGATCAAATCTGCAATCTGAAAGAGATCTTGGAGGCTAAAATAGTGATTTATGTTATAAAGAATTCATTAATAAACCATCATTGGCAAAATCATGCATAACAATCATTAATTTCTTAAAATAAAGGAGAACAAATATTATCTATCCAGAAGAGCATAAATAATTATGAAATGGAATTATATAATAAATTATGATAAATAATGTGATAAAATAACATTAGAAATGGATGTTAAGAAGTGATAATAATAATACAAATTAGTGGTCCAACAAGTGATATGGTACATGCTATGTTATTTTGTCAATATTTATACTTTTTAAGATGGGTTTTTCAAGACATTATAATATGTATTTTGAATTAATTGGTAATTTGCATTGTGTTAATGTTAAACTCAATAATTCACTTGATAATGATTTGCAATTATGTTGATCTCAAAAAAAATGGCGTACTGTATAAATTAGTTCTTTTTTTTGTATCTAAGATCATAATAAAATAATGATAATTCTAAAGTACATGAATTTATTTGCATTATTTTCTAAACTTTATTATGTTACAATAAATCATATTATTGTAGATTTATTATTTTACAATTATTTAAAATCTACAAATTTACAAATTTAAAAATTTTAATAAATTCATTTCACATTAATACAATTAAAATTTTACAAATATTTTACATACAATTAGAATTAGAATTAGAATTAGAATTACAAATACAATTACAAATTAACATACAATTACAATTACAATTTTAGAATTGCACATACAATTATAATTTTACAATTACAATCAATTCATAGTAATACAAGTAAAATTTTACAAATATTTTACATACAATTAGAATTAGAATTACAATTACAATTACAATTACAATTTTACAATTTCGTGTATAATTCCAATTACAACTACAATTTTAGAATTTTACATATATACAATCACAAATTTTCAAATTAAAAAATTACAATTACCATTACAAATTTACAAATTTACATATATACCATTGCAATTACAATTTTAGAATTTTACATCCAATTAGAATTACAAATATTACAATTTTACAATAGCATGATCATTTAGTATTAAATTAATTAATAAACATCACGTTCATGATAACCATCGTACAAACATCATGTTTGACTAAAAAACACATTCAAAATTGCTAACATCATCGTTATCATGATTATCTAACAAAACACAATTAACATTATATATTAACATATTCATCATAACACAAACATCAAATATACATCTCATGTCAAACAAGTCATGCTATAACCACATACACATTAAATGCACATATCTAACATGACCTAACAATATACACATCATGATGATCACAAACATGTAAATTAAGTACAATTGCAACATGAACATAAAATACATGGAGCATATATATATATATATATATATATATATATATATATATATATATATATATATATATATATATATATATATATATATATATATATATATATATAACTGAATAATGTTAAAAATATACAATTGTAATATAAATGTCATGGATCAGCTGGTGGTAGTATAACATCAATATCATTACTAGTGGAGGCCTTCTCAGTCAATGGTGCAGTCTCGACAGTTGATGGTCCAGCTTGCTCATGATCATGAGTACTGATGGATGCTGCAGGCTGCTGAATGGACGTGACCGATGGTCCAGCCTCATCTCCATGATGACTGCTGCTGGATTCTAGTGGAGGCTCATGCTGATCTGATGTGGCGCTAGGTGAATGATCATTATATCAAGAGTCACTACTCGTGGGTTGTCCATCACCTGCTACGTCATGAACATGCCTATGATGTTCAACAGTCCTCATCAGTCTTGTAAAATATGTCGTAACTCGTATGACATACCGCATCAGGCTGTACATGTCATGCAACATGCCTCTCCACATATATAATAGCCTATCATTGGCCTCTATGTCTCTGTAATGGGCGGGCCTGATGCACGCCTCAACAATAAATGCACTAAGTTGGTTGCCCAACTCCATCTGGTATCTAGCATCATCTGAACCGCACCTAGCACCAACCTCCTGATGAACCTTGGCATCTGAGATTCCCTGATCATCATCAAGATCCACACCTGGATCATGTGGTACTGGTGACAGCATCTCCTCACCATAAAAAGAGCCAATGTCTACAAAATATATACAAGTACACAACAATAATTAGACAATTTAATAAAAACAAGTTAAAGAACATGCTAGAATAACTTTAAATATATAAAATAGTAATATTACCTCTATCATATTTTGGTTCATCAGTTGTGAAGAGGATGTTGGAACACCTTCGCTAATCCAAACCCGCATAAGGACAGGGGACCATAATGAACGGAAGTTCATCAACATTGGCTAGCAATTCCAGTGCATCCTGCGATATCCTCACAAAAAACTCAGTGTCACCCCTATTGGGCATCATCTGCCCCCACATGTGCATACATGCCTCAAACGTCATCCTACAAGGCTATCAAAGAAAAGTAGGCCTTGTCTCTGGAAACCTCTCAAAAAATAAACAAAAAATCTCTGAAGCAAAAGGGAAGTTCACCCTCCCTTGTGCATGAGCACGACATCTATCTAAGGCTGTACAGAACTACTGCAAAAAAATGGCAGGCCACCTAACAAGTCATGGCTCTTGTACTAAAGAATCAAAATAATATATAAGCGGCAACTAATGCATTTCCCATCACAGGTGTTGTGCGAAATGCTCAAAATGATAAGTGAGAGACATTGCACCTCCTCCCTACCAAATGCACCAATACGTAACTGACCACCAGCAACCCGAAACTCTGTAGGAGACAGTACATTTTCTCCAATGTATCTCTGTGAGTAAACTAACTGAATCCCTACTACACAGCCAGCCAAAACCTCTGGGAACGAGGGAAAATCCACCCCTCTCCTTGATAGCCTTGTAATGAAGTATATATCCTCCTTAGTGGGCGTGTATCACTGGTTGATACCAACCTGAAAAGCCTATTGCTAAGCATTCCACCTTCGGATAAGATGTCTCAAAAACAAACTATGGCCCTTTAGGGAAGTAGCCTTCTCATAGAACTTTAAGAGGGCTACCTACCTTACGAGCCCCTGTGTAGCTTCTGTAATAGGGCGAGGGTACGCATCTCTCTCCTTCTCTTGTGCCTCCCATAAGCGAACCATGTTATACTGCTCCACCTGTTGTTGTTTTTGTACCCCCTCTTCTCTTCTTTCACATCTATGAATGATTGACATATTAAACACAATTTTTTTACTAAATAAGATATTTATCTGGAAATATAAATATATAGTTTTTTTTAAAACAAAATTAAAAAACAGTCGGTGTGCCGAAAACATAGGCACGCACTGGTACCGGTGCATCTTTCTATGGAGCACACGGGCGTCAGTGCACTAATAATATTAAGCACCCTGATGAAGGTGCTCCAGAATCATTTATAGCACATCATTGACTATGTACATTGTCACGAGGGTAGTGCCCTAACAAAACTCTATGCCCCGGGGTGTATAGTTAAGTTAGCGGAACAACCTCTTGTCATCGTGACATAGTGAACGGTGTGGCCTTTTACAAGGCTGCACTGTTGACCCAGGTGAAATACAGAAAGCTATGCACTGACAAAAATAGCTTCCTTGGAGCAGCTATTTTAGTCAATACACCGCTTTGTAGCTATTCCACTAGGTCAACGGTGTGGCTAGATCACCGACTGCACCGTACTTTTTAAAAAAAATTAAAATAACACGGTGCGCCTTTAGTATCTCCCTGGAACCGATGCGGATATTGTTAGCACCGATTTACTAGGTCGTACTGTTGAAAATGTGGAATAGTGGCAAAACAGTGTGCTTATAACATTACCGACACCGGGGCATATTATTTAGTCAACACACTGTGTTACTGCTATTACACATTGTCAACGGTGCAACCTGGCAAACAACCACACCGCAATTTTTAAAAAAAATTAAAATAACACAATGCATCTATTGGTACTACCCCGGAACCAGTGTAGATACTATTAGCATCGGCTGGGGTGCGTCCTGTAAATTTATGGGTGGCACCGCAAACCGATGCGAGCTGAATGGCTCGAGCGCACCACGCGAAATTTTTTTTTCCTTTTAAATAGTTAATTTTATGCTTAATTGAAATTATAATCCGCTAGGAGGATTAATTATGGAAAAATAAGAAAAATACCTGTACATTTTCTCGTCGAGGAGGCATATTGGCCGTAGAAATTGAAAAGTAAAATTTGTCCACCGTTTTCCAAAATTCAACCTGGAGATTGGTGAGCAATGCACAACAGCAGTGCATGCAATGAGTGCAATGGGAGCACTGATGGTAGGGCGGCTCAGAAAAGGATAAATTTCACTGGTGCTCGAGAGCTCTGTAGCACTGACAAAAGTGAAAAATGCAGTTTTTTGGCTATAATTTTTTTTGTTTAACCCTGTTCCGGTGCGCGAGATTTTTTAGGCACACTAGTGTGTTTTCTGAATTTGGCACTGGGCGGTTTCTGTTTTCGTGCGCATTTTATGAGGCACCGATGCAGACGGTATGTAAAGCATCGGTGTGCTACAGTAATACAATGCACTAGAAAGGTGTGTACGGAGCGCACAATGTCCGGTGTGCCAATGTTTTGTGCATTTTTTTGGCTCTAAATGTTTTTCATTTAACCCCCTTCCAGTGTGCGGGATTCTATGGACGTACCGGTGCATTTTCATCATTTCGTGCCAGGCGATTTCTATCTTTGCACGCGTCTTATGAGGCACTTTTGTGGGTTCTCTGTAACGCACTGGGGCACTACAATAATAAAACGCACTGGGTGGGTGTGTATGGAGCACACGGTGTCTGCTGTGCCAATTTTTTGTGTGGTTTTTTGGCCATAACTTTTTTTATTTAATCTTGTTCCAGCGCGCAGTGTTTATGGGTGCACCAGTGCATTTTCGTCATTCCACGTCGAACGATTTCTATTTTTGCACGCTTTTTACGAAGCACCGGTACAAATTCTGTGTAATGCACCAGGGCGCTATAGTAATAAAACACAACGAGCAGGTGTGTACAAAGCGCATAGTGTCCGATGTGCCAATGTTTTATGCTTTTTTATGCCGTAATTTTTTTTATTTAACCCCATTCTGGTGAGCAGGTTTTATGGGAGCATCGATGCGTTTTATTCATTATGCACTGGGCGGTTTCTTTATCATGCGCTTTTTATGAGGCACTAGTGTGGATATGTTGTAAAGGCCTGGTGCACTACAAAAATTAAATGCATCAGGTGAGTGTATATGGAACGCATGGTGTGTGGTGTGCCAATGTTTTGTGCACACCAGTTCTTTCTCGTGTTGAACACACCAGTGCATTTTATGGTGATAAGCGCACCGTACGAAATACATCCACAAACACCCCCGCCCGCCAACCTCTTCTAGTAACCTCTTCTAGAAATGGATGTCTGGGGTAATTGTATAAGGGGTTCCTCAAAAACATCCACTAGAGAGTCTTTTCCTTATAGTGACAATCAAAAATTTAGCGAAGGTACATCTTGACAAGTTGTCTACGAATTTACAAGATATCCTGGAGATCCACATGATTAGAACAACAATAGGATATGCAAAGGTTATTTTGATGTTCACATGTAATTTTTCCTCTCACTAGGGATAATTGTGCGCATAATTTTTTTCTTTAGGTTATTATGTGAGAATTTAAGTATTAAACCATAGGGTAAACTCCACTTGATAGTCATAGACCACACCTCCAATAACTCTTGCTTGCATGATTTATTGGGATTACAATGATTGGAAAGTGTAAAATTCATTATGTTTATAGAAATGAATATCCTCAATTAGACATGAATAACTATAATTAAAATAAAGGCCAGTAGTATTTACCAATAAAAGGGTCATATTTAATCTACCTGGACCAAAGCCGCAGGAAGAAAACATCTATCCAAACTTGGTGGAAAATTGTTTGAACAATATAATTCCATATAACAAAACAAAATAAGATAACCCGATTTTGAAATTAAGAAAACTCACAAAAACCTTAGATATGGATAATCAATCATAATAACAAAACTTACAACAGTCCTAGATATAGTAGAGTTTGCCTTTTAGTGCAAAACTTAATAAGACTTAATGAAAATATTATTAATAATATATAATATTAATATTCTTAATAATATATAATGTTAATATTATAATATATTAATATTAATATTTTAATTTTAAGTTTCATGCCAAGCTTTAACCTAGATTTATTTTAACGTTAAGTGTCCTACCAAGCTTTAGCCTTTTCCTTGTGAGTAAAGTTTAATGTTAATATTTCTTTTATTAATATTATTATTCTTAATCAATGAAGTTTAGTTTATATGAATATTCTTAATATTATATATTATCATATTAATACTAATATTATATTCAAAATATTTTCATAATATCAATATTAATATTTTAATGTTAATTTTATATTATAATATATAATATTAGTATTATCATATATTAATATTAGTATTTTATTATTAATGTTATAATAATATGAATTATTAGCTATAATATAATATTTTCTTTTGTTTTATATTATATTATATTAATGGGTAGACTATGTATGCATTTGTAGACTTAGCAGTCAAATTGTTGCGCAGAGGTGGGTTCCATGTCCCACAAAGAAGGTGGTATCATACACCAATTTGGTGTCTCACTTGACTGTGACCTTAAAATTGGATAATAATAATAATAATATTAATATTAATGTTATGATTTGAGTGGAGATATTAATTCTTGATCTAATTGATTGTAATAAATGCATTTCTTTTAGTGTATATGCTAATTCTTGGTGTAATTGATGGCACTAAATGCATTATTCTGGTGATTTCAAACAATAATTATTTTTTTATTTGTATTTATTTTTTTGTTACATTAATTCACACAACCATGTCCTCTCATAATAATGAGATGGAGACAAATTTTTTTGAAGAAATGTGTGATGAATAAAGAGAATATTGAAGAAATAAGAAAAGTGAAGAACAAAGAATAGATAGTAAAACATATCAAAGAGAATATTTAAGAACATATCGATAAAGAAAGGAACAAGAATTGATAGCTTAAGAGAAAGAAGAGAAAAGGATAAATGGAAATTAACAAGTAAAATAAAATCGACAGAGAAAAGCACTAGAAATGACCGTTGAAGAACAAGAAGAACAAATAATAAAGAAAAATGAACAAGTGAGAGAAAGGCATTAGAAACAAAAGTTGAAGAACATGAAGAACAAAGGATAAAGAAAAAGGAACAAACAAGAGCATGTCGACAAAGAAAGACACTAGAAATGACATATGTATAATAATAAGAAGAGAGAAAAGCACGCCAAAGATAATATAAAAAAACAAAGGCACAATAAAGAATAGAAGAAAACACACAAGAAAGATTAAATGAACAAGAAAATATAGAGGAAGTAATGAGTGAAAATCTTGAAGAACATAGGAAATGGAAAAGTGAACAACAAATATCATATCAACGAAGAAAACAATATCTAACCAACTCAAATATGGTACACGATGCAGAAGAAAATCCTATAGAAAAAGATATTTAAAAAATATTAATGCCTAATATCAACTTGAATCTCTTGCAAATATGAACATTGCACATCGAATATTTTGTGATAGGATTGATAAATTGGCTAAAGTTCAAATATGTCATGTGTGTGAAGAGTTGTATGATTGAATTCAAGTACATAGGATAAATACATGTATAATGTGTATGATATTTAAAAGAGAAGGAATTCATCATAGATTTTTAGTCGATAGCCATATGAATATAGTCACACAAGTTGAATAGAGGTTGATAGCACACGCAAAAACAACTTTTGAAAGTTATGCACTCAATAGTTGGACAATACAAATATATGGGACACGCCATTATTTTTCCACAAGAGATTACCAATATTGCCATGAAGTTTCCCTGACATATTAAATGTGTGGATTTGATAATTGTTGTGCAGAAAAAAAGGTCCAAAAGGATCAAGTTATGATTTTACTATCAGGAAATAAATTATATTGTGTACATTATATTATCAAATTGAGAATGATCCATATTACTATGGAGTTCAACTTGATAATGATCCACTTCAAGAATTACGTGAAAATGAAATATATGTATCACGTATGATTAATGTTGTTACTTTGCGAGAGATAGATAATGACACTGGATTTGAAATTTTGTAATGGGTTCCAGGGATTGATGATACATTAGATGCCTTACATACATATTTATTTGCATAAAATATTCCAAATTCTTCACAAGAAATTGATATTATTCGAGATTAGGTAAATAACCCTAAACAAGAGAAACAAACTAATGTAGAGGAAGTGCTTAATTGGCCTGTCATTGGCTCATCTCCAATCAATGAGGATAACACTGTGGGATTATTCAATATGGAATTTCCATCGTTGTTCCCAAAAGGTGAAGCATATTGGTTACAAGCATATGGGAGACATGTCCATCTTCATGAGCATGAAAATAATCTTCTTCAATATCGTGATAATAGGTTTGGAAGGCACATGCACTTTAGATACTTTTTACTTGATTTCGTCATCAGACATCATACTCAAGCTTCCTTTGCAATATTTTTAAAGAATAATATGACAGATCTACCAACAACAATGGAGGAGCTATGAGAACATTCTCAAAATCTTCCAGATTCATAACTTGGAGAAATATTGATGCGATTTGGAACTATACTAAGAGGCACACATGCATATTGGAATAAGTTTCATGCTAAGTTATTTAGTTTGGTTCAATAGATTAGGTGTCCTACAATATTTAAATTAAGTGTATCAGATATGCAATGGAAAAATTTACATCAATTAATGTGAGCTACATGTCCTAGAGATCGAGGGGAAGCAAGGAAATGGAGACATCAAAATGTAATTGATAATCCTCATATTATAGAAGATTATATGCACTGAAGGCATACAATATTTCAAGATGAAATTTCAAATTTTTTCATCAAGCTATAGATTATTCATGTCTCTATGAGTGGAAACATCATGGGTATCCACTTATGCATGGATTTATATCGTTAAAAAATTCTCCTAACATGGACAAGTTGAATTGGGATGATCCAGTGCAAGTTAGACTTGCAAAATAATATTTTAATGGATGTGTACATGCAATGAATCCACATGGTCAAAATCAAAGAAATATTAAGGTTAGACTCAATACTGACAAACACCACATATTTGAATATGATGCTATGAATGATTATTAATAACTTCTTAATTGTGTTGAGCATCACATCACTTTCAATGAGAGATAATTTCTTCAGAAGAAGACAGGAAGATTGGCATGACGATATAAGGCACCACAGAATTTATGTGAAGATTCCAAACATTATGTTAACGAGAATGGAGAAAACACGTATGAAGAAAGATGAAACAATGATAGATTGAATAATTATGAAACATTAATTATTTCGATGGCTAATATAGATTTGAAACATGTTCTATCGACGCGTGTTGTCATTAATTACATAGAAAAACACGCAAAAAAATATGAGAAAGGATCATAAAAATTCCATGATATGTTGATCCGTGTTTCTTCTATTAAAAATCCAAATGAACCAACAACACGTTCATACAAGAGTTTGTTGTGTGAAAGCGTTGTTGACAAGGATATAGATGCACAAGGGAAATGGTTAGAATGTAATAATGGAGCTATTGTGTGTGTGTTTCCTTGATTTAACTGAGTTCCTGATTAAGAAGATAACAAGTTTGTAGAATTTTGTTGGTCTGAGTTGGTATTGTATAGGTCGAGAAAATGACGAGATATTGCATAATTTGGAAAATTTTTGATACAATCCATTGCATGTTGATTGCAATCCATTTCCTCTAGTTGATCCAGTTGAATCTGATGGTGAAGAAGTTCAGAATCCACCTGGAGGTCCTAGGGAGAATGGATGGGAGATCATTTGTGCATTGTATCAAAATAAATATATAAATTACAATGAGTTTGAGATGTTGGGACACAGAGATCGGATTGTGCGCATAATTGGAACACACATTTTGTTGATGAAGTAACTTCCAATCATGTTATTCATTTCATATATGAAAAAATAAAGTTTAATTTGATTCGTGCTAACCAACATGAAAATTATTATTCCATTGAAAGTTAGGGGGTTAAGAAAATAATAGCATTTGATATTGCATTTGACCATTATAGATAATGGGTTGATCAACTACTTATGATAATTCAAGGAATTGCATGTACATGAAACTATTATTTAATCAGAGCTATAAAAAAACTCCCTTCAAATTGATTCAGTTCCGAAGAAGAGTATGTTACTTCTTTTAGCTCCTACAGGGGTTGCAACTGTCAACATATCTACAAGAATAATTTTTTTGTACTGTAGCTTCCAATAAAAGACACGTCACCTTTGAAGGGACAAGTTTAATGACCCTACAAAAATATTTGAAGCATATGAATTATATCTTGATAGACACAAATGACTTTCATTGGAAGAAATGTATTACAAAACATTGATAAGAGACTTCGACAGGATTTCCCAGAAAATGAAAAGATCAATTTTGGTGGGTGTTTTATTATATTGGTCGGTGATTTAGGACAATATATTCATGTTTCAGATAACCTATATATGCACGTGAAGGTATTGCAAAATAATTATGGAACTCATTCACAATGGTTGTGGCCCTTGATACCATGTTTCGACAAGATGGAAAAAGCAATCGATAAATATATTTTTGTTGTTTGTTAATGAATGAAAGGGATGCAATACCAAATATGGAATAATAAGAAGCACTTATGTCTCATAGAAATACATGCTTGTATCCTTCCATAAAATAGGGAAAATTTTAAGGATAGAAGTTTGTCTGAAAGTTTAGAAACCTTGGCGAATCTTACTGGTCCCTAATATGAAAATTGTAAAATTGTTGGTGACATTTTTGTAGAAATATTTATGTTTCCAATGTTTTTATATTATTTGATATAATATTTTAGTGATTTTTAAGGAAAAATAATGATGTACTATAAAATTTGGGCGAATCATTTTAGAAAAAAATTTGAAATTTGCGAATATTTTTTTTGGAAAAAGCATGGAAATTTAGCCCACCTGCGAATATTAGCCCCTAAAATTATCCCTGCCACAAAAAGAGTCCTTTGATAAAGAAATAATTTTTTTTTCAACAAATGATGATGCAGAAAATCATAGTAAGCTTTGTTTAAGAATCCTAAGTTGTCCCATTACAGCTAGTGTTGCTACAAAAGTAAAAGGAAACTACGTGGAAATAGATAAGGAAGAAATGGAATTTGAGTTGCTTATTTTTTTTGGAGCTCTAGTTATGATTACATCAAACATATGGACTGATGTAGGACTTGAAAATGGTGCTCTTGTAATTGTAGAAAAAATTGTGTATAAACTTGAAACTTAACTTCCAGAACCACCCACATATGTTCTAGTAATATTTGATAATTATATGGGAGTACCATGGGATGATTCATCCCCTAAAAAATTTCCTATTACACATATTGAAAGAGGTAGTATAAAACAACTTCCTTTGAAAATTTCTTGGGGATTCACACTCCATAAGACACAAAGATTGAATTTGGAGAAGGCTACTATTAATATTGGGAATCAAGAGAGAGATGGTATGATGTTTACTTCAATATATTGAGTTAAATATATGAATGATCTATAATTCCAACCTCCCTTTTCACATGATCGATATGAAAAGATGGAAAAAGTATCAGATGTGACTGCAAGAAAAAATATAAGTGAGATTGAGATCAATCACATTGTAAATTGTTTTCTAATTGAATATATTCTTATTATTTTCATTTTCTATCATTCAATATTATAACTTTGTATTCAAAATTTTTATTCTCATAATATATAATCTTATAAGTACTAAATATATTTAAAATGAGCACATCAGTTATATGTTCAACATATTTTTGTGGCAGCGCCAACTGAAACCAGCCTAGATCCATCTTAACCCAGAATCTATGAAGTGCCGAGAGGGATCAAATATCTCGAGGTGTAAACATTTCCTCAAGTTTTTCACTCAAAAAATAGGTTTGTGCCTCGAGATATTTGATCCTTCTCAGTGCTTGATAGATTTGGGGTTAAGATGGATCTAGGCCAGTTATAATTATTTATATTTTATATAATGTTTTTCAATACATTCTCCTAATTTTTTTTATAAATGTATTGAGTATTTTTCATAAAATTTATGGATTCATTTTTTTTTAATTGGTTAAAAATTTGATGACTTTGAATTTTTAGTTTGTTATTACTAGAATTTAGCCAAACATTTTTTTTATAAAAAAATCAATTTTGAATAAACATTTAGTTTATATATATAAAAATATATTTGGAAACCCCCTATTTATAATTGTGGAATTTTAACATCTATATAGAAAATTCAATTAATCCATTTTTTTAAATAACTAGTTTCCCTTATATCATTTTAAATAACAAAAAAAGACAAATTTCTAAAACATTTAAACTATAGTATTCCTTAAAACTTGTTATTTAATTTATAAAGTTGAGATGTAATAGGAAAAAATTTTGTTTATAGATATTCATTCAAGTTGTACAATCTGTTTTCATAATAAGTACTATTAAAAAATGGCATCATGATGCATTATGTATGCTTAATTTGTGTATGGATTATAATTATGGAGATAGATCTCACAACAACACAAAAGGACTAAAACATTATGAAATTTCTACAATCACACTTAGGGTTGTGTAATAAATTTATCAACACAATTAATACATCATACATATATTTATAAACGAAAAAATAAGACCAAAACAATTAATATTATGTATACTGAATGAGAAAAATCATTGCCTCATTTCCTAAAATCAAGTTGACTTAGGCATGCTTTGACTTGGTAAACATGATCAATAGTGTTATTCATGTATTAAAACAATTAAATTTGGACAACTAAATTTCTTCTCCTATAATTTCACGATGTTTTTGAATGTGGACCATCGAGTTGTCGAGGTGCCATTACAAACAATTTGTTTAACTAACACAAAATATATTTGACATTAAGGTTAGAGATAGCTTGCATTAAATATTTAACATTGGTCATATGTGAGATATTTATCATGAAAAATGTGTTATAGGCCATGTTATCACATCCAATCAATTTGAGCCTCCCAATGGGATCAATCAACATCATATTCCCCTTGTCATCATCTTGCACAAAGCCCTAAGCATGTACCTTTCATCCCTTATAATTTCATCCCTAATTACCATATCTAAGCCAGTTTGAGTACCAACGCTCATTGTAAACCTACTGGGGTGATTTCACCTACAAGTTTCTCCCCTATGGCCAACATTGGTCACCAACAGGTAAGCCTCCTTTGCACCTACGTTGGTTCTAGAATTTTAGTAGAATGAGCGAGATTTCAGAAGCTTCACCTTCTAGGAGTTTTTGAAATTTGTTTCAACTACTTACCTTGGATTGAAATTCAGATCCTATACTACCCTAATTTGTAGCTTTCACCACTTTTCATTTGATCCTATCCCTCCATCCAAGGTGGATCTAAAGCCCTATAATGGTAATTGGATAAGAACTCCCAACTTACCCCTCTATCCTATATATTTACCCTCTCATATGCTAGAGGGAATGGTTGGATTTGGAGAGTGATTATGTCATTATGCTGTTGTAGTAAGTAGTTATAATCTCATGCATAGGGTGACTCAAGGTGCATATTGTGACAAGGAAAGGATGAGTCAAAAACTCGGAGGAGCTCTTCTACGAGATCAACTACCACTTATGGTTGTAAACTCCTTCTATTTATATTAATGCAAAGAATTCTTTGTTTACCTATATTCGATGTTGATTCAAGTATTTAAATACCATGTTGATATATTGAACAATGTATTTAGATGATACTACATGAATCTCATATTTTCTTGGCTTGTGTTACCTGACTATGCAGGATCTAATTTTGGCAATTGGAGCTGGAATTGGAGCTTCCAATCTAAAGGAGGGGTGAAGTGAGCGAGATTTTTTAGGTAGGCCTTACTCCTTAATCTATTTAATTTAATTAAAATCATTGGGTTCATTGTCCCTCTGTTGTTCTAGGTTGACCAACAAACCTAGGGGAGGTACCTTTGTCCACAATCGTAAACTCCGTATAACTAATTGGTGAACATACTAGGGAGTACAGTATTCCCTTGGTTTTTTTTCCTTGTCCTTTATGTTCAATTACCTCCTTGACAGACCTTTGTTGCATCATCCAACCAAGAACATACCTAGGAATTTTATTCACTCAAAACTTTTTACAATTTTCATGTTGGAAACCTCTTGTTCAGGCCGAACACTCACCCAGTGCCTCTGACATAGTGTTGCACCTCACCCTCGCCCACTTTGTCCCACCGTTACAAATCACTAGTGCCCGCTCTGCACCAGAATTGGTCCATGTTTTCCCACAGGTTTTGCCTTGGTTTTTGAGCCTCTCATCCATCAGCCTGCTTCTAGTTTAGTTTCTTTGGGTATTTACTATCTTGTAGTCTCTCTAAAACCCCCATTTAGTTTTTCATTTGTGTTGTTTTCCTTTAGTAAGAATTGGATTCATTTTTTTTTCTTATCATTTGGTCACTTGAAAACTTATTTGTTTGATTTTTATTGCTTGGATGAATTGTTGTTTGATTCCTCATTTTGAAAGTTATAATTGAATCAATAATTTAACATTTGCATCTTATTTTTCTTCATTTGAAAAATCCAGTGTGGTGAAAAGAATAATATTTGCATTTGTAATTTAGGTTTTTTCATGTGCATTAGATTAGGAATGGTCTCATTGAAAGGAATATTGCATCTTGGATCTTTTTGCTGCATATTATGTTCTACATCTTGATTTTTTCTTCCCTTCCCTATATAAATTTTAATTGAAAGAGAAAAAAAATCATGTTTTCTCATGTTAGATTTGCATCTTAGGATATTCAGGTAACATTCGCGGTGATCCCTAAAATTGTAAATTAATCAAAGATAAACAATAAAATTTACTAAATCAACCTAAGGCGAATTTTTAATATTAACACAAACATTTATAGGTATAGGCTAGAGATTTGTTCTGACATCGTTAAATTTAGGAGTTTTCATTGTTTTCCAACGTTTCATTCTGGGAGTGAAATCTTGTTCCACGTACGTAAGTGTATAGGATCATTCTCCACATACCTCTGGGTATATCAGATGGCATTCTAATCATGAAAAGTATATGAGAACACTCTCACCAAACAATTACACAATAGACAACACTACTATAGACTACACTCCCATGTACCTTAGAGTATATTTTTGGAGTCCCTTATAGGTTGCTATCCATCCATATGTAACCAAATCTTCCACCTTGTATACCATGATACACTGAACACAAAATTCAAGGAGATTGGTTGTTGTAAGTTAATTCCTTGGTTCACAAAGGTGTATATTGGAGTTCATGGTTTCTTGGTAGTCCTTTATTCCTAGATTATTTATTTTTTTATTTATTTCTTTTTTTCTTAATGAAATTATTATCCAACGTGGAAGAAAAAAATCTACCTCACGTCATTCACATATAAAGAAAAATAAGCCTCCTCTACATTTAGAGGCTACTCCTAACTGGCGTCCAAAAAATAAGGAAACACAAAATACCAAATCAGGAACTTTAGGCACTACTTCTGGCCCTCCTCTTGACACTAAATTTCCATAATCATCTATCCCTTTGAGCTCCCAACCTGAGATTACATCAATCCCTATTGGTGACACTGATAGAATTGAAACAAAAGCCCCTGAAACTTTATTACCTGAGAAGGCATTAAGGCCCTAGGTCATATCAGTAGGGTATGCAAGGTGAACCTTACTCTTACTATCACAATAATGAGAATTCACCCATGAAATCTTGGTACACCTCCTACTTGGCCTTACAACCCTCCATATCATCCTCATCCTATGAACTAACCATTTCAACATTATGTTCCTCAACAACCTCAATGGAACAATCCATCCTAAGGGTGGAGGCCTTAACATAATCAACCACCTACTCTAATGCCTCCACCCCAACCTAAACCTCAGCTTACTCATGCTACTCCACCCAAGGTTCCTCATATGCCTACACAAACCAATCCGAACTCGAACAACAGACAAGCACATCAAGTTTATAGTGTAGAGACAACCTATCCAGCTTACGATGTGTAGGTACAGGATATTAATCTCAGGTCAGGAAGAGTACTCCCAGATAACCATGCTATGTCTCCACCAGTAGAGGTTGAGAAGGAAAAGGAATAAAGTAACACTCAGATGCAACAACCTCCTTTACCTAAGTGCTTGATCCATTCCAGTTAGTACACCCCAAAGGAGACCAAACTTCTCAGAGAACTGAAAACATTGTCTGCAAATATACCACTTCTCCATTCCATTAAGGATGTCCCTATTTAAAATAGGCTCATCAAGGAAAAGTGCTTCAATAAAACTGGGAGAAAGAAGAAAGATACCCCCACCATCAATGTAGTAGGATAGTTGTCCAACTTAATGTTGGGAAGGGTGATCTTTCCAAAGTACCTGAACCCTGGCAATCCAGTTGTAGATGTGCACATAGATGGTGTCATAGTCCACAATACTCTGATTGATTTCGGGGCTTCCATCAATGTCATGACCAAGGAAGATATGTTTAAACTCGACCTCCAAGGTACTGTGAGGAAAACCACAACAACTTTGAAACTTGCAGATCGGTCCATAGTAACTCTGGAAGGAATTGTTGAGGATGTTATGGTTTAAATTGACTCTTGGGAGTATCCTACAGATTTCCTAGTTTTGTATCCAAAACCTGAGTTCAATGGATATCCTCTCATCTTAGGGAAACCTTGGTTAGCCACTGCGATGCTTATATCAGGTGTTGGGCCGAAAACATGACTATTAAGAATGGACCCTTGTCTAAACAGCTGGTATTATATCCTCCAGCTGAATCTCCCATTGATCATGACCTACCTCTATGAGTGGAGGATGAAGAAGAAGAGTTATACAACACTACTCTCATTTTTACCATAAATGCTATTCTTAGAGGGGGGCAACTTGGTGAAGCTTAACTCATCGACCATGTCATTCAAAACTAGTCCCCTACTAAGAGTCTGCTTGAAAACCTAGCTAAAGAATCTGAAATCCAACCTTGGATGGAATTGCACTCATTCGATTCAATATCTGAAACCACCAAGGCTATAGAGTTTGGCCCATCCAGATCTCTAAAAGTTAACTCAATCCTCTCATATGAAGAAGAAAAGCAGTTATGCCAACATCTAAAAGAAAACCTAGATGCATTTTCTTAGGATTACAAGGACATGAAAGGGTGCATCCATTAGTATGCAGACATCATATTTATATTCAGGAAGGATGAAAACCTTTATGCCAACTTCAAAGGTGGATGAACCCAGATATAAAGGAAATAGTCAAGGAAGAATTGTAGAAATTGTTGGATGCACGTTTCATTTATCCTATATCATATAGTGAGTCGATATCTCCTCTTGTCCTAGTCCTAAAGAAGAATGGAAAATGGCGAATCTTTGTTGATTATCGGGAACTTAACAAAGCCACCAAGAAGGACCATTTCCCTTTTCCTTATATAGACCATGTCCTGGATGGCCTTGCAAGAAAGAATTTATTTTCCTTCTTAGATGGGTTAAGTGGGTATAACTAGATCCAAATCAACCTTGAATACCAAGAAAATACTACTTTCACTTTCCCTGTAGGTACCTTCACTTACAGAGTCCTACCCTTTGGGTTGTGAAATTCCCGAGCTACCTTCCAAATATATGTCTTGATAATTTTCTTTGAGCTAGTCCATGACTCAGTTGAAATATATATGAATAATTTTACACCCTATGGGGATGACTTCGAGGAGGCTCTCTCCAATTTGGGAAAAGTGCTGAGAAGGTGCATTGAGATGCATCTCTCCCTGAGCCTAGAAAATTGTGAATTCTTGAAAAGAGTAGGAGTTGTATCGGGACACTCAATATCCCAAGTAGAAATATAGGTGGAAACAAACAAAATCACCATCATCAAAAGGGTACCAACTCCTCAATAGCAGATAGATGTCATGAGCTTCTTAGGGTTAGCTGGATATTATAGAAGGTTCATCAAAGATTTCAGCAAATTGGCTTCGCCACTATTTTTTGTTTTTGGCCAAATATTACGAGTTTACTTGGTCCATTGTTTTTCAAGAAGCTTTTGAGCTCATTAATGGAAAGTTAACTATTTCCGCTATTCCCTGAGGTCCAAATTGGACTCAGCCTTTCCAAATCCACACAGATGCATCGGATAAAGTTATGGGGGCATCATTAGGGCAGTTAGAAGACAAATTACCTTATGTAATCTATTTCATCAGTAATAAATTGTCTAAATCCAAACTCAATTATACTATCAGAGAGAAGGAAATGTTAACCACTATCCATGCTTTCAACAAATTTAGACACTATGTCATTTGTTATCTGACATTTGTACACACTCACCATGCAACCATCAAATATTTAATGAAAAAACTAGATGTTAATGGTAGGATAATTAGATGGTTGTTACTATTATATAAGTTGACCTAGCCATTGTTGATAAACCTGGAAAGGATAATGTTTTTGCAGATTTTTTTATCCAGGTTAGCTCTATCTGCAGATAAAGTATGAATGGTGGATGACTAGCTTCTAGATGAACATCTTTTCACTATCTCAGCACTCTCACCATGTTTTTCTAACATAGGTAACTACTTGGTTGTAGGAAATTTCCCTCATAATCTATCATTCAAGGAGAAAAGTAAGATCATCATAAAAAGCACCCCTTTCACATGGATTGGGGATAATCTTTTCAAGATAGGCCCTGACCAAATTCTCAAAATATGTGTGAGGGATGAAGTATTTTTTTATATTCTCTCTTCATGTCATGATATCCCTTGTGGAGGCCACTTTGCTACAAAAATTACTACCTTCAAAGTTTTGCAGGCAGGATACTATTGGCCTACCCTTCACCAGGATACCAGAAGATACACTAGCAGGTGCTACCAGTGAAAAATTATGGGGAAACCTACACAAAGGGATGAGATGCCTTTTCACCCTCAGGTGGCTCTTGAGCCATTTGAAAAATGGGGCATTAAATTCATTAGATCTATTGATCCACCATTTAGATAAAAAAGTATATCATATTCTGCACTAGTTACTTGACAAAGTGGGCTAGAAAAAATTTGTGAAGGTAGCAACCAAGGAGAAAGTAGTAGAATTTCTGAGAGATAATTTGTTTTACAAATTTGGATACCCTAGAGAGGTATTCATTGATCAGTGGGCACAAGTCACACCTCATATCATTGATAATCTTCTGAGGAGGCACAAGATATAGCATAATACTTCAACTGCCTACCACCCTCAAGAAAATGGCCAAGTGGAAGTGACCAACACAGCCTTGGAGAATATACTCACCAAGGCTGTGAGCAGTAGTAGAAAAGATTGGGCAGATAGATTGGTAGAAGCTACTTGGGCCTACAACAAAACTTGGAAAACAACAACAGGATTCATTCCTTATGACCTATTCTATGGCAAGAAAGTTATGATTTCAATTGAATTTTAGTTCAACACCTTAAGGATGGCATCGGAGTTAGACCTAGATATATCAAATGCCCAACAAAGGAGGTTTTTTCAATTAAATGGATTGGATGAGTTCAGGATGCAAGCACTCCTTCACACATAAGTGATTCAGCTGCAAAGGAATTTCTAGCATGACAGCTACATTAAGGAAAATACCTTTCAATACTGAGATTTGGTGTTTTTGTATGACTCAAGGTTTAAGGATTTCAAAGGCAAACTGATGACAAGATGGTTGGGACCCTACAAAGTGGAAAAATGTTATGATAATGGCACAGTTCTGATCATAACCATGGATGAGGAAGGAATTCCCCTACTTTTCAATGGTTATAGGCTTAAAGTTTACAAAAAGCCCCTGTGTAGGGAAGAATTTATAAATTCCATAAAAATAGAGGTGTATTTCATGGGAAACTCCATAGTTTCTAGTGCCTATACTCCACTCTGTTCATTCCATGACTCCATCCATATCCCCCATGAACCATATCCCCCCATTTATGAGCAAATTGAAGCAAGAAGAGGCAAGAAAAAGACTGCTACAGGCATCATAAATTTTCTTGTAGCAAATATGTGTGTGGCACACCAAGACCAAAATACGAAGAAAAATTTATGAGGATGACTCCAAAATACCACCAAAAAACTCCAAGAGGACAAGCACACAAACAATGGAACCTGAAGACCTCCATGCAGCACCTGCAAAGAAAAAAAAAAAATATTAAGCATCTTACTCATAAAAGTCAAATAGCTCACTCAAAAAAAGTTGCTCACTCAGAAAATAAATAAGAGATGAAGATACAACAAAGAAAATCTCATGGTTGCCACCACAAGCTTTATATCCTAGCACCATCTCATTAAACACCTCACCAACACCAGGTAGGCTTAGGTGTGGCTCTTCACCTCTCGCAATGCATCCATAATGACCAAAATGGTTTAATGTTGAGTTTTAAAAATTTAAAAGGCAAAAAGGTGGCGAGTTAACTTGGCCACCTTCATAAAGTGAAACTAGAGGAAAAGTGAAAGCGCATGCCACCTGGGCAAGTAAAATCAAGTCAAGAGAGAGTGGATGGGTATAAAGGAGGTGATTACGAGGCTCAACAATCATGAACTAGAGTGGGACCAACGGTCTCAAAGAGGAAAGCTTGTGTTAAGTACGAGTCAGTATAATGCTTTAGATTAAAAACCCATAAAGGTAATATTTGTCTCATTTTTACCATTCCGTTGAGCTTTTCTAAGAGAAGAAAGAGCATGAGAGCAGTGGGAGCCAACAGGAGAGAATCATCAATGTTTGATCTTGCATGCACCATCGCACTACTGGAAACATATTTTTGCTACAGACAACATCATAAGAAGATCATCAAGGGTATAAAAGGAACCACAAAGTCACCTATGGGTGAATATGCTTCCCAAATCCACCATCTCTCAAACCAAAAAACTAGAGGAAAAGTTTAAGTGGTTGCCATCCTCCATCATGGAAATTTCTCCATGAAATTTACACACAGCAAAGTAAATTTTGAAAATAAAGGGTAAAAGAAAATTTTTCTTACATTTTGTTTCAAGACCTCCATCTCCAAGACATAACTCTCAAACATCTCACCACCTTCATATCACAACCATTAAAATGGGAGGGGGATTCAAGAGAATGGTTCCCACTGACATTAAGAGAATTAGGTAGCATCCTCATGTCATGGAAATCTTCTGAAATCACCAATGGCTAGGATTCTTTGATATTTTAAAAGGTTTTGATGAAGATATAGCTAGATAATTTGCAGTGGCTCTGTAGTCACACTCAGAAGAGAGAGCCACCACTATGGTTATAGGCCTAGCCATCACACTAACACTTGAACTCATAAAGAGAGTCACAAATTTCCCCTTAGGAGTCAAATAGGTTAAGGAAATAATGCCTATCATTACTACCACTAAACGTTTCTTTCTTCCAGGAGAATATTTCATTGAAGACAAAAATGGAGTGAGGAGAGAAAGCCTTCCATAGCCATAGGATGAAGTAGACTTCCATATCATGAAGTTTATTTCTTTTGAATGTAGACTTAGTGTGGTCTATGTGTATCATTTGAAATTGTTAAATGAACTTAGGTTTCAAGGAGAACTCCCTCTAGAACAGAGATTAAGCATCCCTCACTTCCTCCTGAACTCCATAACTGACATGATCCATAAGGTGAGGAAAATAAAATATCAGCAGTTGGCTCATCATGGCCTCATAAAACTAATTGTGAATGATGCTTTGAGAAGGTTGAACCTACCTGTATCCTATTCTTCTTTCATAGACATGGATAGGGAAGCCTTTATAGCTACCAAAATAGGGAAAACCTCTGCGTCTAGCCTTATAGAGAGGAAGGTAGAAAAATAAGAAGAAGATGTTGAAGAGGAGGTAGAAGAAGAGGAAGAGGAGGAAGAAAATAAGGAAGAAAAAAGAGGGATGGAAATTGAGGCTGAAAACACAGAGAAAACTGAAATAGAGCAAGAAAAAGTTGAGGGGAAGAAGGAAGAAATGATTGAGGAAAAGGAAGGATTGGACCCTATCCTAGGTAGTGAAACCTCCCCTCAAGACACCAGCATCTCACTAGATATCACAAATCAAGAAGTGGATGCTACCCTAACTTCTTTGAGCACACATGTCAAAAAAAATAAAGAGGCAGACACCTGTGTATTTCAAAACTAGGAAGAGTCAAAGGGTGAGGCAGGGGAAATCATAGACTCCCACCAAGAGCCCTACGGCCATTGAGGAATCACCAAAGAAAGATGAGGAAATCAGATTAGAGGAAGGAAGGATGCAAGAGGTCACTTCACCTGTAAGGACCACTGTATCATATATCGAAAGACATTCAACAATATTGGCATCCCATACACCTCATGCAACCCCCACAGACCCTCCAAGGACTAAAAAGAGTGAAAAACAAGGGAAAGAGATTCTTCAGCAAGAAAAACATATTTTTCTACAGGAAACTCTTTTTTTTCTACTAGAAACTCCAACAATCCCAGATTTAGAGAAAAAGTCCCTGGTTGAGGAGGAAAAGACAACCACAGAGGGGAAATAGGTCAAAGAAGTTGAGGACAAGGCACAAGAGGAAAAAAAAGATGAAAAAGAGGGAGGAAAATATGATAAGGAAGAGGCCACCTCACCAAAACCGATCCTCAAAGATGTAGCCATAGTGCCAAACCCTAGCCCTCAACCCAAACTCAACTCCTACTACACATACATTGATGGGGGTATATTGATTCCTCATGAATTCATAGTGCCTTTGTTTTATCAGTTGGGAGAGGAGAGGACACACACTCATCATTGGATTAATATTGCAACAATTAAAGGTGTGAATGACATAGGGGTCATAGAAGGAAAAGTAACTAAATTGGGGAAGGATTTATATGATTTTAGGCTTAGAGAGTCATTGTTAAAAGGGAAACTTCAAAAGGCCCAAGAAAATAATGTAGCATTACAAGAGAAGTAAAGGAAAAAAAAGTGGATACAATGGCAAATTTGTGCATGAAGGCCATTCAACACAGATATCCATCAGATTCATATGCAGTTTACCTCAAGCATCAGTGCCTCCTATTCCAAACCAAAAAATTATTCTCCCATGGATCCTTACCTTTCCAAAAGTACAAACAGATCATTTATTTTTGCAACCAATCAAGTATGGAAGACATGGAAAAAATGACAGAGTTCTACATGCACAACCTTGTGTTGACAGACTTGAACATTTGAGACCCCAATCCTAGGATGGGAGACATGAAATTAATGACATTGGCATCATGGATGGTTAATGAAGAGACCGAAGCACAAGAAATGAGAAGGGTTATGAGGAGACAAAAAAAGAAACCTTACACACTAGGGCAGAACTATTCAGCCCTAGTGGAGTCATCAATAACCATCTAAAGATTGAAAATTATCTTGCACTAGTAGAAAAATACCTCCACACAAAAGCTAAAGCAATGAATCGCTTTGATTATGTTTCTAGGTTGTTGGGAGATGAGTGCATAATGGCTAGCCAAATGATATAGAAAAACTTCGCTCACAGCCTTAGAAACATGGATTACCACATACTAGAAATATTGAGGGGTGCCTTGGAGAGAGTACCATTATATAAGAGGGCCATGCAGGCCAGGGATATTCAGTGGCTTGGTTTAAATCTCATTCCACCTTTGCGACTGGGGTTGATTGATGGAAAGGACCAATATGAGAAGAACAAAGAATGGGAGGAAGCAGAAAATAATGATGGTTTTTACCCTCCTGAAGGGACTCTCGCACTTCTTCCTCGGAAATTCACGGGGTCCGTAAAAGCTTTGAAAGAAATGCATAAGGAGGACTAAGTTGCTCAGAGGATGATAAACCATTTTTTGGGGGGGGATGATGAGCTCCATCATTAGGTATATTTGGAGGGGTTGATGGTCACATTTTTGCCTTATTAAGTCTCTTTTTCTTGCATTTTAATTATATTATTGGTCTTATGATGCTACTGTAGATAGTGATTGAGGCTTGTCATACTTCAAGTGCCTAATGAGTAAAATGAAAGAAAATCACAGAGATATTGCATTTTTGTTGACGATTTTTCCATTAAGACTCGGAGTAGACAACAAGGAGAGATTATAGGGGGATTTTCCACCTCCTTAACTCCCAAAGGCAGCTAATGTATCCTCAACATTCCCTCCAACAGCTTGAAATCAAAGGCAACAAAGAAAACTCAAGTCAAGTGCACCAAATCTACACCTCACTTACAGTCAAAGTGGACTCATCATCTACTTTTTAGGGAGTTTTCCGTAGCTACCCTTTAGGTTAAATAGGGTTGAGAAATATCTCATTGGGATTCAAACTTTGTAGAAATCCATTAGGCTCTTAGCTCTTGTAATAGGTTTTTGAGACTTTCATGTTGATGTAATGAGACTGTCTTTGCAATAAAATGAGTATTCAGATTGTGCTTCACTGATCTAGTTTTAGAGGGCTAGGCTTGGGGGTTAGGGCCCAATCCATTGGCCTTAGTCTCTCTTTTGTATTCATTTTTTACTTTTATGTCATTTTAGCTAGTTTTTCTTATGAATATTTAGCTAGTTTGCTTTCATTTCAATTCACTATTTTTAGTTTTCTTCCATTTGATTTTTTATGTAGATTTAGCTTTCTTACATGTTGGTAGAGTAGGTTATAAACTTATAAATATGTGTGTCAAGCCTCCCCCTCTCATCTCTTTTATTGGAGCTTCTGGAGGGTAGACCTTCCCTAAAGGCAAAAATTACTTCTTAGCTTATGATTTATTGGAATGAATAAGTTAGGTTGTTGTAGTTCCATGAATATGTTTAGAATGTTGTGTTAGATCTCTATTTGTAGGCTAAAGTAGATTTAATTTCCAAATTCAATTCATCTTCTTCATTTCATTTATCATGAATTTTTCCATATTTATTGGATTAACATGCATTTTTCTTGCAGGTTCAGGTAGGACAACAAAGGAGGACTTCACTAGCACCTTCAACTTGATTTCTCACACTTCATCGGCCTTCTGTTCAACAAAATTTCCATCAGTGATGTTTTCATATTTTTCATCCCTACACCATGAGCAAACCCTGGAGGTGCAAGAAAAGCCTCACAAGAGGTTCCGAGCTTGGCCAAGGGGTGGGCCACCTTCTACTCATCCAAAACCACCTTCACTCCACCCTCCCTACACTTTTCACACCCATTGCTGGCCTCGAATTTCCCTCATACTATTTCTTGTAGAAATTCAAGACTTTCCTATAGCACTACAGGTAACCTGTAGCAGCACTTGTAGCAGCACTAGTGGGCCCCTCCTTAAGCCCATAAATCACTATCCACCTCATCTAGACCTGCCAAAACCACCCATACACCTTTAGCCTTGCACTAGTGTGTTCAAATCTTCCATAAGCCACCTTAGCACTTTCTCCTCCTAGCTACAAAACAATGCATTTACAAGCATATTTATCTCATGATTAGTTGCATGATTAAAAGCATGATAGGTAGAACATAGAGTGGATAGAATGTGTTTAGCCATTTTTCCCAGCAAAGTGTGATTAGGTTAGTTTCTTTTATGCAATTTTAATTCAAAAATTTATTGTATGCAAGATGCCTAGTTTTCTTTCATTTCTTATCATAGCTTAACGTGTAGACTTCTTTCATTGTAGAGTAGTTATATGTACTTTATTGTTGTGGTATATTTATTTTCTTGTTGATGGAGCCATGGCTTTGAATCATTTGTAGGCCTAGGCCTAAATTCAGAAGTGTGACAGACTTCATCCATAAACCCTAGAAGTAGAACCCTTTAGTAGAGCTCAGAAGAGGATGACATGAGTAGAATGCATCTACTTTGTATATAGCATGATCACCTCCAAATTTTTACGAGCCCCACGTTGACAAAGTAAAGTAGGGCTCCATCTGGGAGTTGCAACATTCTTAGTGCAATACCAAGACTCACCACCTATTTTTTCATTTTGATTATATTTATATCTTTCATGAGGTCAAATATGTGATTAACTAACCTAATTAAATAAACTGGGATAATGATGCAAGTTTACATGGAAAGCTTTATGTTAACATGTAACAATAATGGTTGTTATGTTATGTGACATGCTATTCCATTTATGAAGTTACTTTATGTAATGATGATTATTTTATCTAATGGAATAAGTGATTTGGAATATTACATGCTAGTAAATCTTGTAAAAAAAATCTAATCCTATGTATTTTTACACAAGGTCTATCGGGATGTTACAATTATGAAAAATCATTATTTTTTAGGGATTCTTTGATTGAATTAGATAGTTTTGGATAATAATAAATTTAAATTATAGGTTTAATCAAAATTTTAGTTTTCATATAAAAAAGAGATATTGATTTATTATAAAATTTTAAAAATTAATATTTAGTATTTTTATATTAAAAAAATATTATTTTTTATTTTTTATACATTTTTTATTTGAGTGGTTGAATAGAATCGTTGTGATCTTTTCTATTTAGATTAATTCTCATAGTTTAACTTGTTATAACTCTAGAATAAAGTAACTATGTTGAGTTTTTAGAAGAGTCTATATTGTGAGTTGGCCAAATATCAACAATCTCTCTTTTTTTTTACTTATAAAACAACTAATTTATTTTCCAAACCAATTTACAATATCAAAACTTTATATTTAAAATATAAAATATTTTTATAAAGCATGTTTTCCATTAACTTTCATTAAAATTATTTGAAATATAACTTAAAACGAAATTTTAAAATATTATATACTTGGTATATAAAAAAGTAAATAATTAGATTTAAAATAATTTCAACAAAATGTAATGTTAAATTTAGTGTGTTTAATATCAAAATTTGTGTTTCCTTATATAAATATATAGAGTATAATATAGTATAGTACGAAGGCATTTATTAAATCTTTTTTATTTTATTAAATCACCTCTAAGACCATATCGATTAAAAATACATATCTTTTTTACTACAAATACATATATTTTTTCATATTTGAAGAATACCTTTATACTAAGCAATGCACTATCAAACTATTTTAATCATACTTTTTGTAATAGTAAAATAGTTTTACCTGCAAATTCCATAATCATATGGACAATATTAAAACAATTAGTCCCCACCATTAAGGCTTTCTCTTTCATAAATATTATTTATAATTTATATTGAATTTTATTTTTAGAGATCAAAAATTTTAAGAATATTTTTTATATTAAATTGTTTTATTTTTATATGTATAATTTTAATATAAATTTATTTTAATTAACATAAATATTAAAATATTTATGAAATGAAATGAAATATGTTTTAGTATTTTTATTTTAAAAAATATATATCAATTTTATGTTTTATATTAAATTTAAAAGAAAATGTGTATTTCTTTTATGTTAAGTTGTAAAAGATGTAGTTTAGATATAATGGATGAAAGCAAGAATTATATTTCTTTATAGTGAAGTTTAAAACTTATTTTTCTTTTATTTTTAATTTGGAATAAGAATATTTAGAGAATTATTTTTCCATTATTACATCACATAGAACTATTTGATAAATGTATTAACATGTCAATTACAACACATTTTTACAGACTTAGACCTATTAAAGAATGTGGATGAAAGAAAGAATTATATTTCTTTATAGTGAATCCTAAAAGCCATTTTTCTTTTATTTTTAAATTGGAATGAGAATATTTAGAGAATTACTTTGTCGTTATTACATCACATACAACTATTTCATAAATGTATTAGCATGTCAATTACAACACATTTTTACACACTTGAATCTATGAAACAACATCTAGGAAAACAAATAATTCACTAAAATACTTTATAATAAACATATATAGCTCATATTATTTTAGTTAAAATGAATATGAAATATATTATTATTATTATTATTATTATTCAAAGATTACATATCAATTTCATTAAGAACAAAAAAGGATTACAGATTTCTAACAAAGTTACCATTTTAAAGAGAACCTTTTTTTTGAGATGACATCAAATCATGATTATCGCGTTGATTTTGAAAAATAGTTATCACATTTTTTTTCATTTTTTCAACCATGAAATTAAAACATCACCTCTAAAATTCAAACATTTTTCAATTATAGTATTGAACATCAAATATAATGGCTACAAAACCCATGAAAAAAGGTGCTAATATAAAAAAGTGAGATGCAACATAAGGTAAAATTAGAACTTTTTCAATTATGTCATTAAAGAACAAATTTCATGATTAGAAATATAATGATAAAAATGTTAAAAACTAGCACCTAAAGTTTTTCTACCTTTATTACTATTATTTTTACAGCTTCTTTTTTGAAGCTTTCTTCAAATTTATCTATATCTTATTTTATTTTTAAGATTAAAATTACTAATTAATTGACATTATGGCTTTACATTATTAAGATTGAAAAAATAAAAACATAAAGTGCATTATAAAACTCAGATTAACTTTACATAATTTATTTTTTAAATGGTAAATTTTTTTTTTAATTAAATGGTAAAAATATATATTTTTTATAATTAAAATTTTCAATTTTTTTTTAAATTGCATGATATGTTTTCTTTGTGTACCACATGACGATTTTATAGGACATAGTTAAAATAATATTGCAATTTTAGTATTGCAATGAAAAAATTAAAATAATTTAGAATTTCTAATTTAAATATTTATTTTTAATATTTTTCATAGACATTATATTTATTATAGGGGTTTTTTGAAAATTGTTGAAATTATAAAGTTTTTTTTTACTCATAATATTTAGTTTTAATTTTATAGTTGAAAAATGTTTTTTTTTTCTAAATCTGACTAATTCTATTTATGTAAATATAATGATACAAAACTGCCTCAGCTCAGCTGTACTAGCCTGAGACTGGGCTTGAAAGCCAAACATAGTTCTGGTTCGAAGCTGCCCATATAGGGAAACCAGCTCTAAAGCGACATTCTCACCGCCCATGTGCAGGGAAACCGGTGGAGTATTAGTGTTTGTTATATCACAGTAGTAAAAAGCTGTCACGGACATAGACATAGACGAAGACCAGAAAACTGACCCTGACATAGACATAGACCAGAAAACTGTAATGTACTGTAAATAGCCAACATTGCTAACAGGAAAAACAAGATGAACGAGCCTACTGCGTCCAGACATTGCATTTTCAGATGGAGTTGGTAGGCGATGGCTGTTCCTCCACTATCGGGCAGCTGTAGGCAACTCCAGGATCGTCTGCTTCACTTTGCTTGTTGTGATTCTCCGCATCCTGTTCAGCTTCAGTGTTGACCTGCAAAGGAGAGGGAGAGGCTTCACCTGAGGGTGGGTTGGCAAAGTTTGCCGGGTCGGGAAAGGCTGCACTATGAAAGGGAGCAGGGGAGGGACGAAGCTCTCCAGGAAGGGGTGCGCGAGGAGCCAGAGGAGCAACAGTCCAGGTGGGCGGGTTGAGGTTGGCGTCCTCGCGCAAAGTGATAGTGATATACGCAGTGATAGATGGCCTATTGAAGGCGCTATCAAACTGCAATTCTGCTCTTTGAGTGGTTTGTCGAAAGAGGCGACTGCTGGCCGACTGAGTAGCAGGGGGGGTGGTGCGATGAGGAGCAATAGGCGTATGAGAGGTAGGGGGAATGCCATGATCACAGACAGGGGGAGATTCAGAAAAAAGCCCGTTGGAGGAGGGGCGATCGCCAGACGAACTGCCTCTTGTGCTTCCACGCCTCGCGGTCATGCGTTGCCTGAGTCGAGGCATTGCTAAGTCGCGAGGTATAGGCACAGGGTCGAAAGGCTGGGAAATCTGGAGAGAGTCAACAACAGAGACAGAATCCGGACCAAGCTGCAGAGGAGCGCGGAAAGGTTGCTGAGGAGCACTGGAGACACCCGAACATAAATCACTGTGGGAGAAATGAGCGCCCGAATCAAATTCTATGCAACTATAAATTGAGCATCGCCTGCCCGTGTTTGTGCGAGCGTTCGGCTCCGCGCAGTGGGGCGGGCATGCGCTATTCAACGGCACCATACAAACGCTCAGAGCACCGAACAGGGTCACCATACATGCGCGTCGAGAGTCGGTGGTCTCGTCGAACCAGAGAATGAGAGGCATAATGCTCGAGCCAGGAAGAACTGAAGGCATGTAATGCCGGCGGTGGAGAGAGTTAATGCAGCCTGCAGACATAGTTAATGCAGAGGTTATGGCGTCGTGGAGGCCCATGTGGCTACCACGCGCCGAAAGCTTTGGGAATTGGCCGAAGCCAATGATCTCCATTTTCCTAATGTTCATCCGCATCCGGAGTATAGTTGAAAAATGTTAAAATCTTACAATATTAGAATTGTAAAATTCTCAAAATTATTAAATTTTTATGATTTTCAAATTAATGTAACCCTAACTTTTTGATTTATGAGTGAGTTTGTTTTTTTTTTTTTTTTTTTAATTAATAATTTTCTGAGCTGTACTTCTCATATTTAGTTAGTAACTTGTTTGATCTCATACTTAATTATAAAATGCATATAAAAAATAATAATAATAATTCGACACAAAAAGTTTCTTATTAAAAACTCCTCTTTTTTGCAAAATAGACAAATACAAATAAGTTAACTTTATTTTGGCAAGAAAAATACAAATAAGTTAACTTTATTATGACAAAATGACTTGCAATGAGCTGGGGTCAATATTTATCATAGAAGTTACTACTAACTGCCTTCATTTAAAAAAAGGGTTAATCAATAAAATAGAGATTTTTTGAAGTGGATTTTTTTGTTGTGAGGTTATGGTTGTTTTGAAGTCGATTTTTTGTTTTGAGATTAATATAGTTTTTTGTGAAGTTAATGAGCTTGTAATAAATAGAAGAATAATTAACTTTCGGCACAAAATGCTATCCTGTAAAACAAAACACCTTTCGGCGGAATAAACGAATACAGATAAAATGACTTTATTCTCATAAAATGACTTGCGAGGAGATGGTGGCAATGTAAGTGAAGAACGACAGGGTGCCTATAAAAGAGCGATGAGCGAGAGAAGAGGAAAGACTATACGTATTATAAAATTGTGTTGTATTAAATTAGTAAGCATGCCTCGTGGTGGTGGGCGCGGAGGAGGACCTAGTAGCGGAGGCGGCGGAGGACCTGGTAGAGGCGAAGGTGGTGGGGGTAGAGGAGGAGGACCTGGTGGCGGAGGACGCGGAGTTGGGGGCAGAGGAGGAGGACCTGTTGGCGGAGGTCGCGGAGGAGGCGGAGGTGGAGGCGGAGGCTGAAGCGGCGTTCGGACCGGCGGCAGGCAAATGCCATAGCAATTTGTCTGAATTTATATGGTTATGGTAGGCAGCGTATATGTGTGCCTGCCCTATAATAGGAGACTACGTTCATTATCTCAGGGCCAACGGTTGTATTTATAAGAAAAGTAGGGTTATTATCTCTTCAATATTAGGAGTATTTATATGAATGGAATAGAAGAGTATTACTAATGAAAAATCCTTTAGATATTTGACTTCTTGTAGAAGTCGAAGATGGTCTCAACTATTTCGAACATTAGTTTTAAGATCTTATTGTAAAACCAACTTCTTAGACTCGGGTTACTGGTTAAATAATCATTAAATAGCATATTTTCAATCTTGCAAGGTTTCCATAGATATCATCTTTATTTAAATTCAAGGTTATATGGAAATCCAAATGTTATAGTGTTTATAATTGAAGTTTTTAATTTTTGTTATATTTTAGTTAATAAATGTTTAGTTATTTATGTTATATTTAGAAGAGTTTATAAGGAAATCCATGTCATGTTATACCATGTTTATAATTTAATTTTTTTTATATTATATTTTAGCGAAGTAAATAATTAGTTATTTATGTTTATCTAAAATATAGAGATGAAATTAAAATCATATATATTTTTATATATGCGGGAAAAAAATATTAATTGGATCAGATTTAATGTTTTTTTTTGTTTTATTATTAATATTTTTGGTATATTTTTTTATAACATTTAATGGTAAAGTTAAAGTATAGTTAATATTAACATTTTATTTTATGCATTGAATTTTAGTTATATTTTTTTAGAAATCATATGACCTAATTAGATGTAGTCTTCCTAAAAGGATAGTGTTTTTCTTCTAGATATTGTTTCTAATGGATTAACAATTTGTCTTTCTTAAACCTAAGAAAACAAAATCAAGACTAAAAAAATATTTAATAAAAAAAAAAAAAAAAATTAATAACTCAAGACTCAAAAAGTATCTAATAATAAGGATATTTATTTTTAAAATTATAATTTTCTTTTAATAACAATAATAAATCAATTTACATTCATAAATAGTAATTAATTATCAATATTCTCAAGCTTTTTTTTTTTCACAAAATTTTACACATATTTTTTAAATTCATAAATTTGAGCTATCTAATATAATAAAATTGAGATTTTTTTCAATCAGAAGTTTCAAATAACCATAATTTTAATCTTACTATAAATTTTAATGAAAATAAATTTATTTTTTTATTAAATTAAACTCTAAATTATAACACATTTTATTAACTAAAAAAATAAATAATAAATAAGGAAAATAATAATAGGTATTAAAAATGGCTTAAAAAAATAAGTAATAAATAAGAAGAATAATCATAAGTACTAAAAACCACTTAAAATTTCTCATGCATCACCAGAGAACTATGATTGGAGAATCGTGATGTGTAATTAGTTACTGGTATTTGTATATTGCTTCATTATATATTAGGTTTGTTTTTTTCATTTAATTTTGGAGAGTTAGCTTATTTGGTCAAGTTCCCATTGTTAAAATACCTCTCTATTATAGGTCACGAGTTGAATTCTCCTTGATGCTCTCTAGGTTAGGGGTTGTTAATAAGCTATAGAGAAGTGAGAGAATTTCCTTTAAAAGTAGCATCACCAGTCTCCTCAACCCCTGAACCACATCCGAAAAACATATAATAAATATTTAAATAAATATTCATTATAATTAGAAAAATTATTATTTTTATAAATATTATATATTAAATCTCTCTTTTTAAATTTGGAATAAGTTGGATCTCACAAAATTTAGATAACTCTATATAAACTTATTGTATTTGTACCTATTTAAATAATATCAAGTAATGTTATTTTCCTATCATGTATTCAATTTTGCTACATATTTTCATTATTTTCTTAGTATAAGAGCAAAGTTAGGGAGACTTCATGTCGTTGCTAGTATGTTTAGTCTATACCCTCATAATGAATAATCAACCTGATTTCTTCATGTCATGGTAGCGTATGAATCTGAATCACATCGATTCATGGACATGATTCAATGTGATCCTATTCCTAGTTTCTCATTATACACAAAAATCTATTTGGTCTTCTTTATGATTTAACAAACCATTTTCTTTCCTTTTTTCTTTAGAAGTTATGGGATGCATAGAGAACTAGTACCTTTATTTGATCTCAACATAATAGACTATCACAACAACCCATGGGTGATTTAACAACTCGAAGCCACTCCACTCTTCCAAAGTGACTCCCTACTCTTCCATTGAATACTCTCATGCATAAAATGATGAGGGAGTTGCATGACCATATAAAAACAATAAGTGACGTTAAAGAGAGCTTGAACACAATTCCTCTTTATCCAAAAATGATAAGAGAAATAAAACTCACCTTCTCCATGGGATGTGGTTTTCTAATATTGAGAAAAGTTAATATCTTCTCATAAAAATTATTCTTTAAGCTTGTTACTAGCTCTAATACTTCACTGAGATTAAGACAAATCCAACATTTGTTAATGAGAATGGAAGATTGAGGATTCATCATTTTTATCCATTTATTGAAGACTCACAAGATTCTCACCATGATAATGAATTCAATGAAGAAATTAGATCTCTCAAACTCTTTTAAAACATTAAAGGATCAAGTAAGAGCTCAATGTGGATGGTTGTCTAGTTAGTTCAAGTGTTGGACTTTCCAAGATATGTGATTTGAGATTGTAGGAGTGAAAATTGGGAATTCTACTTAGTAGCTACACTGACAACATGATGGAGCTCAACTTGATTCAAGACAAAATTTCTAAAAATGTTTAATTATGTTTCATGTTATTTATTTGAGATTTTATGAGTGAAATTTGGGAATTATAATTAGGAGCTACACTGACAATATGATGGAGCTCAACTTGATTCAAGAACAAGTTTCTAAAAATGTTTAATTATGTTTCATGTTATTTATACATTTTGTGTTTGATTTCAGTACTATTTTCCATGATATAAACATTAAGGTGGGTTGTTCAAATTAATATTTACATTAATATAATAATTAGATGATTAAATTTAGTTTGTCTTTATTAGAGATAATTGAGATATCCTCTCAACTTCTCTTCCTAAATGTAAAATGAATTAAATCCACTCAAAAATTTCTATATAGACTTATTACATTTATACTAATTTCAGTAATATAAGTGTGAAGTGTTCTATTTGTATCATGTATTCAATTTCACTTCATATTCTATTTACTTTCTTAAAAAATTGAATACTTCACATTCTCAGATATTTTTACAATAAAAACTATGCACTGTCACTTTAACCCTTTTTCTTGAATCGAGAAAATCATTTTTTTAAATTATAAAAATAAATAAATAAATAAATTCTTAGAGAAGGGGGCATTGCCATTATCGATCCAAATTTGTTTAAACATAACAATTTCTTAATGAATTTCCTTTCAATTGTTTATCCCGTCCTGTTTTTTTCGTTTTTTTAGTTTAGTGTTTACAAACTTATTTGATGGGATTAACTCCAAGGTTGATGATCTTGAGTATACACGCAATGACGGTGTGAATTAAGAAAAATTTCATTAAGTAGGAAAATGGAAAATATTAACTATGATGTATTATGAGAAGGATTGACGATTGTGCAAAGATTTTGTTGAATTTATTTTTTTAATTTTTAACTATGATAAATTTGTTGAGTAATTTTTTCTTTGTTGATAAATATTTAACCATGATAAATTTTGTTAGGAAATTTATGTTTCAATCAATATAATTTAATAATTTAGTGATTTAAAATTTATTTTAAAAAATTATAATCTTTTTTTAACTTTATAGTTAAATTGAAAAAAACACAAATTTTAAGATAATTATATAAAATTTAATATTATTTAATATTTTATAATTTTATAACAAATTTTAAAAAATCATAAAACTTAAAATATTTATGTTAGATCTAAAATTTTTGTGATCCATAATGTAGATAAATATTTTTTGAATTAATCACATTAGGATTTAGTCCACATTTAGAGCTATCTAATGTGGTTCATCCTGAGGACAAGGTGAAGCAAGGAACCGATCTTATTGAATAAATAGTAAGGATGAGTCATTTCCAGCTCATAAAACTAGCCATCGGGAAATGACGCATCCTTACTATTTATTCAATGAAACTGGTTCCTTTCCAGATATTTAAAATATTCATATTTAAATAAAAAAAATTAATATTCTTATAATTTTCGTATTCCAACCATTAAAAATTCTTGTTTCTCAATCTATTTTGTCTCTGGCCAGTGTTCTTATAATTCAATAAGATTTCATTTTTATGAGTTAAACTATTTTTATATTATTTTAATTTAATTTATGTATTGCTTTAAAAGAAATATTCACAATTTTAATACAATATCTTTTAAATAAAAATTAGTTGAAATTATATATTAATTTAATTAATTAATTAATTATTATATTAAAAATTATATTAGCATAGTTATATAAATTAAATAATTGGTAAATGTTGATAGACATTAAAACAATTATCTGATAATAAAATTCACTTTATCAAAATTTAGAAAAACATAAAATTAACTAAATTATAACTTTTTCATTAATATTATTATTGTGTGGGGTAAATGTTTTATTAGCATGAAATAATAGAAACATTTAGGTCATGTTTCATTATGTAGACTTAACCATCTTCAAAATTTCACTTAGCAAAAAAACATTTGATATCAAAATAGTTATAGTAACTAAAGGACTAAGATGAGTATTGTTTGAATCAGTATTGGCAACCTGAAATGGAACTTCACTATTGCAGGGTTTCTATTAGTAGGAGGGTGATCCAATAACTGCTTCAAGTCTCTCACATGACGATGGAGGTGTTTCAAAAGTGGAATATGTCTTTTGCACTAAAAACTTTCTATTAGGACATGACCCAAAAGAAAATTTAGGGGTAAATATAGGTTAAATTATTATTATTATTATTATAAAAATAATTAAATATAAGTTAAATATATATACATTTAAAAAAACAAAACATATATCATCATTCTTAACTATGGATATTCACCCCATTTTATCATGGAGATGCATATCCTAGACTTTGTTACAATACTTGAGCCAATACCATAGATTAATAATACCACATGTCCAAAAAAACCATAACTCATGTGAATATGACATTTTCTAAATTAATCAATTTAATTAAACTGGAAGAAAATGAATAATTACATTTTAGAAAACTTAAAATTTTATGTGTAACTGGTGCTAAAATATATATATGTATTTGAAGAGGGTTTTCTATCATGAAAGGAAACTAGGGAAGGAAACTTCTTAGGTTAAGGTTTCTCGACAGCCATGAATTCACCAATGGTCAAATATCGACAAATGATGGTAGGAGATGACCACCCACGTGGAATCCACATGATAACCATCGGTCAACACTGCTGACTGCATGGTTTTTCGAGCTCTTTGGGAAATGAACAAGGGTTAAATGGTGGAGGGAGAATATTTCACCATAGTTATATTTGGAATTTCTTTTTGTTCAAAAAATATTGTCTCACGATCATGTTCGGAGGTTTTTCTGTCACTGTTGCTTTTTTATTCCAAAAAATAGATAATTTTCCACCTCATTTGCAAGGTTTTAGATACTAGGATATAGTGGTATGGAGATGCCAATAGATTTTGTTGACTCAGAACGAGTGGCTGAGGACATTCTAACTGTTTGGGGTCTAGAGCTCACGAAGCAAAATTTGTCAAAGGTGAAGGCTCCACCTTGAATTCCAGATGTCATGATGGGCGCCATGTGTCCTGTAAAGTCTTCGAAAGGCAGTTTCGGCATATTGATAGTGGAATCTCATGAAGGCTTAATAGAGGTCTCAGTTGACACCAATGGACTGGCATTTTTTGGTACGATGGTCATTCATGGCTCCAGGAGGATGTCGTTTTCTCTTAAAGAAAAGTATGTTATGACTCCCCTCGCATTCATGCACCTGTATATATCTCTGGTGTTGGGTATGTGTTATATTCTTTCCACGACTAGTCACGCACGAGGGGGCGATAGCACCCTATGTACGTTGTGCCGGGTACAACAAGGTGGTCACAGGGGGGCGACAGCCCCCCCTTGTCAAGGTTCAGGGCAGCACCCAGGGAAATATTTTTTTTGGACCTTATTTTCGATGGGCGGGCCCGCCCATTGTGTTGTGCATGTGTTTGCACATGGTTTTGGGGCATGATGGTTTTCGGCCCCTGGTATTTTGTAGATCTGGTCAAGGGAACTACGATTATGTTCTAATCCAAGGTTAATGGATTGGGGTTTATGTATGCTTCGACATGTATATATATGTGTTGTAACACTAAAAGGAATATAATGAAAAATCAAGCTAGTCATCCCGATTTGGGATCTAGGGGAAAATCTCTATGTATATCTGTTTTATGTTTTATGCTCTTTCTATTGTTTATTTTCTATTTTTAAGATTCATTTGCAGATAATTTATGTCTAGGGTTAAAAGCTACATTTGGTATCAGAGCAGTTTCAACTTCAAGGGGATGCCTTTGCTATTGAGGGTTTTTTTGCTCGGGCCTGAGGTATACCTTGTTCAGTGGGAGATCTACGGGATCGATTCTTGCGGCGAAAGAAGATGGAAAGCTGCAGGAAGATAGAGATCGAGAAATTTAATGGTCATAGTTTTGAGTTGTGGAAGCTCAATATGGAGGATCTGTTGGTGGATAAGGATGAGTGGATCATGGTAGATCTGGGTACTAAACCAAAGACAATGTCAGATGAAGACTGGAAGAAGCTATATTGGAAGGAAAAGAGCACAATATGATTATGTGTCTCAAATTCACTATTGTTGAATTTATCTAGTGAAGCTAAGGTAAATACCTTGTGGGAAAAAATTGGGACTTTGTACCAATCTAAGTCTCTGGTGAATAAATTGTTCCTGCAGAAAAAGTTGTATAACCTGAGGATGAAGGATGGAGACTCAATGACAGAGCATCTAGACGCCTTCAATACTGTGGTAAGTCAGTTGTCATCTACTGATATTAAAATCTTAGATGAAGATAAGTGCATCAGTTTGTTGTGTTCTTTACCAGACTCATGGGGCAGTCTGGTTATTGTAATAGGTAGCAATACAACTACCTTGAATTTTGATGATATTGTCTCAGCCTTGCTATCGAAGGAAATGAGACAGAGAAATATGGAAGGCCAGAATGGTGATGAATTATATGTACAAGGAAGGTCCCAAAATAGAAACAAGAATAATGTTTCGAGTGGGAGATCTAAATCTAGAGGGAGATCTAAATCTCCTGGAAAGAAAGGTGTGTTGGAAATGCAGAAAGGAAGGGCACTACAAAAATGACTACAGATATAAAGCTCCTGAGAAAGGAAAGGGATCTGATGATGCTCCTTCCGCAAAGGAAAAAACCATCTCGGATGAAGGTGGGGATGTGTATTTGGCTTCTTCTTCAAATACACATGTAGATCATGAGTCATGGTTGATTGACTCGAGTGCATCCTTTCACTTCACTCCCCATAAGTAGTGGTTCTAGGAGTATGAGAAATATGATGGTAGTGATGTCTTCTTAGGGGATGATAGGAAGTCCAGAATCATTGGACGTGGAGAAGTCAAGCTAAAGCTGCAAGGTGGAAGGATTAGAACACTTCCTGGTGTTTTGCACATTCCTACATTGGCTAGAAATATGATTTCTGTAAGCAAGATGGATGATGCAGGTGTAAAATCAGTGTTCAAGAAAGATACCTGTAAGATGGTTCGGGGAGCACTGGTATTAATGTAGGGATTTTGGATTGGAACTCTATACAAGCTTCAGGGTAGCACTGTCATTGATGGGTGCAATAGTTCTGTGGTTCCCAAAAGTGGAGCGGAAAGCCTAGCGGTCTCTGGAGAAAAGACCATGCTATGGAATCAAAGGCTTGAACATATTGGAGAGAAATGCCTTCAGATACTGCATAGAAATGGTATGGTGGAAGTTATGTCTAATAAATCTCTGGAATTCAATTTTTGTGAACATTGTGTATATGAGAAGTAGAATCGAGTGATTTTTCCTTCTAGTGCTAAGAGGGAAAACAAGATATTAGAGCTTGTGCACAATGATGTGTTTGGACCTGTGTCGGTTCTATCACTAGGTAATTCTGTGTACTATATTTCATTCATATATTATTTCTCAAGGAATACATGAATATATTTCTTGAGGAAGAAATCTAAAGTCTTTGATAGATTTAAATAATTTAAGGCTCTGGTGGAAAAACAGACAGAGAAGAAGATAAAGGTGTTGAGGATAGATAATGGTGGGGAGTTCTGCAAGAAGGAATTTTAAGAGTTCTGTAAGAAGTGTGGTATATCACGGTAGAATACTACTCCATACACACCTCAGCAAAATGGAGTTGTATAAAGAATGAACAGAAAGTTGATGGAAAAGGCAAGAAGCATGCTCAGTGGTACTGAGTTAGGACAAGAATTCTGGGTAGAGGCAGTGGAGAGTGCATGTTACTTGGTTAACATATCACCTTCATCAGCATTAGAGGATAAGACTCCACATGAGGTATGGACTGGTAAGAAACCCTCTCTTTCACATCTGAGGGTATTTGGATGTGATGCATATGTACATGTTCCAAAGGAGAAAAGGAGCAACTTGGATAATAAATCTGAAAGGTGGATCTTTATTGGGTATAAGGATGGTTTAAAGGGCTACAAGCTTTGGAACCCGGAAACAAGGAAGGTTGTGTACAATCGAGATGTGGTGTTTAGAGAGGTGAAAGATGTTGTTAAACATGAATTCCTAGCAAAGGAACTTGAGAAGATAGATTTTGAGCTAAAGGAGGATGAATCAGACTCTACAACAGAAGAAGACTCGGAAGAGGAAGAGCCACAAACTCCAACTGTGAGAAGATCAGTTTGAGAAAGAAGACAACCAGAAAGGTATATTCCATTTGCTTTCTATTCAAATTTTTCTTTAACTATAACTGATGATGATCCCAAAACCGTCAAGGAGGCAGTAGATTCAGATGATGGAAAACTCTAGAAGGAGGCCATGGTTGATGAAATGGCATCCTTGCATAAAAATGAGGCATGGGATCTGGTGGATTTGCCGGCTGGAAGGAAGCCCATCGAGAGAAAATGGGTGTTTAAGAAGAATATGAATGTAGAAGGAAAGGTGCAGAAATACAAAGCTCAGTTGGTAGCAAATGGTTATTCCTAGGTACCGAGAATTGATTTTGGTGATATTTATTCTCTTGTTTCCAAAGTTACTTCTATTAGATTACTTTTATCTGTTGCTGTTGCATTTTATTTTGAGGTAGAACAGATGGATGTGAAGACAACATTTCTTCATGGGGATCTGGAAGAGGAGATCTACATGAAACAACCTGAAGGATTTATGGTGAAGGGGAAGAAATAACTGGTATGCAGGTTAAAGAAGTCTCTGTATGGGTTAAAATAGTCACCAAGGATGTGGTATTACAAATTTGATACCTATATACGGGGACTTGGCTTCACCAGAAGTAAGGAGGATCACTGTATTTATTTTAAATTAATTGGTGACCGTGTTATTTATTTGGTCTTGTATGTGGATGATATGTTGCTGATTGGAAATAACAAAGAAACTATCCAATATTTGAAGACCCAACTATTCTCCAAATTAGACATGAAGGATCTTGGTGTTGCAAACTATATTTTGGGCAAAGAGGAAGCTATGGTTAAACTACAGGAAGTATGTCGAGACTATATTGTAGAGGTTCAATATGCAGGCTAGTAAACCGGTGAATGTTCTGATTCATGTAGGTGTAAATTTGTCTGCTAAACAGTGTCCCAAGACACAAGAAGAAGAGGAGGATATGTCATGTGTTCCATATGAAAGTGCAGTGGGTAGCCTGATGTATGCAATGGTCTTTACTAGACTAGACATTGCACATGCAGTGTGAGTATTGAGTAGGTTTATGTCAAACCCAGGGAAGGAGCATTGGACAGCAGTGAAGCAGGTTTTCAAATATTTGTGTGGCATTAGTGATTATGACTTGTGCTACCAGGGAAGACCAAGATTAGAAAGAGTGATGGACATTCATGGTTTTGTTGATGCAAACTGGGCCGGAGATCTGGACCAAAGAAGATCTACAAGTGGGTATGTGTTTAGCCTATTTGGGGGTGCAGTTAGTTGGATGAGTAAAATACAGTCTGTAGTGGCTCTTTCAACTACGGAGGCAGAATACATAGTAGCCACTCATGCAAGCAAGGAAGCAGTTTGGTTGTATATATTTTGTTCAAGTATGGGGTTGATGTAGCAAGCTATAAGGATAGAATGTGATATCCAAAGTGCAATTTCCTTGGCTAAGAACCCTGCTTATCATTCAAAGACAAAGCACATTGATTTTCAATATCACTTTGTGAGATATATGGTTGAGGCTAAAAGGATGTTTCTAGTAAAGGTGGACACTTTGAAGAATTTTGTAGATGCATTGAAAAAGTCTGTGAGCACTCAGAAGTTCTCTTGGTGTAGAGAAACAATGGGTGTTGCAAAGCTGGGCTAATGACTCAGCTCTTCTGTGGCCCCATGCGGAAAGAAAACAACAAGTGGGAGAATGTTGGGTATGTGTTATATTCTTTCCATGACTACTCACGCACGAGGGGGCCACAGGGGGGGGAATATCCCCCCCTGTACATTGTGTCGGGCACAGCAGGGGGTCACATGGGAGGTGGCATCGCCCCGGGAAATTTTTTTCTGGACCTTATTTTCGGTGGGCAAACCCGCCCATGGTTTTGTGCATGGGTTTGCACATGGTTTTGGGGCATGATGGTTTTCGGCCCTTGGTATTTTGTAGATTCGATGAAGGGAACTATGGTTATGTTCTAATCCAGGGTTAATGGATTGGGGTTTATGTATGCTTTGGCATGTATATATATGTGTTCTAACACTAAAAGGAATATAATGAAAAATCAAGTTGTTCATCCCGATTTTGGATCCAGGGGAAAATATCTACGTATATATGTTTTATGTTTTATGCTCTTGCTATTGTTTATTTTCTATTTTTCAGATTCGTTTGCAGATAATTTTTGTACAGGGTTAAAACCTACTTCTAGGGGGCTGTAGGATATTTTTTTACACAGTTGTATAAGGAGGAGAGAAGGTTGAATAACTATATGGTTAGCAGCCAGAGGTCAAAATATTTGGTATCACGGCTTCCTCAGAAATTATTTCAGGTCGAGTCTGGGGATGGAAGCCCCCTTTTCTCTGGGAAAGTTTCTCCGCAATTTTTTTGTGGCTTGGAAGGGGAAGTAGGAATTTTGGGAATTAGTGGACCAATGGTTACACACCATCTCGTGTCTATGCTCAAAGAGGTTTCATATGCCACCCTCCCCATGGCCAAGGCAAGAAGGCTTTCTATGGAGTCCTTCCCTTCATGGAGAGGCCTACTTTACTGGATGCAGTGTGTGGCCATGTGAAACATGTATAGGTTTTCAAATTGCATGTAATTTATAGAAAGTAGGATGAGGAGCGGGTGGGGTTGTTAGCAGCAGAAGAAGAAAATTGGGAGAAATGAGCTCAATTCGGCAACAGACCGGAAGTGAACGACGGAAAATCGAGCTAAAAGAGGAAGAAAGGTAAAACATATAAGAAGAAATCTGGAAGTTGGAATTTGGTCTTGGAAATGGAAATCCAGGTTGACGAAGGAATGCAAGCATCAAAACATATTTTAGTGGGTAAAGCTAGATTAAAATACTATTATGCTCAGTACATCTCATAATGGATTCAAAACTCTTGGGGTGAGATGTCAGGGAACAAAATGGAGGTTAAAAATTATGGCAAATGGCTGGTTCACGATTATCTTCTCCTCTAGGGAATCAGTGGAATGGGCCTTAAGTCACAATTGGGGCTTCGTCTCCTCACCCATTCTTTTTAAGAGATGGTCTCCCTTGTTTTGTGCATATAGGGAAAGGGTGGAGGACATCCTAGTTTGGGTTAAACTGCCATATTTTCCTCTATACCTATGGATAGAATATGTATTGAAGGCTATTGGGAATCTTGTGGGTACCTTCCTACAAGTAGATATGTCATTTCGAGAGTCAAAATGTAGGAATGTTGCATGTATATTGGTAAGGTTGAATCTGAGAGAAGGACTGGTGGATTAAATGCAGATATAGAGGGATGACAACTCCTTTTGTCAAATTATAGAATATGAACACTTCCCATTCTAGTGCCACCAATGCCACAAAAAAGGGCATCTAGCATGAGACTGTCCCTTAGGTTTTAGAAGAACGCGGAGGTCTCAGGATATTCCTAGGAAGGAGGCAAGGGAAAATTTGGATGTTGATGTGTCGGTACAAATGGAAGGTGTGGAAGAGAAGCAGGATGGGGGTCAAGAGGATTCGAAGGGCATAGTGACACATGATACTACTCAGAAGCAGCCTCAAGTGGTTCAGTAAGCTCTTATACAAGAAGATAATCATCTGGTAGAAATTTCACTTGATCTAGATCCCTCTGAGACAACCTATGGATCAACATAGAATGCATTCGATCAGGCTAGTATTGTCCCTTGCTCTCCCTCCTCTTTACATTATTCCCTTTCCTCTTTGTTAAATGCTTTACCAAATCCTGGTCCTTCCAGGCCTCCTTCAGTAGAGTCTTCTTGTATTGAAAACCTCTCTTTAGCCATAGATAACATTATTACATCCATCCTTGCTCTTTTGATTGACAAAAACCCTTATGGTATTTTACCAGGGGAAAAGAAATCAATTCTTGATGAGCCAATAGGGGGTTGGGGATTTTTTCAGATCTTGCAAGGCATAAAAAATCTAGGGTTGGGAAAACTGATTTTTCTAAGCCTCAACTAAAGGCCAAATTAGACATAGTGGGTGGAAAACAAATACCTTTAGAAGGGGCTTTTAGATCATGGCAAACCCTGTTTGTTGTTTCTAAATTAATATTATGTCCTATAACTGTAGATTATTTTCTAGTAACTAGAAGAAACTAGCCCTCAAATCTCTACTCAAACTATATAACCCTGATGTTATATTTATCCAAGAGACTATGGGTATGGGAATTCATGTTTCAACCTCGCTTGGGAAATTATTTCCTAGCTGGTCTTTGGTGATGATGGATGCTAGAGGAATATCATTTGGTCTAGCCATTGGTCTTCGTGACAGTGTATTTCAATTAAAGAAATATTGGATCTCTGAGTTGGTTTTGGGAGTGGAGGTATACTCCATTGATATTTGTTCTTATTTCACCCTCATAAACATCTATGGTCCTAATTGGGAGAGAGTTCTATTCTGGAATAACTTGTTTATGAAAACTTTTACGAAGGCTCCGAACCTAGTGGTGGGAGGAGACCTAATTTTTTTCCTAGGAATTTCTAAGACATGGGGGCCATAGGCTGAGGCAGATCCATGTGATGATTTTTTTATAAACAAAATTAGAGATAGTGACCTCATCGACTTAAACCTTATCAATTATATCCCTACTTAGAGGAATAGGAGGGTGGATGAAGGTAGAGTGGATAAAATATTTAATCGCTTTCTAATTAAAGAGGAATTTTTCAATAACATCACTGGCTGTAGGAAATGGGTGGGAGTTGGAGGGGAATCTTACCATTTCCCTATCCTTCTAGAGCTCTCTGGTCCTAATAAAAATCTAGGTTTTCCTTTCAAATTCAATTAGGGGTGGCTTAAACATCCAAGTTTTATGCCCTGGTAAAAGAAACCTGGAGACTGATGGATGGGTCACAAAACCTCTCATTCTTAGGCTTTTATGGTTAATCTCAAATCTATAAAATGTAAAATTATTATGTGGGCATAAGAGAAAAGGTTTAGGGAGGATTTTGAATTGAAGAACATTAAGCAGTCTTTGGAAGAGATGGAATGCCCAAAAGCTAAAATTTATGAATCAGAGGAGAAGAGGGAAAGGTTAAAAATGTTGAAGACAAAAGGGAGAAAGATTTTAAATGAAATTGAAGAACAATGGAGACAAAATATTTTAGTGATATGGCTCGAGGCAAGTGATTAAAATACTAAATTCTTCCAAAATTATACAAAGAACACATATTTCATTAAATTTGGAATTAAATAGGAGATCTAGAATTTCAAAATAACCAAAAAACTCAATTATATTAATGTCCTTGTAATAAAATATTTCCAATTTTAATGAAATATGTGTTAAAGGGGACAAAAATCTCAAATACCATTTTGGGAATGAGAAGGATGGACAAAGAAATGGAAAAATCTTGTAGAGTGATGGCTTCATTGAGAAGAGATCGCTTCAAAAATCTCTTTAAGGCCCTAGATAGGGCCTCAATTGTTGAAGTCATCTGGGTGGCTCAAATGTTTCCCAGGAATGTTGAGGAGGAAGAAAATGAGATCCTTATGGTTCCAATTACAAAAATCAAAATGGAAAGTGTTTTAAAGACAATGCAAAAAGATAATACCCCTGGGCCGGATGGGTGGATAGTAGATTTTTACCAACACTTTTGCCCTAATTTAGATGAAATGGTGGTAATGGTGGAGGAATATAGGATCAATGGGGGAATACATGAACCATTCAACTCTACTTTTCTTGCACTATTTCCAAAATCGGATACAGCTATCTCTTTTGAATAATTCAGACCTATTTCTCTTTTTAATTGTATTTACAAAATTATTGAAAATATTATTGCAATACGTTTGAAGCCTATAATGTCATGCAATATCTCTAAATAACAGTTTGGCTTCTTGGATGGTAGTAAAATTCATGAGGCCATTGGGGTGGCCTAAGAAATAATGAACAATATGAAAAAATCTAAAAGAAAAGGCATGATTGGGAAAACATACCTTTCAAAATCATATCATAGGACCAGTTGGCTATATCTGCACATTTTTTTGACTCATCTAGGCTTCCAGAATGGTCTTATTAATCAGATAATGGGTTTTATAACAAATGTGTCTTTTTTTTTTCTCATAAATGGTTTTGATTATCCTTTTTTCCACAGTGAGAGAGGGCTCAGACAAGGATGTCCCCTATCCCTTCTCTTGTTCTTATTAGAAGAAGAATGGCTTAGTCAGATACTGCATTCCTCTAAGAGAAATGGTGACCTAAAAGGTATTGAAGTCACTACCAATATTTTCATATCCCACTTGCTTTTTGTAGATGACATCCTTATGCTCGGCAATGGTACTAGGGATGAGGTCTACAAGACGAAATGTGCCTTGGATTTGTTCCTTAAGCATTAGGGGAATTTTGAAGTCTAAAATGGATCTCCTAAGAAAAATGTACAATCAAAATTCACTTTATGAGAACCAATCACATTTTAGGGGATGTCATCATCCCTAATGGTTGAGGTGGCATTTCTTGAGTTAAAGGTACTTACTTGTCATATTCTCAATGGTGGATAAAAACTCATGGTTAACCATGGTAGTGCTCTCAGTACTTTTAAAGTCAAAGTAAAGTACCCATAATAAATGTCATTTCACACTTTTTGAATAAAAATATATTATTGTCATTTCATATTTCTTGAAAGAAATAATGCATATCCCTATACATTTATTATATTATATTATATTATATTATATTATATTGTTTTTATATAGTATATTAATTACATGTTATTATACAATTTAAATAATATAAATTTTAATTAATAACATATAATATAATTAAGAATCTATAAATTTATATTTATATTTTATTTTAAATTATTTAAGTACAAAGGACAAATGCATTAGTTGTTCAATGATAATGTTTTTTTCTTGAAAAACTCATTCTTATTTATAGTCACATCAATACAATTTTTTTATTAATTTTATTTTGGTACAAATTTTGAATTGAAATTAACTATGGTTACATGGATTGTGGTGTAGAAGGTGAATTGCAAATTCATAAATATTATTTTATTGGTTTAGCTATTATTTTATTATTTCCTTAGGAGGCCCATTTTAGACCTCAAAATTCCCCTAATGGGCTACAAGAATGAGTATAAATGCACAAAAATCCTCTATTTCTTATTATGGTCTCTTATATGGGGATCTTGAAATAATCATGGTCTCCCTTCCCTTCAAAGTGATTCCTATGGGGAACAGCCTAAAATACCTAGGTTTCTTCTTAAAACCTAATTCCTATAAAAAGTTGGAATGGAATTGGTTGTTGGCAAAGATTGAGAAAAGAATAATTTTATGGAGTCACAAATGGATGTATAGGGTTGGCAGACTTGTTCTCATTAAATCTATGGTTGTGGCCATCCATGTCTACTAGATTGCGCTTACCTGGGTCCTAAAAGGTATTTTTTCAAAAGTTAGGAAAATTTGTAGTTGTTTCATCTAGGCTGGAACTAAGGAGGAGCATGTGATTCCCTAGGCATTTTGGGACAAAATTTATTCACCGAAGGAGTGGGTGGTTGGGAGAAAAATGAGCTTCAATATTTTTCCATGTCTTTAGAAGCTAAGTCTGGTTGGAGGATCATTTCTAAGGATAACCTATGGACAGCGGTGGGTAAATGTAAATACATTGATCCCACTCCTTTCGAGGAATGGATCTGCAACCCTAGGAAAGAGAGAAAAAATGTGTCTATGATATGGAAATCCACCATTCTCTCATTTAAACTAGTCAAATATGGTCTAGCTTTAAATTTTGGAAATGGTGAGAAGGTTGTCTTAGGCAGTGATCCTTGGGTGGGTTGAAATTAGCATTTTGATCTCTCCAGGGGGCTTCTGGATCACCTTCACTCACAGGGGTTTTATTACTTGTTTCAGATTGCAAATATAGAGATAACTACTTTCTAGACTCAGGGATGGAAATCGAAAGATGATGTGCATCTTGAGTGTCAATGGAGTTTCAAGTGGAGTAATTAAACTTAGGAGCTGAGAAGATCGAATGCAAGGATCTATGACAAGTCGAACTCTCTTTGCTGGCTACATGCACTAATTGGTAAATATGCTCCCAAATGCAGCTATAATTTCTTGATGAATCAAAGGGACAGAGATCAATAGGTCTGGTGGCATAAATTGTTGTGGAAATTGAATAGTCTGACAAAATCTAAACTCTTTTTTTGGTGTGTTCTCAAGAATAAATCTCCTACATGGGATAACTTAATAAAAAGGAATAAACAAGGGCCTAGAAGGTGTATCTTGTGAAAGGATTCAGAGGAGACCATTAATCATATTTCCCTTTCATATGGTTTTTCCTTAAATATCTGGGAGGAAACTCTCTTCCTCTTAGGCAACCAGAATACTTGGCATGGACCTTCAGTTGAATATGCTTGGCTTTCCTAATGGAATGGGGTTTTCGATATCAACAAAAATAATATTCCTTTAATCATCACTTGGGTTCTTTGGCTCACAAGGAACATAGGTATTTTCAAGGATTCAGTTCCTTCTCCAATCTCCAGCGTGGTTGAATGAGTCTCCATTCTAGATCTTCTTTCCAAAAAATACATCATCAATACTGTCAGAACTATCACCAATGAACATATCAATAGGGATATTCCCTGGGAAAATTTCTATGGTGCTTTGAATGAAAAAACCGATGTAGCACTAGTTTGGTGATCCATATAGATTAAAATAGAACTTTAAAATCCTTTGTGGGAATATGCCCTGGCACAAAAAGGTTTTCTTAATTGCTCTGTTTGAAAATGCTCGTATGTTGGCTCATAGATTTGGGAATGATCAATGTTCAAATTTTTTGGGACTCCAAAAATGTTATAAATTGTTTCAACAATACTCAGAGATGTCAAAATTTTGTTTTGATTCCTATCATTGAATAAAATATTTGTTTAAAAATTTCATTTTATTTTATATCTATTTGTCATATCTACAGTGAATGGAACACAATAGTCAGCCTACTTTCTAAGGAGAGCCTTCTACATGGTATGGATTGCTGACGCATAGTGGATACTGAAGATGGCAAAGTCTGTGTGTCAAACACTAGATGCTTTGCTCTATAATTTCAATATACTCACAGTTTCGGGTTTTTTGTATGACATGTCTTTGGTGTTTCTTGGACTATGGTCTCTCCATAGTTTTCAGAGCTTCTCTCATCTGATTATATGGTTTTCTTGTATATGCTATGTAAAATTGGTGGCCTCTCACTAGGGGTGTTCTTATCACTTCTTACGTGAAAATGTAATCAATTATGTTTTCATGCTTTCAATGTTTTGATTCTGGACTGTATCTCTTGGTAGGTTGTTTTCTCCTTCATAGGAGAGCTCTGACATATTTTTTGGTTTTTTGGTCGTAGTTATTTTCTGACAGTGGCTTAATATAGATCTAGTGTTTTATCCACTATTTGTGAGATTATATGGGGGTAATTTATCCTAAAGAATGCACAATTTCATGTACTTTGTAACTCTTTATACACTTAATAAAAATTTCTCTTTTTTCCATGGAAAAAAAAACTTTTGCTAAAAATATTTCAAAATATTCTCGAAGATTAAATCCTTATAATCCATTAAATATTTATTGATAATTAAATTAAAGTAATAAAATTATTATTCCAAAATAAACACACCTATGAATATAAATATTATTACAAATATTTTAGAAAGAAAAGAAAAATCAAACTAAAGTAAAAAAACCAATCTTTTAAATATGTATAAAAACTCCACACGAAACATGGGCCACACCAACGAAAACTCCACACCCAACATGAGCCACCCATGAAAACTTCACACTCAACATGAGTCACACCAACCCTTAACATAGTTATATTATTTTCCATGGAGTTTCAAATTAGTGACCTTCACATCACTGAGTTCTTTAACAATACACCCCATCAACATCTATTCTATGTCCCTTGGGATTACAAATTATTGTTTTTTTTTGTTGGTTTACCCATTTCGATGTTTCAACTTGGAATATCAAGGAACATAACACTTCATTATGAAGATTATTTCCAATTTAACTACCTCCCAAGGGAAAATATATAATTATATTGAAAAAATAATTTATAACCCATATAGAAAGCATATATAGATTTTTTTTAATATAAATTTATTAATAATTTTAAATTTATTTTTATAATATATATGTGTGTGTGTGTGTGTGATTTCTCTATGTATTGTCCATTATATTTTTCTTTCTTATAGTGATTTTGATGATCATTATAATAATATAGTTTTTATTTTAACCCAAATTGAAAATATATTTATATTTCATATAATATTTTATGGGTGCAAAAGTGTACAATCTTTACCATTATTTCCTACTAGTCCAAACTAATGAACATTGTAGTAAGAAACAAAACTCTAAATGATGATCCAAAACCACATCCTAGATTATGCATAAAGCTATTAAAATGTTCTAAAAATGCTAGTTTGTAGATCTTCCAAAAAAGGCCAACTAAAACTCGACACTTCCAAAAAATGGTTTGCATGTAATCTTAAGCAAGTAGGGTTAAGCTAAGAAAGCCACCCACTTTAAGGTTTCATTTTTCTAGATGGACCCCCTCATTTGTGACGAGGTATGAATTTATCTTGTTATTCATATGGACATGAATAAATGATTTGAAGTGAAACATTACTAGCACACGATAAATCCTTTTTACAATAACTTTGAGTTTGATGTCATATGGAAGAAATCCATTGATGAGGTGGTGCAAAAGAATGGTAGAGTCACCATTAATAATGAGATCTTGAATTTATATCTTCATAACGAGAGAGAGAACTTCCGTTAGTTTGTATGCTTCACTTAGTTTTTTCTGGTTGTTTTTAGACCCTATGAGAAGGGGTATTTCCATTGATCCTCACGGTGATGGATCATCCCCCTACCTCACTCCTGCCACCCTTGGATTAGTTCTAACCGCACCATAAAACCAACAATATAATATGTTTTTATTCAATTCTCCATTTATCAAATTTAGCTTCTTCAAGATTGAGTTTCCAATTTTATGAAGGAGGAAAGGATGAAGGCCTCAATTGATTTGATATTTAAAGATTTGGAAATAAAATTTTCCTTTATAAGAGCCATTGAATTCTGTTTAGCTCTCCTAAAAATTGGTTCCTCCCCTTGGAAGATTTGTTTATTCCTAGTCAACCATATTTTCCAACTCACATATTTATGAAGGGAAAGTAAAATCCTTTTGAAGAGAGTTTCACCTCTCATGGACCCTCTATAGCATTTTCCCCAACTTCCAAGAAGTTCTTGAATATCACTTGGCATCCTTACTCTACCACTCATTATTTTAATAACGCTATAAAAAACTAGCTTGGTGAAGGGCAAAAAATAAAGAGGTGGTTTATTGATTCATGGTCATTCTTGCACAAATTAAATATATATGGCCTTTTTATTCTTGTTTTTTCCAAGTTTCATGTTGTCACTAATTTTTTATGCACTAGTACCCAGCAAAGTATGTTAATTTTATGGAGGTCATCAGAACTCTAGATCCTAAACTATATTTTTTATTTTGGGTGTGATCCATCCAGGAAAAGTATAGCCTTATATACTTCCTTATCCTTGTAATATACCTTCCCCCACCCATGAACATGTGAATCTTATATATGAAGAGGAGAGCATCCTAAGAGGAGAGATTTTGTCTCTGAACGGACTGAGAGGATTTGATGGGGTACTGACCCTAATCCCACCCAACCCATTTACCCATATGAAACCATGATGAGATATCAAACAAAGTGTGTCTTATAGATTGGGTGAGCCAATCACATAGATGCATGAAACTGAAATTCAAGTTAGACGTTCGAAACTGAAATTCAATCCAATGGGTGGATTTCCTTGAATACTTTCATTCCAAATTATTTATTTTCATTACCAGGCTTCCATGTCATATTTTCTTTGATCATCATAATGGTTGATGAAAAATTATTCTAGATATGTGAACCTCATTTCACGATTGGAAAAAGGTTAAGATAGTCCATACAATCTCCATGAATGCACTTCTGTGCAGGATGGATTTACTTCATCAAAGGGGCCCAAAATTAATTGCCACACCAACTTGGTTCTAAGACCCAAATTCATATTCATAGGATCTCTAATGTCCCATGTTCTTGATGCCTTAAATGTGCATAGATTTTTCCTTTTCATCAAGTGGAAATTTTCATAGTTAGACTTTCCTCCTTACGATAGGAATTTAGGGATCTATTGATCCGTTCTAGCTTGGACTCTTACAAGTGTTAAGAGAGATAAAAAAAATGGAGGGTTGAGATTGTTCATTGAACCATAATAATCGTGCATTCTGGATTGAGCCATTACATCCCCCACTTCTCAAACATTACCTTGAATTTATCAAGGATGGGGAGCCATGAAGGATGAAAGGAAGGCTTGAGACAAATTGACATTCCAAGATATACAAAATTTGTTCACGATTATTTGCCAACAATTCCCAATGCTCCTATAATTTGGCTCTAGTAAGTTGTGTCTATGTTCTAGGTGTATAAGTTGCTCTTTCCTTCATTTAAGAGACCGCATGAAACTTTCATAAAGTTTTCTATAGCTTTCTTGAATTGCATATAAATTATAATGGAGGCTCCTCCCAGTAAGATAATTTCATCCACAAACTAGGTGTGGTTGATGCTCTTAACTCCCTAAAGCTTTAGCATGAACTCTACACTTCATAGTTGCAATAAATTCAATATAAATATAAAAAAATAGTTAAAAAAAAATATTGAATATGAGTAAACATCTAATTATAAAAATTATATTTATAATTGTATTTTTATATTGGAATCATTTTTCTTGAAAATAATATATTTAAAATTCTATAACATTTTTAAATACATTTAAAAAATAACAATAAATACTTCCACTCATACCATGTGAGATAGTGGTAATCTTACGACGTGGAAGAATTTTTTGGATCTAACTGGGTGAATTAGATATTGATGCTATGGAAAGTAGATTTGGATGATGAAGGAATATTGGATGCCATCATTGATGGGTGTGAAGGTGTTTTCCAAGTTGTCACTCCCATGGATTTCGAATCTCAGAACCCTGAGTGTTACAGAAATCTTTTCATGGTTAAATATGGGTCATTGGAGGTCGTTAGAGGTGGCATTACTAGGGCCCTTTTTTTTGCAAGGAATAACCGATCTTTTTTTTCCAGTGCTAGGGAAGAGGCCAACCTTATATTGGTTTTGGTTTAGTGCCTCCGCTAGGGATGCTTAGCCATTTTTATATGGGATGGAGAAAGAGAGGATTAAGGACGTCATCAAATTGTTTGTTGAAATGTATAAAATAAATACCCATATTGAAGATCGCAAAGTGTTTAATGAAAGCATCCTTCCAAGTTATGGAGACATGGATCTTCAAAATTTTCCAATATTTGTAAGATCCATGTCAGGAGAGTCTCTATGTTTCCATTTCAGGGCAGTGCATGTTGTGGCTAAATTCATTGACAACATTCAATTGTGAAAATGAATCCTCGTAGGAGAGTTGTATCTCCTCTATGGAGGGAGACAACTAAATATCAAAAAATATCTTTGATATTATGATATCAAGAAGAATTCCACCATATATATAGTTGTAGGCTTTAAAGGTAGATCTAGGGGAAATGGGGCTTCCCCAAAATCAAAGTTTAGATCTTTCAAGGACGCCCTGAATCCCTACTCCAATTCTCAAACACCTAAGGATCTCTCGGGAAACACTTTTGTTGTGGAACACTCTTTGGAGGCTGGAGATCGATGATGATATCATCAAGCTAAGGGTGGCAAATTATGAATAAAGAGAAATCATATGCCTGTTTTAAGGCTTGTGGCCCTCATCATCTACCCTTTGGGAGTGGCTTCACCTGAATTAATCTAAGAATATAGAGTTATTTTTTTGTTGGAAAGGTTGTTTTATAGTTTTATTCATAAATATTGAAGATTTTTTACAAGGGACCTTGGTGTTGGGATGGGGCTAATATTTCAATCCAACCATGGTTCCTAGAGTTTAACCCTTTAACTATGAAATCTATGCATGTTCCTATGTGGTTTAGACTTCCAAATTTACCCCTTCAATAAATCTGGAAAGAGATCCTAGAATATATTGGAGATTCTATAGGTGGATTCATTAAAGTAGATAGTGGCATATTTATAAAGAGTTACCAAATAAAATTATCCTAAAGTGTGGTGATAAGGATTATATCCATCCATTGGATTATGATAATACAACCTTTAGGTTAAAAAGGTGCCAGTGGCATGGGCACCTTCAGAATGCACACACTTTTCCTGAAGAGGAATTTTATCCCTGGGTGTCAAAGAAAGCCAGCCATGGGTGGAGAGATGTGAAGCCATCATCTAGTTCAAATAGATTTTATGACCACCAAAAATAGGGTTCTCGGCATAATAACTTACCTCAGGATAATTCAGCCTCTCTAGATCTAGTTACACCTCCAGTTGCATCGAATCATTCCTTTGTAAAGGAGAAATTCCTCGTGAAGGATAGTGAATTAAATTCAATATTAATTATTCTTATTATTTGTGGTTAGAATCATTCCCATGAAACTGACCATTTAGATAGTGAGAAAGACACAATTAACCTGGCTGAATCAGTAACTATGGAGTTGTATTAGAAGAATGGGGAAATGGGCATATCTTCAGTAGTTACAGATAACACTGGATGATGGATTGATATACGTAAGTGAAGGGGGAAAAAAAACCATGAATCACCCTAGTATTTGATATCAAGAAGTGAAAGATGGTAATCTAGTTGTTTATGGTTTATCTATGTAATATAGTTTTTGTAATTAATAGAATTTTACAAAAACAAAAATTAATTTTAATTCATTAAAAAAATGTTAATCTCAAAACATTAATCCATTTGAGTTTGTACTTGAGAAAATACCCAAAAATGAAATTATATATATATATATATATAATCTATAAATTACTAAATTGTTTTATATATTTATATAAAACACATAAAACATATACAATATCTATTGTAAAATAATTTAATTTGGAAGAAACCAATTAAAATTAGATTTATTATTCCCTTGGATTAAACACAAGTAAGTTGGCCAAAATCCTAGCCCTGGAGAATAAAACCTAACACTTACTCACATCTTGGCACCTTACAATGGAGGATCCAAGGCCTATTTAAATAATTCATCACAATGTAATCCTTGGATAGAATACTATAAATTACCAATACCATGTTCCCAAAAAACATGTATTGTATACGTAACAACTTTTAATCTATGATTGATTTAGATTTACCTGACACATAATGGGACCATAACATCGATATGTTTTCTTCTTGAATGCTCATACTACATGTTACTTGCATGTTTACAACTATAATTCCAATGGTTCCATCCTTGGCATGGATGAGGAGATAAAACAAAATGATGAGCTCAGAGAAATTAGAAAATATTGCTTACCAATTTGCAACACAATGAAGTGTGCATTTTATCGGGAAAAATACTGAGAGGGGGGGTTGAATCAATATTTTAAACTCAGTCCAAATTTTCATTTCTGATTCATATTTGTGTACACTACTTTCATTCAAGAAACCAACATATGTACACAATTGTTATGGATACAAACAAAGTATATCCAATTAACTAACTTTTCACATATTTCAACAACTATTCAAATTTAACCAGTGCATCATTACTGCATTAGAATTTAATTAAACATTAATCATGAGAAGTAAGAGCTAAATAAATCATCACACATAAGTAACACAACAAAACATGAGGACAACAGTATTATTAGGTGGAAACCCAATGTGGGAGAAAACCACCGTTGTCGTTGTATCTCCCTTATTATTTTATTATAAAGGAAAACATATTATAATATTGTACTGGAGCATACGCATACCAGTATGTAGGCACCCACCTACAGAAGGGTACAAATTTCTCGCATTCTCCATCACCCACTGGAAGGGACCTCCAACCCCCTAATCTTGTTTACTGACTCCTACTGGAAGGGATATCCTACCCCCCGAATAGTTTTACGAGCTACCACTAGAAGGAGTCTTTGAATCCCTCACTGAAGGCTCCAACCCTCAACACCTTTTTGTACCATGTTTCATAATATTTCATATTGGATCCACCTAAATTAGAACATCAAACTTGTAGGTAACTTTTCATCATATTTTCATATTGGACCCACTTCCATCATTAAGCCCAATACCAAATAATAAAACCAATTACTGAATCAACTCATTCAATAAAAATCGACAAGCCAATAACTAAATCTCAATCAACCAAATAAACTATATAAACTCATATCAATGCAATCCCATTCATCAGAATACTAGACCATATAATGTTCATCACAAAAAATAGATCATGTAACTAAAAACCCTAAATAAACATATGTTAGAAGGTATATGTTACCATTATAAATCATAACCGCATATTCCTATGCTTCCCCTGAAGCATACCTACGTACATATCTCAAATCACTGAAAAACTAATTTTGAATCATTGTAACCCTGAATCAATCACTGAATCATATATTGAATCCATCACAAATTACTGAGCCAAATGTAGATCACCATGCAATAGAATCAACACTAATCAACATTCCATTCAACCCAACTAGTAATGTCAAAAACATATTATTATGAGGGATACATCATCGACATGCATCAACATACATAACAAATATGATTAAATAACATCAACAACCCATCCTGTAAAACCCTAGCATGTATACACTACTTTTACGAAGCACATTTGCGTATGTACATGTTTACCATTCTTAACACCTATAAACAAGATTTGAACTTTCATAGAATATATACATGACTACCTAGAAGCATATCCACGTATGTGCACAACCTCTTATAGGAAAACTAGCGTAAAAGTATGTAATCACTGAATCATACCTTCATTGCAACCACAATGCATACTTCATAAACTTTATTGTCACACATTCATGTCAAGGTATCATTATCACCACAGATCTATCATTGTTAGGAATAATCATAAATAGATCAAGAAACCATATTCAATAGTCTGCACTATACTTTCAGATCTATCAAGTATGAGCCTCCTCCATGCTCCTTAGTGCACAAATGTTTCATATCAAATTACACGTTAATAACCCATAACATGCACACTTAACACTTTTATATCCATCTCCTTATATAGCATTAACCTTAGCCAATACCTTAGGCCAATCCCTTAGAAATATTGTTGGTATTCTTTAACGGGATTAAATAACCCTTTTCGTACTTATTTTATGGGCCAATACCATGGAAAAGACCCCTCGTATTCAAGTTACCATGGTGCAGATTATGTATGTGACTTCACTTCATCATACCTGCATATGTATGCAACCTTGCTTCAGAGGACCCGTATATACTTTCTCAAACTTTATCTTTATCATTCCCCTGTCTTTTAACTTGACATTCCTTTTTCCATATCACTTGTAGCATCTGCATAACCATCGTGATGACATCTCTATCAAATATGTTTCCATCAAGGACAACACATTAGCCACAATTCCAACACATTTAATCGCTTTTACACACACAGTAGTATGGAAGTGATTATAGGAATCAAGTTTGAGGTCTCGATGCTCTTCATCTTTAGAAATTTTTGTTGGACAATGGGTTCAACGCTCCCCGTGTGTTTCATGACATGGACTAACAGTATCTCATGGATCCTAACTCTGGCGATTGTAGCAGAGACTAACGCCTGCGGGTTTTGGTCTAATGGAAATCGTGATTCTAACAAGTGGTATCAGAACGACAGCTCTCGAGTTCGAAACTCACCCGGCTCGCATTGGAGTGGAGATTGTTGGAAATTTGTTTCAACGCTCTCTGTGTGTTTCACGACATGGACTAACCGTCTCTCATGGATCCTAACTCTGGCGATTGTAGTGGAGACTAACGCCTGCGGGTTTTGGTCTACGGTAATCATGATTCCAACAGTTTTTGAGTTGATACACAAGTCTTCATGGCTCTTACTTCAAATTAAACTGATAAAACAAGTGAATAAACTCAAGGGAATTCACATATACATCCATGCATAGCTTCTTAACTAATGAAAAGTTACACAACTTGCCCTTAAACACCCTTACCTAACATTAAAAAAAAAAAAAAAATAGTAAGCCCTTTCCCTTATAGGGACTTGCCACCTTGTGGCTCTTGTTTATTTACCATATGATAAATTTTCTAAATTTAGTTCATTAACATAGTGTGGAATTTAAAGCGATTTTGATAATAATAATATATTTTCATTATCTATGGTTCTCATTATTTAATCTACATTTTTTTATATATCTCTTATATATTTTAGTTCTGTTCTAACTAAGGGTATGTCTTTGAAAAGTGGATAGCATTAATAGACAAGGTGACATGCTAATATTAAATACTATAATATGTAAAATGATACAAATTATGTATATTAAGGGTTGGAAAACAACTTCATGTGTGATTGTGGAGAGAATTAATGTACAAATTAACATGGTAATGTTGAATATTATTCTAGACCACACATTATATATACGAAGCATTATTAGGTTTCTTTGTTCAAAAAAATTTGTGGTTATTTAGTATATAATGTTAGAAATAATTTCATATAAATATTCACGTTTTTCAAATTAATGACTTTAGTTTTATTCAATGAATTAATTTTTTTCCATTCTTCAAAGTTTAAGTTAAGGGAATATTTTGTGTTTACTATGTGTACAAACATTATTATTTGAGCTCACATTGTTTTCCTTTAGATATTAGTCTCAAAAACTACTCAAATAGTTAGTTTTCATTTTGAAATATACTATGTAATATTTCATAACCCTAAGTTTCTCAAAAGTATAGTGAATTCCTTGCTTGGGGCATTAACTCGAACAGTTTCTAGAATTTAACTCTTTGGATCTAGAAAGTCATTTCCTCTAACAAACCAATTTGGTGATGGGGGTGTTTCTATACCACCTTCTTCATCATATTTATATCTATTAGTGTATCTAAATCTAAATCTATCTAAGATGCTTCAATTCCATCAATTATATGAAAATCGTGCACTTGATCTAGAACATCATAGTTTGATTATACCATATAATGAGTGAGTAGCATAGGTGATCATAATTCCTTCGATATTAGGTCAAGATTAACCACTAAAATGACTCCTTCATTAGTAAGCATGAAAATATAAGAAACATTATCTTTATCTCAATTTCGACCTAGAATATTTAGGAATTAATGGTATAAAATTCTCATCTTAGCTTAAAATTCCTACAAAAAAATATAGGAAAGTTTGTTTCTTAGTGTGGCTTCACAAATAATAATAGGATCGTATATACCAACCAAAATCAAATTATAAAATATTCAAATTCAACATTCTTGATGCTCCTACAAGAAGCAACCTCACCTTTCTAGAGAAAAAGTCGGGTCCATCTCTCACCTAGCTTGGTAAATCTTGGTTTCCTAGGGTATAGACTACCTCCCTCACAAAAGTTGGGTGAAACACAAGTTGGAATGAATATCCTTGATTATGTTCCTATTTCTTGGGGCTCTGGAAGTCAAAGTCACCCTTTCAATGTTGGATACAATAATACTTGGATACCCTTTGAATCCTTCAGCTACAAGTTCTAGACCATTAAGCACCCAAGACCACATGATGTGACCTCGGTCCTAAGACAATGCTACAACATGCTCCATTTGAAAACCTCTAAGTACCGATATGATATAGGAACCCATTGGATGGATCTGAAACTGACATAATTTTCAACTTACTTTCAATTGATGACATTTTACTCATCAAACCATAACATTCCATACCACACTTATCTAGCTTGTTATCCACTCTGGTACCCTGATACCAGTCAACTGAAAAACTTTTCACACACCTTGCCATGAATTTATATTGTTGGAAATTTCTATGTCACGCCAAGACAATCCATACTATCCTTTCATTTATACCATACACTTTTTTCCCTAGTATGTGGGTCCACCAATTCCACGTCATCTACTACATGATGTCCACGTAGTGCCACGCTATGATTTTTTTTCTTCACGTGTCATCCAAAAAATATCCACTTGGTCATCTAGAAAGGCATAAACTGGCCGAAATATGTCACCTCCTTAAGTTTCTACATCAAAAATCCTTCCAACTATTGTCCACATCACTACCACCTATTTGATGACTGGGATCCATCTGTACACTTTCGAGTTAGGATCAAAGTTAAAAGTTTGATTCATTTGGTTAACTGTTCAACTTAGCATGCTACCCGATATTTGGATGCCCATATATAAATGTGAACATGATTAGGTTTGGTTTCTTGTAACCTATTATGGGGCCCCAAATGCTCTGATACGTTCATGCACTATACCCTACCTTTTCATGACCAAGGATTGTGACTAGGTGCATACTATGGGATTTGGTAAGTTGTATTTTCTCCTTTCCTTGGCAAAATTTTATGTGTGTCAAGCATGTTTGAATTATGCATATTGATTTTCATTATCCACTAAGGACTCCTTGACATTAAATATGGACTCTACTTGACCTTGATATTGATTAAAACATAATGTGCAGAAAAAAAATGTTGGAAAAAATGAAGGTAAAATACAATGTATGTGTAGAATAATAATAGACTCATGATAATATTGTAATGTGAGTCACACTTTGTTGAAATTATATAATATCATGTTTGGCTTGATGTAGTGGTACTTGAGAATGAATTTACCTAGTATATCCATGACTAGAGTTTCCATTGAATGTATCTTAGTCAATTTTAATGTAAGCATGATGAAGCATGTGTACCCCCATGTAGTTTGTGGTAATATGAAAACCAATTTATAAGTGTAGGTTTGTGGTAATATTAAACCAATTTCTATGATGTGATGAAGTTTGTGAGAGATAGGGAGCATTTGGACATGGATTCATAGAAGGTGTTGGAGTTCCTTAGGAGTGTGATGGGGGAACATTGAGAGGATGGTTGAGGGTAATATGAAAAAATCCAAAGCATGGTTGAAATTAAGAGGATAAAACCCAGAGCATGGTTGAGGGTAAGTTGAAAAAAAACCAGAGCATGATTGTGAGTGAGAAGAGAAAACCTAGAGCATGGTTGAGGGTAAGTCGAGAAAACTTGGAACATGATTATGGGAAAACTAAGAAAACCCAGGATGATGATGATGATGAACTAGGGGAGGTTAAAGTTACATGTATAGGTATAGGTAGGAATATATGATGGTTGAATGAACCATGTAGATGAAATAAATCCTAGTAGAATGATGGTTGTAGCGGTTAGGTACTCATTAATTTCAGTGGATAGTTGTTCCTTTATATGGTCTTCAACATTTTGATTAGACCATAGTGAGACTTTGTTGATCAAGATTAATACAACTAGTCATTAAGGGGGAGTGTTATAGTTATAACTCCTACTTGTCTTAAGTGTGATATTTTTTTAAGTAAAGGAGGTTTTTCCTAGTCTTTAGTAGGTTGTTATATCTAATTAGGTTAAGAGATATTATCCATCAACTAGCTTCATATATTGGTGTGTGGTTGCGATATTTTCCCAACCAAGCTGATTTTGCAATCAAGATAATTTATCTATCATGAAATAACACTCATGTATTTATATATGTATTATTTGATTAATCAATTAATTAAATGTGCTTATACAATTTCAATTAATCCAGCACATATTTTCTAAAAACAAAATTAATATCTTAATATAAGTCTATCATGTTACAAGTATTTTCATTTAAATAGATTGATCTATTTTTTTAATTTGTGATAAATTAAAAAATATATTTTGTTACTTAAATTTGAAGCTACAGTAATGCATCTAATTGTCATGAATCATGGCGCTCTTTTATATTTCTAGAACATTGTTTATATATGTGTGTGTGTGTGTGTGTGTGTGTGTGTGTGCGCGTGTGTATATATATATATATATGTATATGTATATATAGATATATATCTATATATCTATATATACATATACATATACATATACATATATAGATATATATATATATATATATATATATATATGTATGTATGTATGTATGTGTATATATATATGTATATATGTATATATGTATATATATATATATATATATGTATATATATATATACATAGATATATACACATATATATATATAAACTAAAATGGCATTGTGACATGTATTTAGGTGGCCATGCATTGGTTAGTTTTTGAATTTAAGAAATATAAAAAACATATATTATATGATCAAATGTTTTAATATATCTTAGTGCTTCCTAAATTGCAATGTATTGGTTCATTAATATATCAGTAGGGCACCATTTATATCATAAAAAAACTGTAAATCGACATGTTGATGCATGGTTTTCCAATTAAATGCACTATTCAATCTTAAATTTTCTTAAAAATAAAACCTTATAATTTATTATTAAATGTTTTAACCTAACTTTGTGATCCAGGTGGATATTGGTGGCCACCCGCCTATTCCACTTGGATGAACACCATTTTTTCTTTTATTTTTCAGTTTCCTTAATTTTACCACAATTTAGTATTTTTGAAATTTTTTCAGGTCCTAAATTTCTGGAGCTATTTTGAGCGCCTAAACGATGTTTTTTTGGAAAACCGGGACAAAAATAGGTTCTTTCCCGATGTTGGTCACTTGAAAGTTGTATTCCTTGGATATATATTTATAAGGAGGTGTTTTACATGTCAAATAGGGATCGTATGGAAAATTTATGCCCCTCGAAAGTTGATCTACTAATTTACCCAAACGGGGCCCGTAGTTTTGGTGCATCACCTCCTAGGGATAGTTTTTTGGATGTTTAGGGTTTTCCATTATATTTCTTAATAATAAATAGGCCTTCGAGCCTCATAGTAACACAATTCAAAAGCATGTAGCCGCCACATCTCTTCTTAGAGATAAGCTACCATCACTTGACCTAGTTTATTTTCCATTCCATCTGTAATCATTTTTCAATATTTTATATTAATGAAATAAAGTGTTATTCCTAATCCATACTTGTGTTAATGTTTATTTCTATATTTTATTACATTCCTGCATAATTCTGGATCAGTGGTATCAATTACGTCTACTCTTTCTCGATCTTTCTTTGCATGTCCCCAACAAGGTCAGGGTATAAGGAGTTATGACTAGATATGGTTAAACATTTGTAGGATCGGCCTCACAAACCCTGACAGGCTTCCATGGTGGAAGAAAAGAAAGACGAGGGAGTAAGAGATCTTATAAAAATATTTCTTGAGGAGGCCCTCGAGAAAAAAAGGAATGTGATGATGGATAACTTTTCCCAGATTCTTCAACAACTACCCACCGATGACACATCTACATACAACAACCACTCTAGAGGAACCAATCCTTTTAAGGTAAAAGTAAAATTTGACATTCCCATACTTGAGGGCCAAATAGATGTAGACGTCGTAGATATATGGTTGAATCTATTAAAAGGATATTTCTTGGTTCATGACTTTTCCAATTGGGAAAATATTACTTTTTCACTCCTCAAAGTCACCCCCCATGTCAAGGACTCGTGGGAAACTTATTGTGAGAAAAAGGACAAGAGGGAAACCTCCCTGCTCTTGGAAGCACCAACTTGGAATTATTTTCGAGACACCATCAAGGAAAAATATTTACCTGTGGGGAGATATGAGGAAAAGTAGATACAATGGACTACGTTGCGACAGCAAAGGGATCAAGATGTGCATGAGCTGATGAATCTGTTCTATACCCTGCACACAAAGTTGGGTATCAAATATTTGGAGAAACATTTGGTGCTTAAGTATGACATTTTTCTACATAGATACATTTAGGAGGAAATGGAGTTCCTCGACATCTCCCTGCTTGGTGTAGAATATCGATATGCTGCCAACATTTAGCATAAATGGAAATAGAAGAAGCGAGACTTTGGATATGTAAATTAGAAGCAAGGGAAAGGCATGCCAAAACCATAGAAGATAGGACAAAGCCATGGAGGGGCGGCCCAGGACAACCCGCCAAAGCCACAAGTGAAAAAAAACATGAAAAATCCAAAGAATGACACAGGAAAGTGGTGTGAGTTCCATAAGAGCTCCACTCACAACACAAGTGAGTGTTGGGCCAAGAAGCCACCGGTGGCTGAGCTGAAGGCTTCTGAATCATATGCATGTTCTGACTCTGAGTCAGAACTAGACATGGGGAATGAAAAAGGGAAGAAAATTATGGATGCAAAGCCCAACACCATTGTTGCCACCACCAAGATCCAGAAGGAGGAACCCAAAGATCCAAAGGAGGGGGAGTGCCTCTTCCATTCCAAAATGTGGGTGAAGGGTTCCTCACTGCAGTTCATTTTCGACAATGGGAGTCAAAAGAACCTCATTTCAGTAGAGGTCATGAAGCGGTTGGGCCTGCTGACCAAAAAACACCGACAACCATACACCATCAGGTGGCTTAACCAAAAACAGGATCTCCACGTCAACTAGTATTTTCACCTTCCCTACAGCATCAAGCCCTTCACAGATGAGGTATTATGTGATATTTCTCCTCTTGATGTTTATGATGTATTATTAGGCCAACCATACTTGTGGAAGCGACATTTTGTGTATGACTCTAGGCCTCGCTCTGTTATTATTAATTTGGGAAATAATTTGTACAAGATATCAGAGGTAGAACCGCATACCATCGTCTCTTTGATCACTACAAAATAATGTAGTAAGCTCACTTCTAAAACTGGGAAACTTGTTTTCTTGATGATCTGCCCTCAGGACAATTATAATATTGTAGCCATGACCTCAAGACAAGGCTCCTCTGCAGGGAAACAACAAATGGAAAATGAAATGGAGGAATATGGGGACATCTTCACCTCACCCACAGGGGTACTTCTGCATTGTTAGGTTAAGCACTCCATCGATCTGACTCCAGGCGCGCCGCTACCCAATGGGGTGATCTATCGATGCTTTTTTTTTGTCAACAATGAAATGAAGAGACATATTCAGGAACTATTGTAGAAATGTCACATCTGGTCGAGTTCATTACCCCGTGGGAGCCCGATCATGCTGGTGTAGAAGAAGGATGGGACTTGGAGACTTTTTATTGACTATCGGACACTGAACAAGATCCCTATCAGAAATATGTATATGATTCCCTAGATTGGTGACCTTTTGGACCAAATCAAGGGGGTCAAATATTTCAGCAAGATCGACATGAAGTCTAGGTATCACTAGGTACCAATTGAACCCTCTCATGTGTGGAATACTTCGTTCAAAGCCAAGGAGGGCCTTTCTGAATGGTTGTTCATGCCTTTCGGGTTGAAAAATACTCCAGCAACCTTCATGATGTTGATGGATGACATATTTCAACCATTCACTGACTCATTCAGGGTGTTGTATTTGTATGACATCCTAATCTTTATCTAGAGTTGGGATGAGCACCTCCACTACATTCGATAAGTCCTCCAAACACTACGCCAACACAAGTTGTGTGCCAATTTGGAGAAATAAACTTTCGGAATGACTAAGGTTCAATATATGGGATAAATTATTGATGAACGAGGGGTGCATGTGGACCCATCGAAGATCCAGGTCATTCGGGTTTGGCCAGCCCCAACCACTTTAACAAAGCTCCACAGCTTTCTGGGTCTTGCCAGTTTCTACCACAGATTCATGTTGGGGTTATCCCATATCACTTTGCCTTTGATTCAAGACACCAAGGGAGGAGAAAAATCCAAATTATTTTGTTTTGAATCTCAACAAAAGGCGTTCACAAAGTTGAAGCATCACCTATTCTCTACACTTGTGCTCACATTACTAGACTTGCAACAACCATTTGAGATCGAGACATATGCCTCTGAATATGTTATTGGGGCAGTACTTACTCAGCAGGGGCATCTAGTGGCATATGACAGTGAGACACTTTCAAACACAGTATGAAATTACCCCACCTATGACAATGAAATGTATTCCATTGTGCAGGCATGTCGATAATGGAAGCATTACATTTTTGGGAAGGAAATGATCATCCACACAGATGATCGACCCCTGAAGTTCATACAAACACAACGGAAGTTGCAGAAAGATCACCATCATAAATTTTCCACATACTTTCAACAATTCCATTTGAACATCAAGTACAAGAAGGGTAGCACCAATAATGTTGTAGATTTCCTTAGTTGATTTTCAATCATGGCGCTAACCATTGTGCTTGACTCTTGTGGGCACAAGACTTCAAGTTGGATGCATATCTACAAAATTGATCCAGAATTAGGCAACACATACCAAACACTCCTATAGGGTAAGCATGTTACAAGTTTTCACCTTCAGGATGCATTGTTATCCCTCCCGGTACAGCTCTGTGTTCCTTCCAGCAAGCGTGCCAAGATGATTTGGGAAGCACACTATAGTCGGGTCGTTGGACATTTTGGGGTCGAGAAAACAATGGCATTACTGTAGAATTATTTCTATTTGCCAAACCTTCGACATGATGTTGGGAGGTACATCACATCTTACACTGCCTACACCATTTCCAAGTTGACCATCAAGAATCAAGGCCTGTATACTTAGTTGCATATCCCTAGTGAACCTTGCGAATATTTCTCTATGGATTACATGTGGGCCTTCCTTCTACCAAGCATGGAAATGATGACATTTTTTTGGTCATCGACAAATTCTGGAAAATGGCCATCATGGTAGCCTACAAGAAGAATGGTACAGTAGAAGCCACTATTAAACTCTTCTTTGAACGAGTGTGGGTACACTTCGGGATCCCAAAGTCCATTATCTCAGATCGGGATAGCAGGTTCCTTAGTACATTTTTTTCAAGTATCAAGTCAATTTTGGACACCATTCTCACTAATTCCACAACTTTCCACCCCCAAACGAATGGACAAACAGAGGTCATAAATAGGTTGATCACACACATTATGCGCATGTAAAAATCAGAGCATCCACGCACATGGGATGAAATCCTTCCCTATTTCTAGCACATTTATAACCAAGCTCTCCACAGCTCAATTGGCCACAACCCCTTTCCAATGGGCTTGGGATTTTAGCCACTATGTCCCATTGATGTGGCCATACCATTTGTAGTTACTTAGGCAGAGTCGGCTCATGTCCAATCCGAATCTGACAAGGTGAAAAACTTCATTGAGCAATTTAGAAGATTTTCCAACAATTCCATGAAATACTAGACAAAGCCAATTCTAATTACAAGCAGTGACATGATCAACATCAAGTACCACACAAGTTCTAGGTGGGGCGACAAATTTTGGATACATTTGCATAAGGAGTGCCTCATGGGGCCCCACTGCAAGATTCTCCAGCTCCGATATGAGACATGCACCATCACTAAGGCAGCAAGGGACAATTCCTTCAAGATCAACATTCCACCATTCCTTGTTTTACACCCATTGTTCAATGTGGATTGCCTCCAACCCTAATTCCCACCATTGTTGGACACATCTGACATCATAGAACAACTAACACCAACAGAGTTAAACCCAGGCTATATGGAACAAGCCACAATTGATAGAATCATGGACACACTGATCAATAACACCTACTAGCAAAGGATACAACTATATCAAGTTTTCAAAGTAGTCCAACTCCTTCACCAAGGCAACTGATTCACCAGGGACCAGATTCAGCAGAAGATTCCTCATCTCATGGAGGAACTCAACACAATTGGGACCATTGATTCCTAAGGGAGGAGTATTGATCCAGATGGATATTTGTGGCCACCCACCTATTCCACTTGGACCCCTGCCATTTTTTCTTTAGTTTTTCATTTTTCTTAATTGCAACACAATTTACTATCTTTGGCAGTTTTTAGTTCTTGAAATTTTGGAGCCATTTTCAAGCCACAATTTTTTTTTTGGAAAATTGGGACCAGCATAAGGTCTTTGGTTGAATGTTTTCACTCCAAATTTGTATTCCTTAGATAGATATTTCTAACGAGGTATTGTACATGTCAAACAAAGATCGTATGCCAAAGTTACGTCCCCGAGAAGTTGATGTACCAATTTACTGAAACGGGGCCCATAGTTTTGGCACTTCATCTCCTAGGGTTATTTTTTTTATGTTTATGGTTTTCCATAGTTTCTAAACAATAAATAGGCCTCTGAGCCTCATTGTAACACATTTCATAAGCATGTGTTTGTCACATATCTTCTAAGAGATAAGCTACCATCGACCGAGCAAGTTTATTTTTGATGCAGGAGCATTTAGAGCTAGCCAACAATGTGATGGGTTGATCACATGTTGTGGCCAACAAAGGGTTGGAAGACAAGTGGTTAGTTAAGTTTAGTTAATTTAATTATATGTGAGTAGTTATTTGTTGTCAAATTCTGAGCAGAAAAGGGAAAAGTGGCACATTGATCCTCCCTACGTGGAGATCAAGCCATGCAGTTTCGATTATTTGGTTAGAATAGGATTTGAGGGATTAAAAAAAAAAAATTTAGAGTTTGTTGAGCAAAGAGGGAAGTTGAAGAGAGACTTTAGGAGAGAGTGAGAAATTTGTGGATTTGAACCAAATTGGTTCCTGAATCCATTTTTATATAAAATTGTGATCCTTTGAATTAAAAAAGGGACAGGATAAACTGAGGGAGTTAGAGAGGAGGAAGTGGATTCATAGAGAAGATCGAACCAGTTGAATGTGACTATGTTCTTTGTAATTATTTTATAAAATATCAATACAGTGTGGTTTTTATATATATCTTGTGTGAATGTATGTATAATTGTCAAGTTACTGGAGGTTCATTTTTCTTTCTGAATATTTTTGAGTTTTGGTTTTAGTTGAGTTTGAGTTTTATTAATTCCTCTATGCGTAAATTTATATTGGAGAGTATTATAAACTGGGTTTGAAAATACTTCCTTCTACAACAATTGGAGCAGGCCATCGCAACAATATTATTTATCTACAACAATTAAAAATTAGTTAATCGTTTGGTTCATCAGTTTTCATTTTGTAATAGAAATGGAAACCTTCCAAGAAGGTTAAGTCCGTCTGAGCTAAAATATTGGGATCAGAACTGTCCAATCAATGCGCCACTAATATCAACGGATATCACATTTAGATATGCAAGGAGGTTAAATTGGAAAATGGATGCGATGAATTATAAATCTAGGTTAATTGTTTAAGTTGACCAGTCCAACAATTAAATGATCCAACGGATCATGCACCAAGACTTAAGATCGAATAGTTATCACATTTAGATATATGAGGGCTTTAGCAATCCAAATAGGCCCAATGATTTTATGAATCAGATTTAATGAATTAAATTGACTGTTCAATGTTCAAGTGATATGACGGCTCTTACATATTAAGCATTGATCCAATGGCTATCAAAATTTTAATTGCATGGGAATTAAATTTTTAAATAGACCCGATAAATCATAAATCAGATTTTATGATTTGAGCCATATGTCCATCACTTAATAGGATCTGACGGTTTTCACATTCCAATCATCAATCCAATGGGGTTTGCATAAAAAAGCTGCATAGATATTAAATAGATTGATGGATGTCATCGAATTAGGAAAGGGTTTAATGTTTTAAATCCGTCCCCAAAACAATTAAATTTGACTTACCAGATCTTTATCATGTGTGAGTGACACTGTTATGTTGCCGTCATTTATGAAATAATGATAAAGTGGATTTGTTTAAAGAAATTTGGTTTGGGAAGAATAATGTAAGATATAAAATGGATGCAGATATATCATTGACAAAGGTGAAATTGAGCAGAGAGTGTGGGCCAGATTTATTGGTATAGTGGGTTTTTAAACCAAAGTTATGCCTAGGTAAATTTATAAACATAATGGGTATATATTTGAGTTTTATTATATGGTTGTGTAAGGAAATTAATTCTATATAAGGATTCCACTGTTTGAACTTATATAGGAGTATAAGTGTGAGTTTATGCATACTGAGAGAAAGATGCAGTGATGCTACATCAATTTTCCATTCTATCTATAAGCATTTTTCAGTATTTGATATTAATTAAATGAAGTTTTATTCCCGCTACATCTCTGTTTTATGTTTATTTTTGTATTTTATTGCATTCCTTCATAATTATATATCACTTTGTGTGGTGTACACCATAATGACTAAGTGTATTTATATGTTTCCAACTCACCAAAGAGAGTTTTTTTAAAGTTAAATAAACTAAATTTCTTCTAGAGGTTGCATACAATGGCATTGAGTGATATTATTGGTGCACCAGTGTGACAAATGTAGAAATCCACCAATGTGTATACAATTTAGGAATAGAAAATACCTACAATTATAAAAAACTATTTTTAAATATTTAATATTTTGTCCTTTTTTTAATATATATTATATTTTAATATATTTTTTCTCTATTAAACTATGTATAGTTTATAAATGAGTCAATACTATTTTTCTCCATTAACTTTATATATGATATTTAATAATACACACACACACATATATATATATATATATATTATCTTCGATGATCAATTTAGTTGGTCGAGTCCTAATTGTTAATGCACCTCTACTATTCAGAGGTCATGGGTTTAGTTCTCTCTATACTCTCGGGATTAGGCTTCAAAGTGACATTTTAGATAAATATACCTAATATAATTACTATGTGGATATAGAAATCACCAATCTCCTGAAACTATAAATCTCAACAGCGCCATCGCCATTCCCTATTATCAGCTTGAATACCAACTTGCAATATGCAACCTAATTCATGTTTCTTAGTGTCATTTCTTGGAGCATGGAGGATCCAAACGATTTTTTTTCCAATTCTTTATTTCACAAATAAGTTACTCTAGACAACTATTTGAACATCGTGGTAAAGATATGCAACAAAACACTTCATTGTTCTTGTGGAGAGATGCAGGATAGTGTGAATGAAGGTGGTTCACCTGTTAAACCCATGAAATTTGAAGAACATAATATTTTTGGTTGTTGATGGGTTCGAAGCTCTATTATTCCATAGTCCAAACAAAAAAAGAGTGATATTAGTGTCAAATATCATAATTCAAACATTAATTAGGAACATTAAGGAAATACAACCCTAGGAAATGAATGCCACACTTTTCACTGCATATTTTGGATGTTAAGGTATGAAATGATGTATTTTGTTTTGTACATATTTGATGAATACAAATATATAAAGTGGTTAAGAAGAAATGGAAATAATAAATAAAGTAAACCTGCTTTGACCTCTTGTAAACCATAGAGACATAGGTGATTGAAAATTTAACCATGTTAGATTTCTTGAAAAGAAATATGTATTTGTATGAACGAAATAATAGTCATTATGTTAGATTTCTTGAAAAGAAATATATATTTGCATGCACACAAAGAATAGCTATTTTGTTATATTTTTTGAAAAGAAATATGTAATGACATGCATAGAAAGAATAACTATTGTGTTAGATTTCTTGAAAATAAATATGTATTTTCATGCACGAAAAGAATATTTATTGTGTTATATTTCTTGGAAAATAAATATTTATTTGCATGCATGAAAATAATAGTAAATGTGTTAGATTTATTGAAAATTAAATATGTATTTGCATGCACGGAAATAATAGCTATTGTGTTAGATTTATTGAAAATAATATGTGTTCATATGCAAAAAAATAATAGTTATTTTCTTAATATTCTTGAAAAGAATATGTATTTGTATGCACAAAGATAATAGTTAACGTGATAATTTTATTTTAAAATAATATAGGTAGTTGCAGGTAGTCTTTCTCTTGGGAAAGAATGTGTTCTTGTGTGAATAAATAATAGTAGTTGTGGTGAGTATCTTTTGGAAGTATTTTCCTCTTCTTGTATGAAGAGATAGTGATAGCCATTGTGTGTCTTTTAAAATATTACCATGTTCTTATGAGAAAGAGGTAAAATGTAACTAATCCCTTTATTATAATGCATGGGAGGTATGGGTAGATAGGCATTCCTTGGTGATATTTATGCATTTTAATTTATACATGTGATATTTAGATCGATAAACATGTGTCATAACCATACACATGCATAAATAAATAGACATATTTTTGTAATTATGTGATTTTAGTTAATGTATTTGTAGCATGCCTCGATACTCTGTAGGAATTTTATATATGTGCATAAAAATATGTTTGAAGCACAACTAGTAGAGATTTATGATTTGGTTTTGATAAATATTTTATATAATCATGATGTCGAAGTTGTTGATGGCAGTAATTACAGAGAAGGAATGAATTAATAGTGTCTAATCCATCCCTTATACAACAACCAAGAATTGGATTATAGTTAACACTATGGTAGGAAATGAGCTAATGGTCCATGCAAATTGAAGGATCGTCAAACATAGGATAATCCACTACAGGGAACAAAATGGTCACAAAACACAATGCTCAAAGAATTGTGGGGTAAATGATATCATGATTAATGCAATGGCTTATAGTTAGTTATGTTAAAATGTAAGATGATATTTATTTGTAAGAAATTCAGCATATACAAGGGATGGTTTCCCTTTCTACCATTAAGTGAGGGGGGAACTGCCTCATGAAACGTTTAATAAAATAAACGTTTATTGGTTTCTTCTCTTTGGAGTTTCTAGGGTATATCAATGCCATTTATGTGTGTGCCTATTTTTTCATTTTGATGGTATTTCTACCTTACATTAATTTTAAGGCTTACATCATCAAATATGTGATTGACTAGCCTAATTAACTGAACAATGAAAATTATGCAAGGTTACAATGGAAAGATTTATGTTAACATGTTGTAATAATGGTTGTTATGTTATGTGACATTATATTCCATTTATAAAGTTACTTTATGTAATGACGATAATGTTATCTAATGGTCAATTAAGGAATATGGAATAAGTGATTTTGAACATTACGTGATAGTAGATCCCACGAAAAAAAAAATAATCCTATGTATTTTTACACAAGGTCTGGGGAATATTACAAGTGGTATCAATGCAAAGGTTGTAGCACTGAAGACTTTTGGGTTCTTTAAGAATGGAGAGTAGAGGTATGATGTGAATGGATATAAGTTCAGGTATGCCACTAAAATAAATTACAAGGCAACGTATGTAGTAGACTACATTTTCTATGGGATGCATGAGGTTGTTAATAAATGCATTAAAGAATGATAAGTGTTAATGTCTGCTTTAAAGAATAATTGTGCTCATGACATTTTAATATTTATGCAGATAAAGACAATAAGAAATTATGTTTCATTTTTTGTAGCTATATCATGAACAATTTGGAATACTCAAATTGTAATTAGTGATAGTGAGGATTGAATACTAACCATTGCATGCATATTCTTATAATAATGATTAATGGTGCATTTAAAAAAATGATTAGAGTTATAATGTGCTCCTTATAAGAAAAGAATGAATGCATGTATTGTTTTGTTTTCTTTGATAGTAAAGGAATGTAGAAACGTTGGGGTTGTTCTTGAAGAGGAAAATAGAATTTTTTTAAAATACATTGAAAATCCTCTTTGAATATTGAGAATAAACATTGAGTCAAGTGGAAAGTCTTGATTGAAAGGGATATTTGTCGAGTGTGTCTTGTCATGGATTTTGATTGAGTTTATGATGGTTGCTAGCATTGATCACTTAGTGTATTCCACTACCTTTCATGAATTAGTATTACATGGCATCATTGTTGTAAAATCCAATGTTAATAAATTGTAGGAGATCAGTTGAAAAAATACATTGGAATATACATCATTCAGCTCTTAATTGAAGATTATTTTTAAGTGGTAAACAATGTGATCATGATAGATTATTCTAAAGGTGACAATAATTATTTTGAGTTTGGGTATGATTTTCTTCTAAATTGTTGCCATATTTTTTTATTGACACTCAATTACTAATAGTGAATTAATGTTCTTGTGTGAGTAAATATTTCTATAGGATTTTAGGTAGTATGTAAGAAATTTTGACAACTACAAAATTGGATATTTGTTTAACAATGCATACTTATGACTGTAAGTTCTTGAATGTTACAAAGAATGTAAATCATGATAACAATAGTGTCTTTAAAAACAATTTAATAGAAATACATTGTTATGTCAATAATAAAAACAGAAATGGAAAACGGTTGTAGCTTTGCATAAGAACATACATAAGCCCAGATTATTCGATAGAACTATCAGTAATAACATGTTTTCTATTAGATTTTTTGCTCAAAAATCACAACTCTACATGTTGATGATTCAATGATGATGTTATCCAGTATGCATCATACATCTAACAAATATGTTAATTTCATCCTTTATAAATTCATCCAGTGCGTGTGAATATTGCATTGACACTCCATATTAAACCTAATCAGTTAATTCCATTATGTTGTGGAAATATGTTGTCTTAATTGTCATCGCTAAAAAAAAATATGGATGGCATTGTGAGTCTATTAAATGTTAGTTGGTAGGATGAGGGAAGTAAATATTATTCGATAAAACTATCAGTAATACGTTGTTGTTTATTACATTGTTTGCTCAAAATTCACAACTCTACATGTTGATAATTCAATGATGATGTTAGTCAGTATGCATCATACATATAACAAATATGTTAATTTCATCCTTTAGAAATTCATCCAATGTGTGTGAATATTGTAGTGGCATTGCATATTAAACCAAATCAATTAAGTCCATTATCTTGTGGAAATATGGTCTCTTCATTGTCATTGCTAAACAAAAATATTGATGACATTGTGAATCTATTAGCATTAATAATTTATTTAAGCCAGAAAAGTCTTTGTGATTGACTTCAATTTAGTGAAGTTGCATAATTATTGGTGGTTAGACACATATGCATAAAATTGAATGTCATTATGAATTTTTATTGTTATATGGAAAATTTGAAATGAACACCACCCGTATGGCATGATCAGAACTGGATCATGGACCAGAAGGACAGCTCAAAATTCAAAGTGCTTGGAAGTGTTTTAAACCTAAACGACTGGAAAGGTATGGTCACTTCGATTCTGGTGCCATTAACAGTTCTCAAAACCGACATCGTATGTGAAAGTTATCAAGGTTTGAAGTCTCCAGTAAACTCTAAAAAAGGATTGTTTGACTTGGTTTGACTTTTGACATTTTAGCAAGAAATTATATGTTAAAAGTGATTTTTGTTAAAGGTTGGTGGAGGCCAATCATTGGTTGCCACATGGCCCCAGGCCTAATGGTTTTAAAAAAAAGGGGTCAAGGAAAAATGTTTGGTTATTGGAAGGTCGGGTCACTCTGCACGTATTCGGGTCACCATGCACGCATTCGGGTCAATCTACACACATTTAGGTCACCCTGCCCGCATTCGAGTCACCCTGCAAACATTTGGGTCATAGTGCATGCGTTCGGGTTGGGCGCCTCTGCACACGTTTGGGTCACAGTGCACGCGTTTGGGTCACAGTGCACGCATTCGGGTCAGTGCACGTATCAGTCGAGTTGAAGCTTATCTGCCAGCAATTGACAGTTAGCGGCATTTCCACGTGTGAAAATAATGGTTAACCTCCACATTAAATTTTACTGCCTAATTTGGAGCAGAGTCTGCCGATTCAGGCCTTTCCACCATTTTAGCTAAGTTAACTGGAGTTCCTCCAGTTTGGAGGAGGATTTTGGGGGACACTGGAAAAAAAATTGTTTTTGCCATAACTCTCGCAATATTGAACGAAATTGGATGAAATTTTAGTCAATTTTTAGTCTCTTCGACCTCCTGAGCACCTTGGGATAGGTTTCAGGTCGAATGGAGGTGATCGTAAGCATATTTTTCTTCAGGTAATATGAAGGAGCCATCAGGGCCACCATGAGACAAAATAAGTTTGAAGCCTAACTACGGGAGTTAGAGTCATTTTCCAGAGTTCCAATAGTCTAAATTGGATAATTCAGATGCTATAAATCTTATGATATGGTTTTTAGAGCCCGTACAGAACGTTTTAAGGCCAAAAATCTTTAGTAAAGTTCCAGAGGCTATTTTTTCCAACTTTTTCCAGTAACGGTGCAGGGCTTAGTTAGAGCTGCTTGAGACCATATGCAGTGATCCAGTGGTCATTATTGACTGAAAAAATCATTATAAATCTATTTGAAAAGGTTTCAAAAAGTTTTTAAGACTTTTAGAGGTCGAAAACTCAGCAGAGAAGTGTTCCTTGACCCCAGTGCCAGGGGGTGCCGATAGGTGATTGAGGTGAAACCGGAGCAGCCGGAGGATATTTTTGATGAAACAAAACTCTATCTTGACTATTTAAGTCATTTTTGAACCAGTGGAATTGGTTTCATAATATTTTGAGAACTTATGTAGCTCTAGAAGTTGGTTTGAAGTTTTGGGCAGCCCTAGGCAAACCGTGGAGGATAGCCTATTTGGGGAATTCAGTTCTCAATTTGAGAAATTTATCAGTTGTTATTTGATTTCCAATGTGTATTAGATACAGAAGGAGTGTTTTCAGTGACAGAAACAAAATTTTGAGGGATTTTGTGCCATTTAGAAGCTTAGAGTAGCTTAGTGCACCGACAGAAGGAATCGTGTCATCAAGTGCCTAAAGTTGTTTGCAGAATTTGGACAGCCATTAGAGGGATATTTATGGTATTTTCAGTCCTTTGGATAATTGTTGTATTCATTGAAATTAAGTATTTACTTTGTAAAAAAACTTACCATAATCCCAAAGAGCTGAGTCATGATGAAAAAGCTCAAAGGAGACGTAGCCCATGAGATTTCGGGTGAACTCCTAGATTAAAATTGTTGTTTTTTTTGAATGATTATTTGTTGCATTATGTTGTTGTAATACATGTTAAATTACAAAAAGAAAAAATGAAGTTAAGACACATAAATGGTAAAAATTCATACACCACTTTCAAGTAAATAATTCCGCAAAATTGGCAAGTACAAGCTAGATCATTTTAATTCAAACTGAGTGGTAGGTTATTGAAATACATACAAGTTATCTAGACCATTTTCAGATAATGGCATGAGATGTTAGTCATGATTTCCTGTCAAATTTACTTTTACAGTTTATGGTGTCCATGTTGAGGGTCAAGTATGAACACATGATATACATAAATGTTCTAATTTTGTCAGTATTAAATATAAAAAATTTACATAATGTCATCCATGTAAATTATGTTGGAAAAATTTGATAAAGACAATTTCAATATGAGACAATTACTGGACATTTGGGAAATACATAAGGACTGTTATGGGCAGAGGCAGTTTCTTGCCTAGATTTACTCTCCCTAGAGATAGATTATCTCAGTAAGGGAAAAGGGTTGGCTAAAAAGGTGAGAGGGTGAAAGTTTGAGGCAACCCTATTGGTTTTGGAGCTTGGTTGGAGGGGGCCAAAAGAGTTAGTTGTTGAGCTTTAAATTCCTCAGGATAGGATGTTGTTGAAGGAAAAGGTAGGATGCTACCAAGAGGATTATTGTGTTGGACTAACTGTGGTCACTTTTCAATAATTGTCTTGGATGTGAAATTGGCTCAATCTATTGAGTAGAAACCAATTCTCATAAATTGGGAGGAACATATTTTTCCCTTTTGGTTTTCATGGAAAATCAAGGTGACTAACCAGATAATAGATGTATTAGAATAAATTTCTTGTAGTTTTCTATGAAAATTTTCTATACATCTTGCTAAGAAATGAACCTAGTTCCCTTATTGTATTACCCCTCTTGTGGATGTATATACCAAGGGATAATACAATATGCACTTTTCACGGTTATGACTACTTTGATCATTTCAATGATTAGAGAGTTGTATGGTCTTTGAGTACCTATAGAGGTATTTTGATTAAAATATCACATGCTAATGAATAAAATAATTGATTTTTGAAAATGTTATGATTAAAATAATGTGATTATTATTGAAATGATACTATATAATTTTTTTGGCCATATGTTATGGGGTGCTCATTGTCAGGTTGATGAACCACTCTTGGAGTGTTTGCCACAACTCATAAACCGCTTGTAAATAAAATTATTGTATGAAGTGGTCGTGGATTCCAAGATTATTAACAACAATAAGTTTCATAAAGGCTTTGTTTTTGTTTTTCTAAAATTGAACAATGGTTAAAATATTGAAAGAAAATTTTAATATTTTGGTATTTCTTGAACATAAAATACTTCATTTTGTAGGGGAAGGATATCCTTTTGGTTGTTTTAAGATACATGCCATAATTGAAAGATGATCCAAAAAAAATGCAAATTGTGGAAGATAAAAACAATCTAAATTAAAAAACAAAGTTCCAGTGAGACACAAAAAGTGGGAAAACATGTAATGATGATGAAAAGGTTCACGAATGATCAATGAGGATGGTGTTATATTTAAGGGGGGAGTATGTAATATCACTATGAATACATATTTATATTTTACATTCATAAAAATATTATTAATTTATATGTTTAATGAATGTTAGCCATAAATAATTAGTTATGATTCGATTGGTTGCAACTATTGTAGAGTAACCATACGATTTTGTTTCATTGTACTTGGTGGCACTTATAAATGGAATTCTTTTGTTGATCTTGGAATGTGTTTTTGGAGCTTAACATCCAGTCTGAAATAGATAAAGGAAGTGGGAAGTTAAATTCCTTCCTAATCGATTATTAGCGTCATGGATTTCCTTGAAAGGCGTTGTTGGTTGGTGTTTGTTTAACTATCGTGATGGTATTTGCATTCAAATCTTTATTGGAAATATTCCTTCATGTATTCCCCATATTACCCCTTCCTAAAAAATTCATTTTGGGTTTTATTTGCATCGTGCTCATACTCATTCCTATGATAATGGCAAAGGAAATACCCACTTATGCTTATTTATATAATTCTCAACACCCTCATCACCATTCCTTATTAGAATCTTGAAGACAAACCTGTAATATGTCGCCTAAGTCATCTTTCTTAGTGTCATTTCTTGGACCGCAGTAGAACCAAGCATATTATTTTCCAATTATTTATTACGCAAAGAAGTTACTGTAGAAAACTATTCGAACATGATGATGGAGTTATGTCTCACAATGATTCAACATTCTTGTGGAGAGATGCAAGATAGTGTGAATGATGGTGGTTCATTTGTCAAACCCATGAAATTTGAAGAAAAAAATCTTTGTGGATTTTGATGGGGTGGAAGCTCTATTATTCCACATGCTTATCAGACAGAGAGCGATAATAGTGTCATATATATATAATAAATCAAACATTAATGGAGGAATATTAAATAAATACGATGCTAGGTCATGCATTCCAAACTTCTCACTGCATATTTCAGATGTTAAGGCGTGTAATGATGCCTTTTGTTTGGTATATATTTGATGAATAAAATTATATAAAATGATTAACATGAATTGGAAATAATAAAGAAAATAAGCATGATTTGACCTCCTATAAACCATAGAGACATAGCTAATTCAAAATTTAACCATGTTAGATTTCTTGAAAAGAAATATGAATTTTCATGCATGAAAATAATAACTATTGTGTTAGATTTCTTGAAAATAAATATGTATTTACATGCACATAAATAATATGAATTGTATTATAATTCTTGAAAATAAATGTGTGTTTGCATATAAGGAAATATTAGCATATGTGTTATATTTCTTGAAAATAAATATGTATTTTCGCGCACGAAAATAATAGCTATTGTGTTAGATTTATTGAAAAGAAATATGTATTTGCATGCATGGAAAGAATAGCTATTGTGTTAGATTTCTTGGAAAAGAAATATGTATTTGCATGCACGAAAAGAATTGCTATTGTGTTAGATTTCTAGAAAAATAAATGTTTATCTACATGCACGGAAAGAATATCTATTGTGTTAGATATCTTGAAAATAATATGTGTTCATATGTGCAAAATAATATCTATTGTGTTAGTTTTATTGAAAATAATATGTGTTTGTATGCACAAAGATAATAAATAATGTGCTAGTTTTATTTTAAAATAATATGGGTAGTTGTACTGGTATTTATTTTGGGAAAGAATGTGTTCTTGTACGAAGAAATAATGGTAGTTGTGCTTAGTATATTTTGGAAGGATTTACCTCTTCTTGTATGAAGGTATAGTTATAGCCATGGTGAGTATTTTAAAATATTACCATGTTCTTGTGGGAAGTGGTAACTGTAACTAATCCATTTTTTATAATGCATGGGAGGTATGGATAGATAGGCATGCCTTGGTAATACTTACACATTTTACTTTATGCATGTTAGATTTGAATGGATAGACACGTGTCATAGCCCTACACATCCATAGATAAATAGACATGCTTTTTTAATTTTCTGCTTTTAGTTAATGTATGTGTGGCATACCTCTATAGTTTGTAGGAATTTTTCTTATGCACATGAAAATATGTTTGAAGCATAATTAGTAGAGATTTATGATTCTGTTTTGATAAACATTTTATATAACCATGATGTTGAAGTTGTTGATGACAGTAATTATAGAGAATAAATGTGACATATGTGAAGGTTGAATCAATAGTGTCTAACCCATCCATTATAAAAAAAATTAAAAATGCATTATAGTTGACACTATGGTAGGAAATGAACTAATGGTCCATGAAGAGTTAATGATCATCAAACAAAGGATAATCCATTGAAGGGAACAACCATGCCACAAAAACACAGTACTCGAGGAATTGTGGGGCAAATGACATCATGATTAATGTAATGGCTTCTATTTAGGTATGTTAAAAGGTAAAATGATAATTTTTTTGTAAAATTTTTAAAAATAGGCAAGGGATGGCCTTGCCTACTTCCATTAATGAGGGATGAACTTCCTTATGAAACGTTTAATAAAATAAACATTTTCTATATTTTTCCCTTGGGTTTCTAGGGTATATTGGTGTCCATTTATGTCTTTGCCTATGTTGTCATTTTGATGATATTGCTACCCTTCATGAATTTCAAGGCTTAAAACATCAAATATGTGATTAACTAGCCTAATTAATTGAACAATGATAATGATGCAAGGTTACAATGGAAATATTTATGTTAACTTGTTGCAATAACGGTTGTTACGTTATGTGACTTTCTATTCCATTTCTAAAGTTACTTTATTTGATGGTAATTTTATCTAATGGTAAGTTAAGGTATATGGAATAAGTGATTGAAAATACTAAATGTTAGTAAATCCTGTAATTTTTTTCTAATCATATGGATTTTTACATGATATCTATTGGGGGATGTTACAAGTGGTATCAAAATAAAAGTTGCAACACTGGAACATTTTGGGTTTTGTAAGAATGTGAAGTAGAGGTATGGTGCTAATGCATATAAGTTCAACTATGAAATTAACGAAAATTACATTGAAATTTATGCAGTAGATTTCATTTGATATGAGATGCATGATGGTGTTAATAATTTCATTAAATATTGATAAGTGTTAATGTCTTCTTTAGAGAATAATTGTGCTCATGAAAATTGAATCTTTATGCAGAAAAAATATAGTAAGAAATTTTGTTGCATTTTTTGTATCTAAATCATGAACAATTTTGAATACTCATACAGTAATTAGTGATAGTGTTGATTAACTACCAACCTTTGCATGCATACTCTTAAAATAATTTTTTTTTTTTTTTTTTTCACAGAAATGGTTATGGTTTGTATCAAAATTTCTAGCAAAATGCCCAGTTCCAAAGATTCAATTTTCTTAGAGAGCTCATAGGCTTCCCCCATTACCAGATTCTACCCATCTTTAGGCCGGACAAACAAAATCTTCCTGGATTCTTTAAACCAGTTCACCAACGAAATTTCCCCTAATTTAAAAATACAAACAAACTAATGAAGCAAAAGACAGTAAATCATAATTAACTTCTATGGAATTAGATCGTAGCTTTCTTTCTCATTCCAAACAAGAGTGCGTGCTAGGAGCCGGGCAGCTCTATTTTCTTCCATATCTGCATCTTTGTTGTTGTTTCGCATTACGTGAAAGAAGCTCACCTTATGAAAGGAGTTGGTGATCTGCTTAATCCTCGTCATCATCCTTAGAAGTCTTATATCCTTTGGACTTGTATTCTCCACTAGCATTTTGATGATATTTTGGGAGTCCCCAATGATTTTTCCCTCTTTGAAGTTGAGCTGATGCAGGATCTTGAGACCTTGAAGGAAAGCCAACCCTTCAGCTTTAGAGTTGGTGTCCTCGCCCAGTCCCCAAGAAACTCTATGCTCGATTTGGCCCTCTATATTCCTAATTACTCCTCCTGCTCCTACGCATCCCGGATTTCCTTTCGCTGCTCCGTCGAAGAACATTGAGTAGCTGGCCAAGTTCTTGCTCCAAGTATCAAAGTTTTCTTCAGAAATTCTAATCTTCCATTCTTTTGTCTCTTCTACATTTATACCTGGCCTGGAGTAATGTAAGCCAAGAATTACACCCCATTCTAGATCTTGATGGGAAATATTATCATTTGAAACAACTCCCACACGTTCATATAGGTAATCTTTAAGAATGCCTTTGATCCTGGCTGAAACAACCTGAGCGTTGCTTTCTTTCCCCTAAAAAATTCTGGAATTCCTCTCTAGCCAGATATTCCAACAAATTACTTTTGGTAGAACAAGCCAGCTGGCCTTGAACCAAGCATTGTTTGGAAAATGGCTAGGGAAACACTTGAACTAGCCAAAAAATAAGTTGAAAATGGAGAGCGGGATCGACATTTTCTTGATCCAAAGAATCAACACTTCATTCTAGACCTCCTTAGCAAAGTCGCAGCCTAGCATGATGTGCTAAGCATTCTCCTCTTCTGATAAGAAAAGAGGGCAGCGAGAGGGTCCATGAAAGCCTTTTTTTCTAAGGCTGTAAGCAGTGAGGATACGGTTATGGAAGAGTAACCAATTAAACATATCAATTTTGGGCAGCGATTTTACATTCCAGATCCCTCTCCAGACCGATGGACAGGGAGGGACATGAGGAATAGCGCAGAGCTGTTTATAATCGCTTGCCACGATGTAAGCTCCAGACTTCACCCCCTATCCACGCTGGTCATGCTTCGCTATGTTGATCGGAGCCTTCCCTTTAAGATTATGACATAACATATGCCAAGCACCCTCGAGCTCTCTGGGTAGATTCGGCTTTTGCCATCCCATCCAATCCTTCTCCTTCCATTGGGAAATACTCCATAGAGTGCCCAGGCCTACACAGGTCATCCAAATTCTCAGCTCCTTTAACTCATTGACATCCTCCAGGGGCGCGGTATTCATTATTCTATCTTCTCAGATGTTTATGGACTTCCCATTCCCGGGGATCCAATATAAATTATCCAGAATGAGAGGGCAAGCTTGCATGCAAAGCTTGTAAATCTGAGACCCATTTTTTACCATAGAAGGCCTGTCCAGGCTTCTCTTCCTCTTGCTTGTAAATTATTTCTTCCAGAAGACGTATTGAGCCCATCCAGCCTTAGAGGCAACTTGTCTCTAGAGAATTTTAGCCCCCAAAGCTAAGTTCTTCTTTCTTGAGTCTTTCAAGTTCAGGCCTCCTTCCAAGAAAGTTTTGATGGCTTTGTCCCAATTGACAAGCGGGATTCTGCTTCAATTTTGCTTGCCGCCTTTCCAAAGGAAATTTTTGATGCAACTCTCCATTTTTTTAGGACTGGAATAGGGGCAAGAATAATCGAGGCATGGAAAATAGGAAGGTTGTTCAACACAGATTTTATAAGCACATCTTTCCCTGCCAGGTTAAGCCAGGAGAAGCTCCAAGCTTCCATTTTAGCTTCAAACTTGTCAATAAGGGGAATCCAATCCTTTCCCAGAGGGTTTTTCTGAAAAATAGGTAGACCAAGATACTTGAAATAATTCCAACTAATGGTCCCTGCAAATCCCCAACACCTGGAAATTGCATTCATCTCACTTTGGGTCACATTCCACCCATAAATGTGACATTTCCCTATATTCAAGTTGCAGCCAGAGGCATCACATAAATCATCCATAACCAATTTAAGTTGTTTGGCGGAATGAACAGAGGAAGCCCCCATAAGAAGCGAGTCATCAGCAAAGAAGGCATGATTTATTGCTTTGGTCCTCCTTACGATTTGGATTCCCATTATGTCCTGGTCTATCCTTCCTTTTTCCAAAATAAAGCTTAATGCCAAATCTTGAAGGACAAAAAGCAAAGGAGAGAGAGGGTAGCCTTGCCTCAGACCTCTCTAAGCTTTAAAAAAGTCCGAAACTCTACCATTTATCAGCGGAGAAATCCAAGGCTCAGAGATACAAGCTTTGATCCACCTAATGAACCTAGGACCAAAGCCAAATTTTTCGAGAACTTGAAAGAGAAAGGAGTGCCTAACACTATCAAATGCATTTGCAAAGTCGAGCTTAACGATCATACCTTTTTATTTTCTCTTCAAGCTCGAGTGAATCGCCTCTTGGACTAGAATTATATTGTCCACTATTTTCCTTCCATGAAAAAATCCCCCTTGATTCTCCGGAATGAGGCCAGGAAGGATCATCTTCAATCTGCTAGCAATCACCTTTATGATGATTTTATACCCAATATTACATAACGAGATAGGTTGAAACCTATTGAAATATTTATCCCCCTTTTCTTTGGGAATGAGAGTTAAGAAGGCTGAGTTTGTGTTACCTCCAATATTCTTGCAATCTTTGGATTTCAGAACCATTCTGTGCAAATATTTTTTAACAATCTGCCAGCATACCTGACAAAAATTTGTCGTGAATCCATCTGGGCCAGGAGCTTTATCCAGGTTCATGGCAAACAAGGCCTCTTTTATCTAATTCCTGGTAACTTTGGCTTCTAGATTCTGATTCATTATAGCTGAAATTTTGAGTGGGATATCATCTAGCATTTTATTGCTATTCCCCTGCTCCTCGCCCTCACTGAATAGGCTTTGGAAATAGTTAAATTTAGCCTTCTTGATGCTTGGGAAGTCTCCATAAGATTTATTTCCATATTTAATTTCAGAGACAGTGTTGAACCCTCTCCTACCTTGGGCCTGCTTCTAAAAGTAAGATGTATTTCTATCTCCAAATTTCAGCCAAATATTTCTAGATTTTTGCCTCCAATATTCCTCTTCCTGTCTGCAAGCAATATGAAATTTGTGTTGTAGTTCTTCCTCAAAAATTAGAAACTCCCTTTCAATTTTCCACTTCTTCCATGTGAGCTTGATGGGCATCAAGGGCCGCTTGGGCTTTCTTCCTTTCTTTAGCTGGGCTGGGGATGTTTTTGACCCAGCTTTTTAACTCAGATTTTACCCTTCTCAACTTCTCCTCCCAAACAAAAAAATGGGAACCTAAGATAGGTTTCTTCCAAATTTCCAAAACCCTCTCCAAGAATTCCTTTTGATTTATCCAAAGAGGACAAAATTGAAAGGGAATAGGGCCCAAATTTGTCTAGGGAGATAAGGACAACATTATCGGTTTGTGATCCGAAGTACTGCTAGACAGAATACTCATCCTGGCATCTAGACCCAAGAGCAAGTAGGAACTTTGAATCAAAAACCTATCTAGCCTAGAGGCAATATGCCCAGGGTCAGGTCATTTATTTGACCAATTGAACTTACCATGACTTGGCTTGAGATCGATCAGGCCCCATTCACGGATAATGTCCTCCACCCATTCCCAGGCTAGATCCCTCACAATGCAACCACCACGCTTTTCTCCAAGACTTAGGGTAATGTTGAGGTCTCCAGCAATAAGGATGTTTTCCAGTTCCTCTTCTTCAGCCATATTTCTCAAGGACTCCCAACATGTTTCTTTTTCCTTGGCATTCACTAGAATGTACACATTGAAGAGACTAAAAGTCTCCATTGAGTCTTGGTGATGGAGTTTTGTTAAGAGCCAGTGAGCATGTTCCTTTTTATCTGTCAACCTGAACTTGGAAGAGTTCCAGAGAGTACCCAGGCCTCCCAAGGCACCTCTGGCTGAGACAGCCAAAACCCCTCCCTTATTCCAAAATTTCTTACTCCTTTGAAGGAACTCATTTTCCTCCAATTTTGTCTCCTGGAGAAGCAATATGTCTGGGATTTTTTCCATGGTTAGATTCTTCGTGGCTTCTTCCTTATTCTTGCTCCCCAACCCTCTGCAATTGCAGGAGATCACCTTCATTATTTATTTTTTTGAGAGTGTGGGCCACCCTTAGGGCCCTACCCCTGATTTCTTGCCGCCTTTGTATTTTTTCTCAACAGTTTTTCCAGAGTAGCCTGGCTTCCTTGAACTTTTTATTTGTACGTTTATTTCTCTCCTTTTTCCTTGGTGGAGATTCTTCCCCTTTCCGAATTCTGAACTGAGGACTGAGAGCCTTCTATCTCTCCTTCCTCTTCAAATTCCTCCATACCTTGAATTTCCTCCTCGCTCCCGATGCCCTTGTCTTGAGGTTTTTATGTTTCTCCGCCCCCTTGGCATGCACCCTTTGCCTTTGCAGTCCCATTATCATATTTTTCTTCCAACCTTACCATCTCCATTGTTGTTTTCTGAGGCGGGTCATCCTCATGTATTTCTTTTGTTTCAATTCCAAGGGGCCCAAACATGTTGCCTGAGTCATCCGTGGGTGGGGTTTGCTGATTAACCCCTTTATATTGCTGCCCTTTGTTCTTTTCATTAGTTACCGGCTTAGTATTCTTGGGGTTTGCTTTCGATTTCTTGGCCTGCTTCTAACCTTCTTCTTTTTCCTTCTCGTCCTCTCTCTTCTTCGGACAGTTTCTAGAAAATTGCCCGTATTCATGGCACCCCCGGCATTTGAATGGAAGTTGTTCATAGTCTAGCTTTTTGGATATGAGACCAGCTTCCAACCTTAATTTTTATGGCCTCTGGAAGCCCAACTTCCAGATCAACCTCCACACAGATGCGGGCACAGTCATATTGATCCTTATTGTGTGCTCTGTCTATGAAATTTCCCAGTGAGTCCCCTATGTGTTTGAGAGAATTCCAGTTCCAGCAATGGATAGGGAGATTGGGCAATCTGACCCAAATAGGCATAGCTGAGGGAATGTCCTCTGCTAGGTCGAAATATAGTGTCTACTTGTTCAAATACAGTCCTTGCAACCGCATAAAATAAGGCCCATTTTTAAATATCAATTCCTTGTCCTCTTTGGAGGAGAACTCGAACAAAAAATATCCTCTGCCAAGGAAGTAGGAAGCAACATTCTGACTGATCAAGGGTTTCTAGTTCTTAATAACCCAGGCTTCCGTGGTTTTGGGGGAAGGCCACAACCCTGTAAACTGGCCAACCAGTGCTCGTTCCAACATGGATAGGGAAACCTGAATAGGGCCGTCTGCCGAAAGAGCAACCTCCGGCATTTCTTCAAGACGCTTGACAAATTTCGAGCTAGCAGACTTCCTCTTCTAGGGAAGAGAAGTGATGAGAAAGCTGAAGGCTTCTGCCTCAGGAGACAGTGGAGGGGGAGGAGGCATTGGGGCCCTGGAAGAGGTTGGTTCCTCCATGGCAGCGACGGCCCAAGCAGGCTTAGCACTAGGGCAGCAGAGCAGTGCACAGCAAAATAATAATAATAATAATAATAATAATAATTCTTAATGGTGCATTTAAATAAAAATTATTAGACCTACAATTCACTGCTTATAAGAAAATAATGAATGCATGTATTTTTTTGTGTGATAGTGACGAAATGTAGAAAGGTGGGGGTTGTCCTTAAAGAGGACAATATAATTTTTTAAAAGACATTAAATAACCCCTTTGAATGTTGAGAATAAACAATGATTCAAGTGGTAGGACTTAAATCTAATGGCTAATTTGCGGTTGTGCCTTGTCATGGATTTTGATTGAGTTTATGATGGTTGGTAGCATTCATTATTTAGTATATTGTGCTTCCTTTCATGAATTAGTATTGCAAGAAATCAATGTTGGTAATTGCAATGTTAATAAATTGTATGTGATCAATTGAAAAACTGTATTGGAATATGCATCACTCAGTTCTTAATTGAATATTATTGTTGAGTGGTAAACAATGTGATTGTGGTAGATTATTCTAATGGTGAGAATAAGCCATTTAAATTTGGATTTCATTTGCTTCTAAAGTGTTTCCATATTTTTTATTGACACTCATTTATTAATTTTTAATTAGTGCTTTTGTATGAGTATACAAGAAACTATGACAACTACAGAAGTGTATATTTGTTTAACAATGCATACGTATGATTGTAAGTTCTTGAATATTACAAAGAACTTAGATCGTGATTAGATTAGTATCTTTAAAAATGACTAATTTAATAGAGATGCATTGTTATTGTTAAGCACACGCATGGTGAATAAGCAAGTAAACACACAAGGGAAAATATAAGCGTGAGTTATTTTACTATTAACCATAAATTTTCTTAAATTATAATACAATGGTGTTACCCTTGGATTCCATTCCAAGTGGTCTCTTGGACTCCATTTGTCCATTCGCCTTCCACACCTACCCGTTGAGGATTAAGTGTCCAACATTCCCCCCTTTAATCTGAAGGGGTATGTGTGAGTCCAAGAAGAGAGTTGTAATACAAATCTGCAAAGTATGAATGGCAGCACTTAGGCTGAATCAGCTCTCTGAAATGTTGGCATAAAGAGGTGGTTTAAGGATGACCACCAACATTGGAATGCTTAGTGAAGTTCCCAGAACTCTTCCAAATCTGGCAAGAAGCTGAGGGCTTCTGCTAGAAGAAGTGTCCCTCATATTTGAAGAGGGAGACCTTCAACCTAGAAGAAGGGAGGTCTACAACCTGTGATGGTTTAAGGATGACCACCAACACTAGAATGCTTAATGCATTTCTTGGAACTCTACCAAAACTAGCAAGAAGCTGAAATCTTCTTCTAGAGGAAGTGCTCTGAATTATTTGAAGAGGAAGAATATGAACCTTGCATAGATGGTTTAAGGTTTTCCATCAACCAAAGGCATGCTCATGGGCATCAGTGTTTCTGGCTACATCTCTGAATCTGGAATTACAAGTTGTGGCTCAAGATCGCTTGAACTCTTGTGTCTCTGGCTACAACTCTAAATCTGGAATGACATATTGTGGCTCAGGCTCGCTTGATGTGGCTTCGAAGCTTGTATATGACCACCATTTTCCCCTTGTTAGGTATAAGGTGAGATGATGGTGAAAACTCAACTGCAATTTTGTTCAATATTTTAGAACAAGTTCTGATATGCGACTTAAACAACTTCTTGGCTATTGATGCCCATTGCCAAGAAGTGATCCATCCAAGATGAATATTTTTTCTTTCAGGAGTCTTGTTTCTGAAGCATCTGTGTGAAGAATGGGTGTACCGACCATAGTGCTTGCATGGGTGAAGAACAAAATAATGATCTTTCATATGGCCAACTAGATCACAGTGTTGGAATTTTACAGTCTATTGTTGCTGCTGTGGAAGACGAGCAGGATCTGGAACAACTGAAGGTGAACTGTCATAAAGAAATCTGGCACTATGAAATTGAATGAGCTTGGAGTATTCTGAAATATGAAAGGACACATCCTTGCCATATCCAAGACTTGTTATGTGATTTTTATGGAAAATATCTTTCCAAGGTCTGATGATGGGCTTGGGAGGTGCATGCTGAATTTCGACACCTGCATGCAAACTTTCTTTTGAACTAGGCTCAGTGATCTGACCAATATCTTGTTGTTGATATGAGTTTGTCTCAGTATTCTGAACAAAAACAAGTTCATAATGACAACTCTTTTGTTGTAACTCCTCTTGTTGTAGCTGAGATTCAAGCTGCAAAAACTCTATCATGTCTTCTGCATTTTGCAGACATATTTGAATTTCTGAGAGAGTTCCCTTGTAGATTTGGACTGTGTCATTAGTACCAAAAAGTACAAGAGTATTCAATAACCCTAATACTGACTCTATTGGTCTCATTTTAAAAAACTCAAAGCTTCTTGTAACTTTAACTTTGAATAATTTATTCCAACTTCACAAATGAAAAGAGTGATGATCACAAAACAAATACCAATTAGAGATCTTGATAATACAACAAGAAGAAAAAGATCTAGACGATGTAGAACCCTGCACCTATGCCTTGTCACATACTTGATAAGTGACTTGCAAGAAAGTTATTGTCCACTGACACTTATACTTATGCAAACATTGGTGGTGACCTTTATAGTGGCACTAGTAATAAATCTTAAGTTCACTGTCGTTCTATAGAAATTTTTGAAATAAAACTTGAACAAAATCACTGATATAGAGGCAATTTCTGGATTTTCAATGCTCCATTGGCATACATATAGATGACCATATATCAGCTGAAGATCGAGCACATGAGATTTTGTTAGGTCCCTATATTACTAGTATAGTCCCTTATTGTTGTTAGTGTAACCCCCTTATTGTTATTATTGTACCCTTGTAACCCCCATTTTGTTATTATTATTCCCTTAAATTATTATTGTTAGGTCGGCTAGGATTACATTGTGGCCCACTAGGATTACATTATGGCCCCATGGACTCCTATATATAGAAAGGAGGTTTTGTAAATTGTATAATCCAAGAATTGTTCATTTATGTAATGTATTGGAGGTTGCCCCCTCGAAGTGGATTATTTCTAAGGCATTGATATCTCTTTTCTTCTATTTTTGGAGCTGGTTACCCAACATTTGGTATCAGAGGTTTGGATTCTAGGGTTTCGCTACTCCAAACAGGTCATCATGGAATTTTCGCTATAACTTTTTTTCTACGAAGTTTCAGAAGCTGAAATTTTTAGGGTGAGAAGCTGAAATCCGGAGGAAGATTTTCTAAAAATTTCAGAGCTTGTTTCACAATATTTTCGGAGATATCATCTGTGGAAGTTAGGTATTTTTTCAAGCTCCTAAACAGGTCATCGTGGAATTTTCGCTATAAATATTTTTCTACGAAGGTTCAGAATCTGAAATTAATATGGTGCAAAGCTGCAATCTGGAGGAAATTCGTCAAAAAATTTCAGAGATGTTTTTACAATATTTTTGGAGATATGATCTGTGGAAGGTAGTGCTTTTTCAGGCTCCTGAATTTCATCTCAAAGAGGTGATCGTGGGAAAATTTCAATAACTCGCTCTCTGGGCATTGGATTGGAGTGCCATAAAAAGTGGTCGCAATTACACAGACTTCAGTTTCTTGGCTATCAATTTCAGAGACAAAGGATGAAACAGTTACACGTGGCAAGTCCTACAAGTTCGCTCTACTGAACCAGTCCAGAATTAGGTCATTGTGGGAGATTGGACACAACTTTGTATTGGAGAATCCAAATCAGGTCATACCTATGGCATTCAAAATATAATTTAGAGGGCTACTACAGGGATGAATTTCAGATATTTAAGATCCCCAAATATAGAGATAATTCAATTTAAATATCGAGCTCCTCAAAAGCAAGTAAAAGGTGTGTATTTTTTTTCCAAATTGCATAAGTCTTGTTTGAATAATCAAGTTGAATTGATTCCAAGGGAATATTGTAGAATAGATATCAGTATTGGATTCTAAAATGGCCCCTAAAAATAATTCGACACCCATTAAGCCTTTAGAAGGCTCTACTATGACTCATGAAGACGAAGAATGGCAACATGACATATCAAAAGTACAAGAGCAAGTGCAACAAATTTCGCTCTCGCAAAGAACAACAAAAAATGAAATGGAAGTTTTGAAGAAAGGCATGGAAACTAAGATGGATGGTTTGAAGAAAGGTGTGGAAGCTAAGATGAATGGTTTGGAAGCTAAGACGGATGGCATGGAAGTGGGTGTGGAAGCTAAGATGGATGACATGAAAGACAACATGGAACTCACTGTTTATTTTGTTGTGTTGAAAGCTTCTTTGTTCTCGACTGCCCACTGGCGAATTTGTTGATGCCCACTAGCTGTTGAAGATGCCCACTGGCTACGAAAGCTGCCCACTGGTTTTTGAATATGCCCACTGGCTACAAAAGCTACCCACTGGCTTCTTTTTTTGGTTTTGTTGAGACTTTCAGTCTGACAACCATCGTCAATTTCATTGACATTTTCCCCCTTTTTTCGGCTGAAAGGAGAGACACTTCTCTAGAAAGTATTCCTGAACTCCCCCCCTTCAGGTGTAGGAGTGTTGCACTGGTGTACTCCCCTGTTTAACTACATGAGAGTACCATCTTCTTTGTACTATTGATTGCACTATGTGTGATTGTGTTCAGTTGTAAAACTAAGACAATATTTTGACTGTGGATGACCATTTCCAAGGATCAATCAATTTATAATGTATCTTCAATCTGACTAATTTTTGTTGGTTGTGACATTTTTTTGAGGAATGACTGGGCTTGCCATAATGGCGTCAAGGATGGAGATCAAAATATTGATCTTCCATATGACCGGTTCTGTGACAATGAGAACATGTCGGTTTGACTGCAACTTTAGGTTGCATGCATTTCTATTTGTCTGCAACTTTCTCATAACTTGCTAAGGTGATTTGTTCAAGAAATCTTGCACCGATGAACTTAATTGGCTTGGAATAATCTAGGATATGCAAGTTGGTGTCATCATTGACATATCCTAAGCCTCGTCGATTTTTTTTACTTTTAATTTATTCCCATGGCTTGATGATGGTCTTGGAAGAAATTTGAACTGGAACAAATTCAACACTTGAAGCTATTTGGATGAATGACTTATCATTTGGATGGTTCAAAGACTTGAAAGTATCACTCTTTTCTTGCAACTCATTTCTTTGTAGTTGTGACTCTAGTTGAAGAATATCAATGGTTTCATTTGTTTGTTGTAGATGCCGTGAAAGGTCAGCAAGATTTTCTTTGTTTATTTGCACAATGTCTTCATCACTGGAGATGATCAAATTGTGAAGAATTTTTAACAACTGAATGTGTTGCACCATTTGAACTTGCTCTCTTGAATTTAGTCTCTCTTGTCTTAGATGTCATACTTTGAATTGTTTCACTTGATTTTGTTACTTGAATGATAGGCTCACTTGCTATGTTGCTTGAATGGCATGCTCGCTTGATTTGTTGCTTATTGCGCTTGCTTGGAACACTTTCTAGAGTTGTAGACTTTTCTTGCTTGAACTCTTGTATTCATGCTTGCTTGATGACGATCACTTTCCTTGAATGCTTACTTGACTTACTTGATTACTTCACCCTCACTTGAATGAATACTCACGCTCACTTGATTTGTTGCTTGAATAGCATGTTGGCTTGTACTGGCTCACTTGATTGATTTTATCACGCTCGCTTGCTTCAGAATTCATTGGATCTCTTGCTTGGTGAAACTTGTTTCTTTTGTTTCAAGTTTACTGGAACTCAGGCTCGCTTGCTACAACTTTGATGAAAATTGATTGAATGAATACTAATGCTTTCTTGTAGGAGATGTGAACTTGTTTCTTGTTTTCTTTAGAGTTAAAACTCGTGCACTCACTTGTTTTTTCTTAAAGGAAGGGTGTCGAACACTGTCGAAAATGCACCCAAGAAAGCTTACAATTATTTTAATGACTCACTACAATGAATTCAATTTGACTTAATTTGACTCAATTCAAAACTTGGGTGTCGGTTTCAACTTAGAATGCACCCTTACAATTCAATGCAATTTGAGTTTGATTACAAGTTCAAAAATGTTGATGTAGACTGTGCTCTGAAATGTTGAAGTTTGCAGATTCATTAACTTGATTGTAGTGATGTAGACTTTGCTTTGAAATGCTGGAGTTTGCAGGTACATGAACTTGATTGTATTAAGTGAATTTTCTTTGTTGAAGTAGAATGTCGATGTTGAAAACTTTGATTATTTGTTGTAGTGACGCAAATGCATGTGTTGAGCTTAATTATCCTTCCTTGTAGCTACTTTGTTACAGATGTTGTGCTTGTTTGTATTGAACTTGATGTATGTGTTAAATGAAATCATTTATGTGTCAAAACTAGACACAAATAAAAAAGCAACAACATGAAGCATGCACCATCATCAACACATTCTTTGTGTAACTAATATCCACTTATTCAATTTCGGGCGGATCTAGGACACATTCAGCACAAAAAATATATGCTTTATTAAACTTTGGAGTACATAATCGTTCAGCTTCACAACATCTTCATGGAATCAAAGTTCCAGAACTTATTGGAAGAAAAAATGACTTCAAAAAAAAACTCAACCTCCTACAACAATGAGCTTTCTTTTGATCACTCCAAATTTACAAAAAAAAGGTGAATCCTTATCACTCCACAAAATCACTTATTGCTCCAAAATTACAAATAATTTTTAAAATAACTTTATAAAAAAAGTGAATCAATTTTTCTATTAACCTCACTTATCACTCCAAAGAAAAAGCACCTTATCTCTCCATCTCTCCATTAAAATGAGTTATGATCACATTAAAAAAAATTTCAAAAATTAAAATTTCTTCACATTCAAATTCTTCTAATAAAAAAGTATTAAATGCGTTTTTTCACTATCTCTCACTAAAAAGTGCAAAGTAAATTCCACGTAAGTGACATGACCACTTATTATTTTATGTGAAATTCCATATTAATTTGTTACCTCTTGAGCCCTCTATGCATTCCTCCTAGGCCTCAACTCATCTGCACTTTTTAAGAACACAACTGTCCTTTTTATCCAATCTCCATTGGAATTCTTCAAGATTCTGCCCACACTTTGCTTTCATTCAGAAACTATTTCTAGTCTCTTTCAACAGTACTTTTAAAATTGTGATCTTCGTTTGTTGAGATTTCCTTCAACTGTCTGCAACCTTTGTCCTTGAATCATAATTCCGCTGCGCCACTCCAATTCCTAATTTTTTGGCTCTTCATACAAATCATTGATCTAGAAGAAAATGATTTAGAAATACCACAAATGATGTAGAAATACTTCAATTCCTACTCCCAAAATTTTTTCTTCTAAATAAATACTTGCATGACAGTTTGAAATTTTGTAAAGGTTAACAAAAGAACCAGTGCATATAGAATATATATAAAAAAAATTGCCAACGATAATGATATCATATAAAACACAAAACACATGGATTTTATGTGCTTAGATTGGCAAAGACTTGCAATAAATACTCTGAACTATATGCTCATTTAACTCTCGCACTATTCTGCACTTAAAAAAAAAATGATGGAGAAAATTGTTTTTTTTTTTTTTAAATTTTATGATGGCAGGTCACACAGCTTTCAATTTTCAACAACACCATTCTCACTCACATAAATACCATCCAAAAATTTCTAAAGATCCTTCCTCTTCACCTTCTGTTCACCCCAAGCAGTTGCGGATCCCGATGTTGGGTTTCTCACCTCCACTTCTGGCATTGTCGTGACACTCTACAGTCAATTGGCACATGGATATAGTGATAGGCATGGTAATTAAGTTCCTAGCGGAGGGTGATGATACAGTATGCGAGCAGAGGAGTGTGGAGGAGCGGAGAGCGAGAAATAGCAAGATGAGCACATCACCCAAGGAGTGTTGGTAACCAGGAGTTGAAGCGGTGTGGAGGTTTAGGCCATCGACGTTTCCTTGCAACTGAAGATTTGATTCATAAAAAATATCGTGAAACTACTCTCAAATACCATCCAGGATACCAAGCGACCATGTGATGCCCAATCGAGTGTGGAGGTGTGGGAAAATGCACAGAAATGTGTATTCTTTTATTGCACAGTGGGAGTATGCTAGCACACAAAAACGTATATGACTGCAAGAGAGGATGGAGACTCTGAGCAAGTGGAGTTGAATTTTTATAAGACCGAAAGAATGTGGTCGCTATATGTATGTTGCGGGAGGAGGCAATGTGTAGAATCTTTGTGTGGATGCATTATTAAATACGTTACTAAGGTATTACTGAAAATTCCTAGCCCTCTTACATAAAAACGAGTTCTGACATACAATTAAAACACTAACAATATTTGGCCATGGAAAGGTCGGGTTGCCAGAAACTGGACAGAAACGCAATTTTCTTGTTGGCTTCCCCAAGATTTACGCTGAGTGGAAATGTGTGGAAGAATTAATGATTTTTCGCATCCTAGAGAACCTGCGCCAAGAGAGGAAAGGAATCCCAAGGGACAGATACAATGTGCACAGAGGAAAATAGGAGTCACTAGAAAAAAATTTCTAAAATAGGGGCTGGAAAAATATGAAAAATGTCAGGGCATGACTGCAGAGAAAAACTACAAAAACAAGTGGCTCATTCACATGAACAAGCAGTAGTTCTCCGGCTATGATACCATGTTAAACACACACATGGTGAATGAGCAAGTAAACACACAAGGGAAAAGATAAGAGTGAGTTATTTTACTATTAACCATAAATGTGCTTTAATAATGCAATGGTGTGACCCTTGGATTCCATTCCAAGTGGTCTCTTGGACTCCATTTTTCCATTCGCCTTCCATATTTATGTCAATAATAAAAACAAAAACGGATAACGGATGTGGCTTTTCATATGAAAATACATTAATGATAATTGGTAGGATGGTGGAAGCTAAGATTATTCGATAGAACTAGTAGTAATTAGATGTTATTGATTAAATTGTTTGCTCAAACTTTACAACTCTACAATTTGATGATTCAATGATTATGTTAGCTAATATGAATCATACATCTAAAAAATATGTTAATTTCATCCCTTAGAAATTCATCCAGTGCATGTGAATATTGCAGTGACACTACATATTAAACTTAATCATTTAAGTCCATTATGTTGTGGAAATATGGTGTCTTCATTGTCATCACTAAACAAAAATATGGATGGAATTGTGAATCTATTAGCATTAATATTTTATTTAACCAACAAAATCACGTGTGGTTGACTTCAATTTAGTGATGTCTCATCATGACTGGTGGTTAGACACATATGCATAAAATCAAATGTCATTTTTCATGTTGATTGTTATATGGAAAATTTGAAATGAACACCACCTGCATGACATAGGATGGCAGACATGATTCCCTGTCAAATTTACTTTTACTTTTTATGGGTCCCGTGTTGAAGTTCATGTATGAACACATGTTGTACCTAAAAGTTATTTCTTCTTTAATATTAACTATAAAAAATGTGCATAAGGTAGGTCACGTAAATTATGGCGGGAAAAGGTGTTAAAGATAATCTAACATCTCATACAGCTACATGATATTTGGGAAAGGCCTAAGGAGGGCTATGGGTCGAGGAAGTTTCCTACCCAGATTTCCTCTCCCTAGAGAAGACTAACTTAGTAAGGGAAAACGGTTGGCCAAGAAGGTGGGAGGGGAAAAGCCTAAGGAAAACCTATTAGTTTTGGATGGAGGCCCAAAAGAGTTAGTTGTTGAGGTTTAAATTACTCAAGGTAGGACGATGTCGAAGGAAAAGGTATGATGTTTCCAAGATGAATCATGTGTGGTCACTATTCAGGAATTATTTGAATGTGAAATTGACTCAATCTGGTTAGTGGAAACCAATTCTCCTTGGTTGTGAGGAACATTCTTTTTCCCACTATGGTTTTCATGGCATACCAAGTTGAATAACCAGGTAAATGATCATGGGGGATTCACTAGGTGATAAATACCATTCCACGTGCATTCATATTAGCAGATATATATTCATGAAAAAATGATACAATATATTGAGCATATAATAGAGTGTAAATGGTTTTTATATTGGTAGGTATAAAAAATGGATCTCAAAGTTAATGAAAAATATAAAGGGGTATAAACAATGTTAATGAAAAAATAGATACCTACATCTAGCGAAAGTAGAGGCTTTTTAAAATGGGAAGGTGTATTGGGTTCATGTTGATAGGGGGTTAAATAATGTAATTTTTAGAGGTATTTTCAAATATGTAGTCAAATTAGGAGTATTTTTTAGTATGCCACATGCACATGTGATATGTCAGAGGTTCATTGAGTGAAGCCACTATGTAATTGATGTGTTATAATGAATTTCTTGTATGTTTGTGTGATAATTTTCTTTACATCATGACAGGAAAGGATCCTAGTGCTCGAGGAGGAACTATTGGAAGTGTAATTCCTCTATTGTATTACCATTCATGTGGATGTATATAGTGAGGGCTAAGACAATATGAACTTTGGGCAATTATGACTACTTTGATAATTTCGATGATTAGAGAGTTGTATGATCTCTGAGTACTTGTAGAGGTACCATGATTAAAACATCACCTGACATTAAATAAATAATTGATAGCTGAAAATGTTGTGATTAAAAATAATGTGATTATGATTGAAGTGATACCAACTAAATTTATTGGTCATATGCTATGTGGTGCTTGTTGTAGGGATTATAAACCACCTATAAATAAAATTATTACATGAAGTGGCCATGGCTTCCAATATTATCGACAAGTAACAATAAGTTTCAAAAAGAATCTATTTTTGTTTTTCTAAAATTGAACAATGGCTAAAATATTGAAATAAAAATTGAATATTTTGGTATTTATTTAACATAAAATACTTAATTTTTTAGGGGACGGATTATAGAAGATAAAATAAATCTAAATGAAAATATGAAGTTCTAGTGAGAGATAATAACTACAAAAACAAGTAATGATGACGAAAAGAAGAAGGGATGAACATCGATGATGGTGTTATCTTTAAGAGGGGGAGTATGTAGTGTCACTATAACTACAAATTTACATTCAACATTCATTAAAATATTATTAATTGATATGTTTAACAAATTTTATCCATTAAGAATCAGTTATGATTCGATAGAGTTGCAACTACCATAGAGTAACCATATCATTTGTTTCATTGTTCTTTGTTGGAACTTAGCAATGGAATGCTTATGTTAATCTTGGATTGTTCCTTTTGAGCTTAACGGACAATCTAAAATAGAGAAATAAAGAGGGAAGACAAATGAATTCTTGATGGACTAGCAACATCATGGATTTCCTTGCAAGACATCACTAGTTGGTGGTCGTTTAACTTTGGCAATGGTATTTGTAGGTGTTTCTTTATTGGAAATATGCCTTTATGTTTTCCACAAATTATAACTTTCTAAAAAATTCATTCTTGGATTTATCGACATTATTCTCATACTCATTCATATGATAATGGTAAAGGAAGTACATGGCTATTCTTATTTATATCATTCTTATTCGCATCATCACAATTCCATACTATTAGCTTGAATACCAACCTGTAATATGCAGCCTAAGTTGTCTTCCTCAATATCATTTCTTTGAGTGAGGTGGATCCAACTGGATCATTTTACAATTATTTATTACACAAAGAAGTTACTCTATCCAATTATTTAAACATGGTGGTGGAGATATGTTGCACAACACTTCAATGTTCTAGTGGAGAGATACCAGATAGTGTGAATGATGGCAATTCATCTGTCAAACCCATGAACTTTGAAATTCAACGAAACATATGTGGCTATTGACGGGATGGAAGTTCTATTATTCCACAGATTCATAAGACAACGTGCAATATTAGTGCCGAATATCATAATGTGAACATTAATTGAGGAATATTAAGGAAATATGACCCTAGGAAATGCATTCCACACTTCTCATTGCATATTTGGGATGTTAAGGTGTGCAATGATGCCTTTTGTTTGGTACATATTTGATGAAAACAATTATATAAAGTGGTTAACATGAAATCGAAATAATAAAGAAAGTAAAACTACTTTGACCTCTTACAAACCATAGAGACATAAGTGATTGAAAATTTAACCATGTTAGATTTCTTGAAAATAAATATGTATTTCCATGAACGAAAAGAATAGCTATTGTGTTCGATTTCTTAAAAATAAATATGTATTTGCATACATCGAAATAATAACTATTGTGTTTTATTTCTTGAAAATAAATATGTATTTGCATGCAGGTAAAAACTAGCTATTGTGTTATATTTATTCAAAATAAATATGTATTTGCATGCACAAAAATAAAAACTATTTTGCTACATTTCTTGAAAAATAATGTGTATTTGCATGCATGGAAAGAATAGTTATTGTGTTAGATTTCTTGCGGAGTAAATATGTATTTGTGTGCACGAAAAGAACAGTTAAATTGTGCTATATTTCTTGAAAAATAAATATGTATTTGCATGCACAGAAAGAATAGCTATTGTGTTAGATTTATTGAAAATAATATGTATTCGTATGTGTAAAAATAATAGTTATTGTGTTAGTCTTCTTGGAAATAATATGTGTTTTTATGCACAAATATAATAGCTAATATGCTAGTTTTCTTTTAAAATAATATGGGTGGTTTCAATGGTGTTTCTTTTGTGAAAGAATGTGTTATTTTGCGAAAAAATAATAATAGTTGTGGTGAGTATCTTTTCGAAAGATTTCCCTCTTCTTGTATGAAGAGATGGTGATACCCATGGTGAACATTTTAAAATGTTACCTTGTTATTGTAGGCATAGGTAAAATGTAACTAATCCCTTTCTTAATGCATGGAAAGTATGGATAGATAGGCATGTCTTAGTAATATTTACACATTTTAACTTATGCATGTGATATTTGGATGGATAGACATGTGTCATATTCATACACTGCTAGCCTCTCTCACAAAACAATAATAAATCCAAAAATAAATTAATTAATTAAATATTACAATTTAGGAATTTGTGCCTAACTCTTGGGTTGTTCCTCTAAGATAGGAGTTAGTTTAGGTAGCTCCTATATTGGTGTGTGTTTGGTTGAGAAATTATCTCAAGAAGGTGTTCAATATAGCATGTACTATCTTGAGACACTGTCTCCTCATCTATTTAATTGTAAAATTTCATTCTTCTAACAATGAAGAAAATATGTGAGGAAGCCATGAGGCTGAAGCCTTTTCCGCCAATATTTTGTCTCTGGTTTTTTATGTGTGTTTTCTTTATTTTTATGAGTTAATTTAATTTTCAATATGTGGTATTAGAGCAAAGTTTAGATGCCTGTTTTGAATCTGCAAATTTATATATGCATAGAATATGTATGAATTTGTGGATGCGGGAATTAATGGCAAAGGAGGAAAATTTAACAATGGCGTATGAAGGAGGGCTATGACTTCAGCCAACAAACGGAATCTACATAGTTTGATAATGCTATAAATTCAGCCAACAAGCCACATTTTACAGATATTGTCAGAATTATGAGTGACAATCATTCGAGCTATAGACCAAGAGAGTCTGTGCAATCGGTGAATACTGTGAAATTGCAGCCAACAACAGAATTCTTGAAGGATGATTGGAGATCGACCAACCGAGGATTTGGGTTGGCTGATGAAACGTTGAATGGTGAAATTAATACCAACCCCAGAACGCAGTAGTGGATCGAGGTCAGCAGCGTGAATCAAAGGGTGAAGTGTGCAATGTTATAATCCGCACCAATAGAGTTGACAAGCAATCGAGTTGGAAACACCTCTGCATAGTGGGTGAATCTGAAGCGAAATATACATCGTTAGCATTCGGTGGTAACGCTACATGGTTGATCTGCGTTGTGTCTAACGGAGGTACAGTCCTCTGCTTCAGACCATTGACTTGAAGAGCAGTCACGATATTATGTCAATTCTATTGTGGGAACATCGATTGATCCATCGATGATTGGAGGTGAATTATAGATGTTGAATTGCGGTAAGCCTTCCACATATATGTATTTAAATTTAATTTAATTAAGAGGTGAGCTGAAATCGATAAATGGTGAGTTGTAATAAATTGTAGCACACGCCGTAACAGTGTGAAGTTAGGATGCAGTAATAACAAGAGCTATGAACGCAATGATAGCATGGGCTGTGAACGCCACAACAAGAAGAGACAGTGAACACTACAACAATGTGGAGGCTAGGACCTTACTTACCATGCCTATCTCTATATCCATGTGCCAATTGACTATAGAGTGTCACGGCAATGCCAGAAGTTGAGGTGAGAAACCCAACATCGGGATCCGCAGCTGCATGGGGTGAACAGAAGGTGAAGAGGAAGGATATTTAGAAAGTTTTGGATGGTATTTATGTGAGTGAGAATGGTGTTGTTGAAAATTTAAAGTTGTATGACCTTCCATCATAAAATAAAATAAAATAAAATATTTTCTCCATCGTTTTTTTTTTTTAAGTGCAGAATAGTGCGAGAGCTAAATGAGCATATAGTTTAGAGTCTTTATTGCAAGGCTTTGCCAATATAAGCACATAAAATCCATGTGTTTTGTGGTTGATATGATATCATTATCGTTGGCAATTTTTTTTATATATATTCTATATGCACTGGTTCTTTTGTTAACCTTTACAAAATTTCAAACTATCATGCAAGTATTTATTTAGAAGAAAAAATTTTGGGAGTAGGAATTGAAGTATTTCTACATCATTTGTGGTATTTCTAAATCATTTTCTTCTAGATCAATGATTTGTATGAAGAGCCAAAAAAATATGAATTGGAGTGGTGCAGCGGAATTATGATTCAAGGAAAAAGGTTGCAGACAGTTGAAGGAAATCTCATCAAACAAAGATCACAATTTTAAAAGTACTGTTGAAAGAGACTAGAAATAGTTTCTGAATGAATGCAAAGTGTGGGCAGAATCTTGAAGAATTCCAATGGAGATTGGATTAAAAGGACAGTTGTGTTCTTAAAAAGTGCAGATGAGTTGAGGCCTAGGAGGAATGCATAGAGGGCTCAAGAGGTAACAAATTAATATGGAATTTCACATAAAATCATAAGTGGGCATGTCACTTATGTGGGATGCACTTTGCACTTTTTAGTGAGAGATAGTGAAAAAGTGCATTTAATAATTTTTATTTAGAAGATTTTTAATGTGAAGAAATTTTAATTTTTGAAATTTTTTTTAATGTGATCATAACTCATTTTAATGGAGAGATGGAGAGATAAGGTGCTTTTTCTTTGGTGTGATAAGTGAGGTTAATAGAAAAATTGATTTACTTTCTTTATAAAGTTATTTTAAAAATTATTTGTAATTTTGGAGCAATAAGTGATTTTGTGGAGTGATAAGGATTCACCTTTTTTTTGTAAATTTGGAGTGATCAAAATAAAGCTCATTGTTGTAGGAGGTTGAGTCTTTTTTTTAAGTCATTTTTTCTTCCAATAAGTTCTGGAACTTTGATTCCATGAAGATGTTGTGAAGCTGAACAATTATGTACTCCAAAGTTTAATAAATCATATATTTTTTGTGCTAAATGTGTCCTAGATCCGCCCGAAATTGAATAAGGGGATATTAGGTACACGGAGAATGTGTTGATGATGGTGCATGCTTCATGTTTTTGCTTTTTTATTTGTGTTTAGTTTTGACACATAAATGACTTCATTTAACACATACATCAATTTCAATACAAACAAGCACAACATCTGTAACAAAGTAGCTACAAGAAAGGATAATTAAGCTCAACACATGCATTTGTGTCACTACAACAAATAATCAAAGTTTTCAACATCGACATTCTACTTCAACAAAGAAAATTCACTTAATACAATCAAGTTCATGTACTTGCAAACTCCAGCATTTCAAAGCAAAGTCTACATCACTACAATCAAGTTAATGAATCTACAAACTTCAACATTTCAGAGCACAGTCTACATCAACATTATTGAACTTGTAATCAAACTCAAATTGCATTGAATTGTAAGGGTGCATTCTCAGTTGAAACCGACACCCAATTTTTGAATTGAGTCAAATTAAGTCAAATTGAATTCATTGTAGTGAGTCATTAAAATAATTGTAAGCTTTCTTGGGTGCATTTTCGACAGTGTTCGACACCCTTCCTTTAAGCAAAAACAAGTGAGTGCACGAGTTTTAACTCTAAAGCAAACAAGAAAAAAGTTCACATCTCCTACAAGAAAGCATTAGTATTCATTCAATCAATTTGCATCAAAGTTGTAGCAAGCGAGCGTGAGTTCCAGTAAACTTGAAACAAAAGAAACAATTTTCACCAAGCAAGAGATCCAATGAATTCTGAAGCAAGCGAGCGTGCTAAAATCAATCAAGTGAGCCAGTACAAGCCAACATGCTATTCAAGCAACAAATCAAGCGAGCATGAGTATTCATTCAAGTGAGGGTGAAGTAATCAAGTAAGTCAAGTAAGCATTCAAGTAAAGTGATCGTCATCAAGCAAGCATGAATACAAGAGTTCAAGCAAGAAACGTCTACAACTCTAGAAAGTGTTCCAAGCAAGTGCAATAAGCAAAAAATCAAGCGAGCATGCCATTCAAGCCACATAGCAAGCGAGCCTAAAATTCAAGTAACAAAATCAAGTGAAACAGTTCAAAGTACGACATCTAAGACAAGAGAGCCTAAATTCAAGAGAGCAAGTTCAAATGGTGCAACACATTCATTTATTAAAAATTCTTCACAATTTGATCATCTCCAGTGATGAAGACATGGTGCAAATCAACAAAGAAAATCTTGCTGACCTTTCACGGCATCTACAACAAACAAATGAAACCATTGATATTCTTCAACTAGAGTCACAACTACAAAGAAATGAGTTGCAAGAAAAGAGTGATACTTTCAAGTCTTTGAACCATCCAAATGATAAGTCATTCATCCAAACAGCTTCAAGTGTCGAAGTTGTTCCAGTTCAAATTTCTTCCAAGACCATCATCAAGCCATGGGAATAAATTCAAAGTAAAAAAAAAAATCGACGAGGCTTAGGATATGTCAATGATGACACCAACTTGCATATCCCAGATTATTCCAAGCCAATTAAGTTCGTCGGTGCAGGATTTCTTGAACAAATCACCTCAGCAAGTTCTGAGAAAGTTGCAGACAAATAGAAATGCATGCAACCTGAAGTTGCAGTCAAACCAACATGTTCTCATTGTCACAGAACCAGTCATATGGAAGATCAGTATTTTTATCTCCATCCTTGACGCCATTGTGGCAAGCCCAGTCATTCCTCAGAAAAATGTCACAACCAACAAAAATCAGCCAGATTGAAGATACATTATGAATTGATCGATCCTTGGAAATGGTCATCCACAGTCAAAATATTGTCTCAGTTTTACAACTGAATACAATCACACATAGTGCAATCAATAATACAAAGAAGATGGTACTCTCATGCAGTTAAACAGGGGAGTACACTAGTGCAACACTCCTACACCTGAAGGGGGGGAGTTCAGGAATACTTTCTAGAGAAGTGTCTCTCCTTTCAGCCGACAAAAGGGGGAAAATGTCAATGAAATTGACGGTGGTTGTCAGACTGAAAGTCTCAAAAAAACCATCTAAAGCAGCCAGTGGGCAGCTTTCATAGCCAGTGGGCAGCTTTCGTAGCCAGCGGTCATCTTCAACAGCTAGTGGGTATCAACAAATTCGCCAATGGGCAGTCGACAACAAAGAAGCAGTGAGCAGCTTTCAACACAACAAAAGAAACAGTGAGTTGTTTTTGACATCATCAGCCAGTGGGCGTTGAAAAAAAAAATTCAGTGGACAAAGGATGTGGATTTCACGCAAAGGACAGATGGATCCTTTTAAAAATTGGCACATGATGGAGTTTTCAAGCAAAATTCAAAGATGAATCAGACATGTAGTTGACTCATGGTCTCTTAAGATTGTAGTTTTTCAGCATCCAGCTTTGGCGGTTTTTCAGGCAATGTTTTTGAGGATCAACATGAGAACTTGGAAGATGGTTCCTCGTTCTTATTTTGGATTTATCATTGAATGGGGGAATGTTAGCCTCTCTCACAAAACAATAATAAATCCAAAAATGAATAAATAAATTAAATATTCCAATTTAGGAATTTGTGCCTAACTCTTGGGTTGTTCCTCTAAGATAGGAGTTAGTTTAGGTAGTTCCTATATTGGTGTGTGTTTGGTTGAGAAATTATCTCAAGGTGTTCAAGATAGCATGTACTATCTTGAGACACTATCTCCTCATATATTTAATTGTAAAATTACATTCTTTTAACAATGAAGAAAATATGTGAGGAAGCCATGAGGCTGAGGCCTTTTCCGCCAATATTTTGTCTCTAGTTTTTTATGTGTGTTTTATGTATTTTTATGAGTTAATTTGATTTCTAATATACCATGCATAGATAAATAGAAATGTTTTTGTAATTATGTTCTTTTAGTTAATGTGTGTGTGGTATGTCTCGATACTCTGTAGGAATTTTATTTATGCACAAGAAAAGATGTTTGAAGCATAACTATTATATATTTATGGCTTGGTTTTGATAAATATTTTATATAATCATGATTTCAAAGTTAATGATTAGAGTAATTGCAGAGAATAAATGCAACTTAGGCAAAGGATGAATTAACAGTGTCTAACCCATCCCTTATACAACAACCGAAGAACAAATTATAGTTAACACTATGGTAGGAAATAACTAATGTTCCTTGTAGAGAGAAGGATCGTCAAATGTAGGATAATCCACCACAAAGAACAACGAGGTCCCAAAAAATAGTGTTAGAGGAATTATGGGATAAATTATATCATGATTAATGTAATGACTTCTAGTTAGTTATGTTAGGATGTAATATGATATTTCTTTTTAAAAGTTTTAACAATGGAAAAGAGATGAACTCCCTTGTTTCCATTGAGTGATGGGTGAAGTCCCTCATGAAACGTTTAATAAAATAAAATTTTGCTGATTTTTTCATTTCACGGTTTCCAGGATATATCAATGTCCATTTATGTGTCTTCCTATTTTTTAATTTTGATTATATTGCTACCTTGCATGAAGTTGACACCGACATCATCAAATATGTGATTAACTAGCCTAATTAATAGTGATGCAAGATTACAATGGAAAGCTATATGTTGACATGTTGCAATAATGGATGTTATGTTATGTGGCTTTCTATTTTGAGTTACTTTATGTAATGATGATGATTTTATCTAATGTCCAGTTAAGGAATATGGAATAAGTGATTGGGAGTATTACATGCTAGTAATCCTATGTATTTTTACACAAGATCTACTGGGGGATGTTACAATTGATCTGAAAGGGTTGTATAAGTTTGTTGTGCTAAGTGTCTTTTCAGTTTTAAAACATGTACAATTTGTCTCCATTTGTTTGCTTAAGGAACGAGTAATTTAACTATGAAACATAGATGAATTTGTGAGTTTTAAGCATGAAAATAATCCTAAATAACACTGAAGAGCAGTGTGTAACAGAGAAATAACATCACACATAAGATTTACACAGCAGGCATAATGAAGCAGTTCACCCCTCCTAGGCTACATCTGCTAGTCGAGCTCTCAATGGCATGTCCCTCTTTGTCATTATTCTCAAAATCAAAAATACATGTGTTTACAAGCCTCTAATGGTTGTTTTATCTGCACCAGTGGCTCCAAAATGCTCTAATTATTCTAGATAGACACCTTTTTCACCCAAATTAGTCGAGAATTGACCTCCCTAGCCATTTTTCCAATCATAGCTACAAATTCTCCATTAAATGTGGAGAACTGCATTTTAAATGCAGTTAAAATATCAAAGTCTGCCAAATTTTAAGGGTGTGCTAAAATATCGCCAGTGAATAACCGTTTGAATTTAAGTTTTACGGTTAAGAGCGGGGGTGGCCACATGCCGACCCCCCCCCCAAACCATGTGGTTAAGTTTAAACTCAACAAAAACTAAATTATGATGCAGACCTATAATGGAGAGGTTCCATTTAACTATCGACATAACCCAATAGAACCACGCATGTGACATAGTTAATAATACCCGCGGAGCTAATGGTTTCGAACCGTCGAAAGTCATTGTTTATGCTGCGTTTTATGTGGTATCATGTGAACACTATTTGGGGTCGTCGGTGGGTTGGGACCACTGGCGGTTCTCCCCCCCTCCCCCCAAACAACTGCTGGCAGTCCCCCCCCTCCCCCCAAACCTTTAAACCTTAAGACTTTAAGTTTAATAGGTAAGATTATAAGGTTAAGATTCATTTGATAGCCGAGTTGGTCGAAGATGCGGTCGCACCTGGAGGTCACAGGGTCGAACCCCTCGGACTCCACAATAATTTTGACCAACTGTCCAGGGGACATGTGGCAAGCTCTAGGTTGGCCACGTGTCACCTATCCAATGAGCCACAAAAATTCATACCATTCAAATCAACGACCCAGAAACTGACACTTTGCGAAACCTGATTGGATTAGGAAAATATAATATCCCCAAGGATATTTCAACTTTTGCTGATTGTACTTACATGCTGACTGGATATCGCAGTCACTCCTGTCACAAACTTTTAGTTGTTTGGGAAAACGATCATAACGCGATATCTCCCTCATATGACATCAGTTTTTCAAACCATTCATGGCGTCGGAATCGCAACGACGAGATCTATCTAGTCTCTTAAGTTTGGTACAGTTTTGAGCACTTTCAATTTTGAGAAAAATACATGATCTCCTAATCTCACCTCTCCATTGGGAAGATTTTGGACCCCAAAAGACTTTAATTACTTGTTCAGTAGATGAGGGTACAACACCCTCATCTTTCCAACTTCTATCCACTTTTCCTTGCTTGGCTTACTACCTTTGAGCCCAACTCGAAGATAGTCGACACTTCTCCTCTTCGATGATCTTGTCCTCTTGTCAAGGATGGTATCCTCCTTGAGCTGATCCAAAAATTCTGGCAAGAAATATTCAATAGACTGCAGATGAACATCACTCCCTTGATCATCAATCAAAGGGGGCTCATACAAACGTAAATTTTCAACATTGACAACTGAATACATTTTCATATATAAAAGCAATTCAAGTTGAAATGAATTGTTACCAACTTGCTTAATGATCTTGAATGGACCATATTGAATGGGCTTGAGATTTTTACCTTTTCCTTGCATCCTTTCTTTTCTTATGTGCAACCATACCTCGTCTCCTTCTTGAAACTTGTGATCAACTCTATGTTTATCATGCCTCTCCTTGTATTTTATTTAATTCTTCTCAAGTTGTTCTTGAACTTGTTGATGAATAATCTAAATTTTCTCAATGAAATTTCAAGCCTTGTCAATATCACTATGCCCATCAATTTCAACATCCTTCTCAAAGATGAAGTCTAATGGCGATTTTGGAAAATACCCAAAGCAGGCTTCAAAAGGTGAAGTATTTGTAGAAGAGTGTTTGGCACGGTTGTAAGTGTGTTGAATGTAATGTATTTTTTCATCCCACAACTTGGGATGTTTTCTGCAATATCCTCTCAATAGATGCACAATGTTTCTGTTCACCACCTCGTTTTGGCCATTAGTTTGTGGATGAAAAGCAGTATTATTTTTCAACTTTGTGTCCATCATCTTCCAAAGATTGGACCAAAAATTCCCAATGAACCTAGAATCCATGTTACTAATAATAGAAGTTGGCAATCCATAATGAACCCATACATTTTGAAAATAAAGTTCAACAGTTTATTCAGTAGTTATGGTTTTCTTACATGGCATAAGTATACACATTTTACTGAATCTATTCACAACTACATAAAGATAATCATGCTATTTTCTTGACATAGGTAGACCTCCAACAAATTCCATGGAGACAGTCTCCCATGGCCTTGATGCTACCGATAGTGGCATGTACAACCCAAGCTTCCTATTGCTAGGCTTGCTTGTTGCACACATATAACAACCTCTTATAAAACGTGACACATTATCTATCATGCGAGGCCAATAGATATACCTCTTTAGATGTGCCATTGTTTTGCTTACCTCAAAGTGTCCTGAAATAAGAGACGAATGAGCCTCTCTCATTACACTAAGCCTCTCTCCTTGTGGTATACACAGCTTACCCAAATGAAACAACAATTTTTTATGCATGTGATAACCACTTTCCTCAACTTTATTCCCTTCACTCAAACTAGCATACACATCTTTAAAATCAGCATCATGTGCATATTGTTTTATGTAACTCTCATGTACAATAAAATCATTTTTAAGTAAAGTAGAAGCACTTCTAATTGGCCTTGAAAACATATCAACAGCTTTATTGAAAATACCTTTCTTGTACCTTATAAAAAAGTGAAACTGTTGAAGAAATCTCATCCACCTGAAATGTCATGATTGTTCTAATTTTGTTTGCGACTGCAAGTACTGTAATGGTTGGTGATCGGTATGTATAATCGTCTCTTTACCCATCAAGTAGTGTTTCCACTTATTCAATCTTTGTACCAATGCATAAAGCTCTTTGTCATATGTAGGATAATTAGTTACAGTACCATTGAATGTTTCAGAATGAAAAGTGATAGGCTTACCATGATGCAAAAGTACTACGCCCATGGCATAATCACTAGCATCGGTTTTTATTTCCAATGGTTGTCTCAAATTCAGTAATGCATGGACTGGAGTTGAATTGATCTTGTCTTTTAAAGATTCAAAATATTTTTTTGTTTGCCTCCCCATTGGAAGCCTTTCTTCACACTTACAGTGCATGCATAGGAGTTGTTATGGAAGAAACATTAGAAATAAAATTTCTCCAATACTGAGTTGTGCCTAAGAAAATTCTTACCTCGATTGTTGTTTTTGGAGTGGGCGAATTCTCAACTCGCCTCCTCCTACAATGTGTCCCAAATAAACCAGAGGAGTCTTTCCGAACTCACACTTTGATATCTTAAGAAATAATTTCTCTTTCTTCAAAAAATCAAGCACCCTTTTCACATGCAAGACATGTTCTTCTATTGTTTTGCTGAAAAAGAGTATATCATGTAAATACACAATCACAAATTCATTAAGAAATGGATGCAAAAAATTATCCATAACATGCATGAAATTTTCCGGTGCATTACACAAACCAAACGACATAACCAACCACTTAAAAATTCCTTGTTTGGTTTTGAATGCAATCTTCCATATATCACTTTCTGCAATTCTTACTTGATGATATCCACTTCATCAATCTAAATTAGTGAAAAAATTTGCTTATTTCATCTGATCAAGCAAATCATCTATCCTTGGGAGTGGGTATCGATTCATTACCATTATCTTGTTCAAATCTCTAAAGTCTACACATATGCACCAAATCCCATCTTTCTTTGAAATCAAGTCTATGGGTGACCCACATGGCAAAGCGCTTGGCCTTATGAGTCCCTTTTCCAACATGTCCTTGATTTTCCTCTTAATTTCAGCATTCTCCATTATCAACATGTGATACATGTCGATGCTTAGAAGAGGACAATCTTGTTGCAACTAAATCTCATGTTGAATCTCCCTTTTTGGGGGCAATCTTGTTGGCTCCTGAAACATATCATGATGTGCATAAAATACATCATATAAATTTGATTTCAACTTAGGATCACAATCCTCAAATGATTCATGACTAAAATCGGCTTTAAGCTTAATCATTAGAAGAAGAAAAATTCTTACTTGAATTCACCAGCCTTTTTACCTATCCATCATTTACCATTGCAATATTTGTCTTCTTGCGATGTTCTCTAACAATGTACTCCTTGCCATCTTTGAATACATGGTATTTTTTCTCATGGCAATGGAAGATCACTTTCTTGTCATATAAGTAAGGACTTCCCAACACAATACCTATAATATCAAGCGGAACCACATCTAATTCAACTGTGCCAACAAAATGTGCATTTATTGCAAACCGCAATATGCACCTCTTTGAAACCTGTAAAATTGCATCCTTACAAATCCACCCAAGTGGATATGGTTTTGGATGTGGAATGGTCTCAAGATTATGTTTCTTTACCAAGTCTTCAAAGATTAAGTTTTCTTATGACCCACTGTCAAACAGTGTGTCAATCTTGGTATGTTTGGATATGACCCTCACATGAAACATTTCAATTCTCTCTTCTTCATTTGGAGCTTGTATGTGACAGTTTGACGTACTAGTATTGGGTTTTGTTTCAATTTATTTCCCCTTCATGTTCTTCAATCCCATGGATGTAATTTTATATTCATCACCTGAATCCTCTCCTAAATCATGTTGAGTTGTAGCTACAGTTTTATGTTTCCCTTTGTTGTTCTGATGTTTGGGCCTCGTTTTAGGATGTAATTTCCAACAGTTTTTCTCTTCATGGCCTTCTCTTGAACAATGTTTACAGACCACTTTTTCTCCCTCTTTCTTGATAGATGCATTCTTTTTTCCCTTACATTTTGAGGTTTTTTCTTTGTTTTCCCCTTAAAATGTTTCTTCCTACCCTCATCAGTAATGTTTTTCCCTCTAGCTTCTAGATCTATGGCTTGAACACAAACTTCATCTAGACTTGTAGGGTTAAACATGAGAATATTATGTCTTAGGTAGATATGTAAGCCTCCTATGTACTTGAGCAAAGTATCTTGGCTCTATAAATCTACCCCTAATAAGATAGCTCTTCTCCTAAATTCTTTGGTGTATTCTTGCACATTCTATCATTTCAATTGTCTAAAAATTTTCCAATTCATTATGGCTTTATGAATATGAGCTAATGGATAAAATTTTCATTTTATTGCAGTAATGAAATCAGTCCATGATAGGATAATCTTACCATGCTTCTTGATCTCCTCCTTTTTCTTGATCTCCTCCTTTTTCTAAGTTAGTTGGATTTTGGTATCATCATCATGAAGGTTCTGAATTCTCAAATAGACCTCCAATTTCCTAATCCAATTATCAAGCTTTTATGCATTAACTTCACCATTAAACATTGGAAATTCAAACTTAACATCAAGTTTTGGAAAATGAGTTTTACTAGTGTTCTTTGACTTGTGTGGCTAATGTACTAAAGATGAAATAGAGGATGATGATGATGAGGGTGAGGATGGTGACTTTACACTGCCTCCATTTCCTCCATTGCCCTTATTTCATTTATATTCATCATTTTGACCTCCTGATGATCCTTGTCTTTCCTTGTGAATTTTGGATCCTTCTCCTTCTAGTCTCTCATTCCTTTCTTGATAAAGGACTCTCACCATCTTATTCATGTCAAGGAATGCTTTCTTGAACACTCTTTCTTCTTCTTTGGGATCCACTTCTTCATGGATTTCTTCTTCCTCTGGAGGCATGCTTAATACTACTTCTTCTTCTTTTGGAGGTGAATTAGGTGGTGGATAATGTGGCAATATTTCCCTCCTTTTTTGTGGCTCACTTTGAGAACCTCTTGCTTCCACCAATTTGCCTTCTCTTCTCTTAATCTTGAGCCTAGTAAGCATGTGAACACTTGCAAATAGTTAAACAAATCTTTTCACACAACAACACCAAAAAATAAACTCTAGATTTGATACCAACCTGATCTCAAAGGACTATATTAGTTTGTTGTGCTAAGTGTCTTTTCAATTCTAAACCATGTACAGTTTGTCTCCATTTGTTTTCTTAAGGAATGAGTAATTTAACCATGAAAAATAGATGAATTTGTGAGTTTTAAGCATGAAAATAAGCCTAAATAACATTGAATAGAAGTTTATAACAGTTAAATAACATCACACATAATATTTACATAGCACGTATGATGAAGTAGTTCACCGCTCCTGGGCTACATCTGTTGGTTCAGCTCCCAATGGCATGTCCCTATTTTTCATTATGCTCAAAATTAAAAATACATGTTTTTACAAGCCTCTAATGGCTATTTTTTCTACCCCAGTGGCTCCAAAATTCTCTAATTATTCTAGATAGACTCTTGTTTCACCCATATTGGTCAAAAATTGACGTCCCTAGCCATTTTTCCAATCACAGCTACAAATTTTCCACTAAATGTGGAGAACTGCAATTTAATTGTAGTTAAAATAGCAAAGTTTGCCAAATTTGAAAGGCGCGCTAAAATCCCGCCAGCAACTAGCCATTTGAATTTAAGTTTTACGATTAAGGGCGAGGGTGACCACATTCCAACAACACTGCCCCCCTCCCCCCCCACACTTCACGGTTAAGTTTAAACTCTGCAACAACCAAATTATGGTGCGGAACTGTAATGGAGAGGTTCCATTTAACTATCGGCCTAACCCGACAGAACCGCACATGTGACAGTTAATAATACCCGCGGAGCTAACCATTTTGAACCGCTGGAAGTCATGGTTAATGCTGCAGTTTACGTGGTATCATGGGAACACTATTTGGGGCTGTCGGCGGGTTGGCGCCCCCTCCCCCCCCCAAAAAACCTTCAAACCTTAAGACTTTAAGTTTCACCAGTAAGCTTATAAGGTTAAGATTCATGTGACAGCTGAGATAGTCGAAGACGCAGTCGCACCTGGAGGTCATGGGGTCGAACCCCCCGGACTCCACAATAATTTTGATCCACTGTCCATGGGACACGTGGCAGCGTCTGGGCGGGCAACGTGTCACCCATCCAACGAGCCACAAAAATTTGTACCATTCAAATCAACGATGCAGAAACTGACACTTGGCGAAACCTGATTGGATTAGGAAAATGAAATATTCTTAGGAATATTTCATCTTTCGTTGACTATACCTGCATGCTAACTCGGCATCCAGTCAACCCTATCACAAAATTTTAGTTATTTGGGAAAATGATCAGAATGCGATATCTCCCTCATACGACGTCGGTTTTTCGAACTATTCATGGTGTCGGAATCGCAATGACGAGATCTACCCAATCGTTCAAGTTCGGTACAGTTTCAAGAACTTTCATTTTTTAGCAAAATACATGATCTCGTGATCAACAATTATGAAAAATCATTATTGTTTCAAAATTATTTGGTTGAATTATATATTTCTAGATAATAGTAAATTTAACTTTAAAGTTTAATCAAAAGTTTTAATTTCATATGAAAAAGTGATATCAATTTATTATAAAAAATTTAATAATTAGTATTTAAAATATCATTTATTTTTATATTAAAAAAATTTGTTTATCTATATATATGTTGTGATCTTTTATATCTAGATTCAAGTCTCATAGTTTGCCTTGTTATAATTCTGGAAGAGAACAAGTATATTGAGCTTTTAGACGAATCTATAATATAGGTTGGCTAAGTATAACAATCTTTCTTTCTTTTTTAAGTTTAGAAAAAAAATGATATATTTCCCAAAATCATCCCAATTCTCAATATTTTATATTTAAAATACGAAATATTTTTATAAATCATATTTTTCATTAAATAATTATAACTTTCATTAAAAGTGTTTCAAATATATCTTAAAAATAAACACCAAGTTTTAAAATATTAAACACTTGGTATATAAAAAAGTATATGATTGGATTTAAAATAAGTTCGACCAAATATAATGTTAAATTTACTATTTGTGTGTGTTTAATATCAAAAGTTGTGTTCGGTTACTTAAATTATATATATTTATATATAAAAAAACATTTTGAAAAGAAAACTAATCTAAAAATAAATTCATCTCAAAGACTATATTTTTTATATTAATATTTTAAAAATACTTTGGAGTAAGCAACACACTATCAAATTATTTTAATTTAATATAAATTTTGAAATATTTATTTATGGTGATATGAAATATGCTTTCAATTTTAAAAATATATATCAATTTCATGTTCTATAATAAATTTAAAAGAAATAAGTATTTCTTTTATGTTAAATTGTAAAAGATGTTTTTTTGAGATATATAGATGAAAGAAAGAATTACATCTTTTTATATTGAATTTTAAAAATTATTATTATTTTTTTTTTAAATTATAATGAGAGTTGAAGAAAATTATTATGCCCACTACTACATGGTATACAATTATTTCATAAATGTTACAAATAAGTCGATTATAACATCTCTTTACATACTTGAAACCATGTAGCAACATGTCTTTACAAATTAAACCCATGTAGATAGAAAAACAAATAATTCACTAAACTACTAGCGTTATAGAAAAAAAACTTGTTACACAATAAATATATATAGTGAATATTATTTTAGTTAAAATGGGTACTAGCATATTTTATTTATGATAATATTGAAATATATTATTATTATTATTATTATTTTCAAATATTACTTATCAGTTTCATGAAGAACACAAAAATATTTACTGTTTTGAGAAGTTTTTTTAGGTCACATCAAATCATGATTTTCGTGTTGATTTTGAAAAATAGTGATAAAATATCACATTTTCTTATTTTGTCAACCATGAAATTAAAAACCAATAAATGCCCAAGATCACTTTTTTCCTAAGGTTAATATTCAAACATTTTTCAATTATAGTATTCGAGATCAAATATCACTAAGTGAGATACAACATATGATAAAACTCAAACTTTTTCAATTATGCTATTAAATACCAAATATCATGATTAGGAGAAATGCTAAGAATTAGTACCTAAAATTTTTCTACTTTCATTATTATTTTTTTAAGATCTCTTTTTTTAAAAGTTTTTCAAATTTGTCTATATTTTATTTTATTTTTAAGGCTAAAATTACTAATCAATTGACATTATGACCTTATTAAAAAAAACCAACATAAATCCACTCTAATAAATCAAAGCAACATTACATAATTTAATTTTATATTAGGAATTTGGCTTTGTGATCCATAAATTGTGTATAAGAATTTTCGATGAAAATCACATGTAAGAGAATTTTGTCATGTGACTTTCACCTAAAATTCTTATACACAATTTAATTTTAATTTATTTTTAAAATTTGAAATATATATATATATATATATATATATATATATATATATATATTTATTTATTTATTTATTTCCTTGCTTCCTCTTTTCTTTTCTCACTCTGATCTTTATTTTCCAAATTTGATATATATATAACCTTTTTTTTTTAATAATTTGATTTTTTTTTTTTTTTTTTATTGGTAAAAATACATTTTTTATAATTAAATTTTCATATTATTTATTATAAATAAATAAAATTGCATATTATTATTATTAGTATTTTATGTATTTTATATGTCATACTTAAGATAATATTTCAATTTTAATGTTGCATTGGAAAAGTTAAAATGAGTTACAATTTAAACCTAACCAAAAAAAAATTATTGTAACACCTCCACATGTTGTAAATATTTACTAATTACTTTTATTGTTGTAAATTCAGTAAGAGTAAATGTTGGAAAGTGGAATAGTTCTAAAATGTTAAGTAATAGTTTGCTTATTAAAAGAAAATGTATTTCTATCAGAAGTCTTAGAATTTAGGGAAAGGGCTTTAGTAACTCTCTTTTACCAAAGAGTTAACAATTAGGGGCAGTTATCTCATATTTTGCCAAAAAAAAGAAAAAACTTGGAAGGAATAAAGAAGAGAGAGGAAAGAAGAAATTTGAAAGCAAGACACTACTAGAAAAGTGTTCTTGAGTTGAACTAGAGCAAGTGTGAAAAGACTCCAAATTTAACAGTGTTTCCTTGAGTTAAACCAGAGCCAGTGTGAAAAGACTCCAAATTTAACCGACTTAGTGTGTGAACATAGAAATTCTAGACCGGACTCAAAACTCTTGATGCGAGTGAATTAAATTAAAACTCTTGATGCGAGTGAATTAAATTGCTACCTAAGTGACTCCTCTGGAAATTTAAGAGCTCAAGGGGAGAAATTGGATGTAATAGCCAATTTCTAATTGGAAGGGTGGTGGCCTCCAAAATTTTTCTTGGTCGCCAATTAACAAATAAGTTTCTAATTAGTTAATAATTTCTTTGGAAAAATATTGAAAGTTTTTGTTATGAACAAACCTTGAAAAATATATATTTTAGAAGAAAAAATAAGATTATTGTATTTTTTACATTACTATGATGAAATGCAAGTTGATGAAGCATTGTTGTGTGACTAAGCATTGATAGAAATTACTGAAAATCACACAATTACAGAAACACAATCATATTATGCACAAATGGTGTATGTGCACACACACTCACACACACTGATTACATTCAGATTACTCTATTAAATAGAGTTTCTGAGATCCAACTTATTCCTAATTTAGAGAGAGAGGTTGAGAGAATTTCTCAACCATCATAAACCAACTTCTCAAATATGGAATGTAAGAATTAACTCCAACATCCCCCCTTAATGATTACATTACATGAATATAACAAAATAATCAAGCTTATTAGTAGATGCTCCATCAAGTTGCCTCATAACCCTTGGAAAGGTGTAGTTGGAAAGTTGGATTCTCGAGTTCGCTTCCTCAACTCCTGAATAAAGGAAATCCCGAAGTCAATTACTGGATAGCATCTCAATCTATCGCATAACCTCATTAGGAGACCACTTCCACGTCTACCACTAACGAGGGATCCTTCCCTAGATCCGCAACTGCCATACTATCTGGACAACCATCCATATTGAGCCATACTGCCACTTGATCTCTTTAAAAAAAATTGATTGCAATCACTAAACTCCTATTCATTCTATGGATGAGCTCCCATCCACCGAAATACATGGGTGCTAACCGCTGTACTCACCATTTATCTAGAAAATCCGTCTAAATACTAAATGTATCTAGAATCAGTTTTACAAAAAAAGAGCTTTAACTAATTATTTATCTCACTTAAACTAAAAAAAAAAATGGCTAGAGAGGGATTCCATGGTAACAACTGCATAACTGCTAGAAAATCTAAATTTTCCCGTTCCTTCAGTTACGGCGTACTCGCGTTGAGGGTGATCAAACCTATCTGCCTAAACATACACGTTAGCCATGTTCAAATGCTCAAGATGAGGAAGCGTATCAAGCAGCTTATGGAGGATGGCCATTTCATTTTCCATTTGAACCAGCAAAAATTTCGGTATGGAGAGCTCCTTCAATGCTTTGAAAGCTCCCACAAACTCAAGAAATCTATCGGCCGAGAGATCGCCTTCCTCATATTCCTCTCCCAAACTTGGAACAATAACATTGCTTCCGCTCTGCATTTTCAGAGACCAGACCACATAGGAAAATTCATAAAACAACACCCCATTTACTCTTAAATCTTGTATCTTACATGCTCATATCCACGCCTTACTTAATTTGAAGCTCCTCTAAAATGGCGAGAAGATCGTGTTGACCTTAAAATCAGGCACCAGGTATGGCACAATATCTTTCCACATCGAATGGTCGCCTCCAATTCCGTGTGACAAAACTACTCAGTGGCCAGTCAATTTAAAACACCTCGCTACATTAGTTCTTCGAACCAGTCGCTACTCAACCCTTTGGACCAGCAGTAGAGTCAAAGCAACAGACACTAGGAAAATCAATTCGATTTGAAGGCATAATATTTAGAGCAGTTGAGGAGTTTTCCAACTGTGAATCCTGGACAATGCAGTGTGCTCCCAGAGATGGAAGATTCCTCAAACTTGCAAATGTCACTCAGCTTTCATCTTGCGGCCCGAAAAGGAAATTATCCAGCCCTAGAGAAAATAACCAACTCAGATAAAATATACAACATAACTGGCTCCACGCGCTTTCATAACTCCATGGCTCTCTACAATTATCGATTACAGGTTTCAATGCCTTTTTTATGCATATCTCGAAACAGGTTTTGACGCAGCAACAGTATGCAATGTTTAATGCATTCTCACAGAAAACGGTTGTTCGAACCAGCGGATCTTGTTCATGTGTAGGCAACGACTGTTCAAATCAGCAAATCGTTTTACTCTCTATCACACCTATTCCACAGACCCAGTTCGAGCTTGATGCTCTGATACCATGATAGAAATTACTGAAAATCACACAGTTACAGAAACACAATCATATTATGCACAAATGGTGTATGTGCACACACACTCACACACACTGATTACATTCAAATTACTCTATAAAATAGAGTTTTTGAGATCCAACTTATTCCTAATTTAGAGAGAGAGGTTGAGATAATTTCTCAACCATCATAAACCAACTTCTCAAATATGGAATGTAAGCATTAACTCCAACAAGCATAATAATTTAATGATAAAGAAATTATAGATGAAATGCAGGTTGAGATAGTATTGTTTTGTGGATAGTATTGTTGTGTGACTAAGCATATGTGTAATTGATGAAAAATAAATTATAGATGAAATGCAGGTTGAGATAGTATTGTTTTGTGACTGAGCATATGTAATTGATGAAAAATAAATTACAGAAAAAAAAAAAAGAAAAAAAAAATTGTTTACATGAATTTCCTACTATAAATTCAATCAAGGACTGCATATAAACTAGGAATGATTTAAATGCTAGCATAGTGACTCAGATCTGTGTGGGGTTACAGGGTAACCATATGTTCTGACTCTCAATAAAATCCTCTTAATATTATTTATATGTGGTAGCAACCAAGAAACGAAAATACCATACAGTATTGTATTAAAATCTGCAATAAAACCCTTATTAAATATTTAATCACTCAAAGTGTATCATGTGTAATATTGATATATATGTATTTATACAGAAAGGAAACTGAGTTTTTCCATTGTTCATGTAAATTAAGAACATGCAGTATTGTTTTCAAAAAATAAACTCTGGCATTCGGGTTGAGCCAGGAAAAGATGAACTTAATTAGACATGCCCAGGTAGGGTCCCGAAGTTGTAATCTCCTCAAGATTAGATGTAACTCTATAAAATTAAAGAGGAATTCCTACTACATAGAAAAATAACCATTTTTGTTCTACAAAAGAAAGAACAATATACAAACTTGTGCACCATAACTATCGACGTTGAAAAGAAATAATTGAAACCTTTCATTCTCAGTATTAAACTTTTAAGGAAAAGCATACTTCAATTCTAGTATTTAACATAAACCACTTAAAAACTTCGTAATCAAATTAAAAACTGTATTGACAAAATATTTATGAATTCAAACCTAGTAAATAATAATTTTAGCCATGGTCGAGTCGTTCTGTCCAATAAATACCAAACTAACAATCACATTCAAACCCTAAGGGGACTTTTGCAAAAAAAACTTAAGTAACTTGGGTTCACACAAAAAAAGCAAATTTAGCAGAGGGCCTGTAGAGCTACCGCCCAAATGAAGTCAACAACTTATATCTCAAGAAAATGAGAGGGAATTTAAGCACTTGTAGGTATAATAGAACCATCTTCTGAACTCCTTGTTGAATTGATGAAGAAAACTGAGACGACATCTCTCAGCCCTTGAGGAATTTCCACATAGGAAGCATTAAGCTACAAAAAAAAGAATGGGAATTAAGGAAAAAATGCAACCAAATAAAACTAAGACTGATGAAGAGTCCAATACCCATGAATACTTTTACCTGGAAATGATGAGACTCAAAACCCTCGCTAAGTCTCTGTAAATTTTCACACCAACAGTTAGTGAGAGGAGGGTTTTCCGACATAATCCATAACAGAAAAAATTAAAACCCATATTTTAATTATAACATACCTTGGAATGTTGCAGAGGAAAGTATAGTAGAAACATGTGTAGGTTTGGGTCTCGACTGATACAGATGCGATGTTAAAGGGAAATTATGTTAGAGTAACCACCGAGATGATACATCCCTCTACAAACCAGAGTAGAGAAGGTATTCAAGCCTCATAGTGAGGAATCAAACATGTTAGTGCACAGTAGAGCTCGCGACCTGCTCACGTCGTGAATGACTAACAAAAATTGGGATAAAATATAGTATTTTATTTCCCATTATCCTGTTTGACCAAGAGTTACTGTAGATCTTAACCCTAGGTTGATCAACGGTGTAGCGGCCTCAAAATGTTACAAATCGAAACTTCGAGAAAGGCTCCTTGTTAAATGTGCATAAGAAAGTTGGTGTCCACCCAACACAAGTAAGTAGATGATTAATATGATACAATGATAACCATGAACCAAAAATTAAAGGTGCATTAATACTTCGATAGGTGGAATGTATAATGTTGAAATTTGGATAAATTTTATGTTATATGTATTATGATCTTGTCTGCATACCTTCAAAAATTATATTCTTATAGTTGCATTACGATACATGACCTGGATAATCTTATGTTAATTAATAGGATATTATAGTTCGAAGAACCTATAAATCATTTACTATGCTCAATTTCATGGATTTATAACTATGTAATTGTTGTGTTTATACAAAGGTAAATAAAACTAAAAAAAAATCATTTTGTTGTTGTTTTGTCTCGTGCAAAAGTTAATACATGTTACAAGTGGTATCAAAGCTCTGGGTTACTACACTAAGGCTTGAATGGATTATGTGAAATAAAATAAAAAAGTGATTATGATGCATAGAAAGAAGTTGATACACAATGAGAAGGGGCGTAGTGATTACCTTACCAAGAGGGTCATCCAGATGAGTTAGAACTACACATTTTTAGGAGGAAACCCATGAAATGTGGGTTCAATTATGTGGGGGAAATCAAAATGCAAATGCTATGTTCCTTGAAACTTTCCAATAATTATAGATGGAAATGAGGAGCTTAAGTGAAGAAAATGAAATGATGTAGTTGGAACAAGAAAATCTAATGAAAATACTTTTGGATACGAAAAAATCAAACGAACCAGAACCTCGGTCAGGATGAAAGAAATAGGGAGGAGATGCATACATAGTGGGAGGAGAATCCATATTTTGAGGAAGGACAAGATGGTAACGAAGAAGAATCTGAAAGAAATAGGGAGGAGATGCATACATAGTGGGAGGAGAATCCATAATTTGAGGGAGGAAAATATGGTAACGAAGAAGAATCTGACAATGTATCTGGTGGAAAGAGAGACAAGAAGAAGAAAATTGAGTTGCAATGGGAGTTCAAGAAAATCAAACCCTCGTTGTTTGATGGGGTGAAGGAGGAATCAATTGAGGCATGGTTGATCAACATGAGCACATATTTTCAAATATATGAGTATGATGATAATCTGAAGGCAATATTGGTAGTGTATTAACTGCAAGGTAAAAACACCTTATGGTGGGAGGAAATTAAAACAGTTCGAGGAATCGATGAACACGAAGTTACATTGTAGCAATTTAAAAATCATTTCAAAGATAAATATCTGACTGAGCAATTTTATGATGAGAAAGAGAAAGAGTTTCATGATTTGAAACTAGGTGAGTAGTTGATGGATGATTTTTAACCAAATTTACTTCTTTGTTAAGATATGTTCCTTACATTCGTGAAGAAAAATCAAAGGTGCATAGGTTTATCAGCAGTTTACCTGCTTTTATGAAGGAAAATTTAGAATTTGATAACCCTAAGAAAATGGATGAATAATTCAAAAGGCTCGAATATGTTACCATCAAACCAATCAAAAGGGTGAGGGTATCAAGGGCTAGGTAAGTAAAAAGGGGCAGAAAATTTTTTTGAACAACAAAAACATGAGGGCTGATAGAAAACGTTTTTTAACAACAAAAGCAAAAGGGATGCTAGAAAAAAAAATGCATACAGAAATATGTCAAGTGGACGTCCTAGTAAAATTCAATAGAATTTCAGACCTGAAAATGAAAATAGACAATTAGAAGGATCCAGTCAACTAGAACCCGGCCAAACTCAAAAACCTCATTTGCAGTTCTAAGGTTGCAGAGATCCCCATTACTACAAAAATTTCCCTCATCGTACCAAACTTGAGCCAGTTTCTAATGTTCATGAAGCCTCTATCATTGGCCAAGTGGCAAGGAGCATACCTTGAATTAATGTAGTTCTATAGTATCACTAAGTTGAGTACCAACTAGCCATGGTGGAACTTGAAGGTATTCTAGCCAATAATTTTGTTTCCATTTTAATCGATCCTGATGGGAGTATAAGTTACATTAATCCAAAATTGGTTGATTTAAGTCACATGAAAAGTCTGAAATTTAATAATCTATGGCTGGTACAACTGGCGACAGGAGCTAAGAGGAGGGTAAATGCAAAAGTAGAAGATTGTATAATTCGGGTAGTTGGAGAGTCGACTAAGGAAAATTTAAATATATTACCATTGGGATCTTATGAAATACTGATATGTGTGGATTGGCTTGAAAATCATTGGATGATAATACATTTCAAAGGAAAAATAATTAATTACCTTACTCATGAGGGTAATAGAACAGAAATTCTGGGAATTGAAAGAGAAGTTAGGTTATGTCCTGTTTGAGCCCATAAATCGGCCAAGTGCATTCATAGGGGTTTTCAAAGTTACATTGTTCAAGTGGGCTACACTAATAAAAAAACTAATATGTCTACGTTAGAAACTATTCCATTCATTCAGGATTTTGTAGATGTCTTTCCAAATGCGATTCTAGGATTACCTCCCAAGAAAAATATTAATTTTACTATAGAATTAATCCTCAGATCCACCCAAGTGTCTAAATCCCCTTATAGAATGAGTGCCCTTGAGTTAACAGGATTGAAGATGCAGCTCTAAGAGCTATTAGATAAGGGCTGTATTATCCCCAGTGTGTCTCCCTAGGGAGTACTAGTTTTATTTATCAAAAAAAAAATGGTACTCTTAGCATGTGTATAGATTATAGGCAATTAAATAAGTTAACAACAAAAAACAAGTACTCGTTGCCAAAAATTGATGATCTATTTGATCGAGTCAAGGACATCGTGGTGTTTGAAAAAAATTGATCTACGATCCAGGTACCATCATATTCTGATAAAATATGAAGGTATCTATAAAACCGCATTTAGAACATGCCATGGACGTTATGAATTTTTTATTTTTCCATTTGGAATCAGCAATGCTACAGCTACATTTATGAGCATGATGAATGGCTTTTTCCATCATTTTATAGATAAATTTATATTCATAGTCATTGATGATATATTAATATATTCCATAAATATGGAATAACATAAGGAGCATATGTGGATATTACTTCAAAATTTGAGAGAGAACCAACTCTATGCTAAATTCGATAAATGTGATTTTTACAAAGAACAGATCCAATCTCTAAGACATGTCATCTCTTCAAAAGGGATTGAAGTATACCTAGAAAAATTTAAAACTATTATGGAGTGGCCTATACCAAAAAATATAACCAACATACACTCATTTATGGTCCTAGATGGGTATTATCGCTGATTTATAGAAGGGTTTTCCAAAGTTGCCTATCCTATCACCTCTTTAAAAAAGAAGGGAAAAAAACTTTAAATGGTCGGAAGAGTATCATTAAAGTTTTGAACATCTGAAATATTTTCTTACTACAACCCCTGTGTTGAAAGTAGCAGATCCAGAAAAATAATTTACAATCTACACGGATGCCTGCCAGGAGGGTGTAGGGGGAGTATTAATGCAATAAGGAAAGGTGACCACGTATGAATCCCGTAAGTTAAAGAATCACGAGAAAAGATATTATGCTTATGATTTAGAATTAACAATGTTAGTCCATGCTTTGAAAGTATGGCGACATTATTGTTTAGGAAAAATATTTTTGGTAATGATGGATCACATTTGTTTGACCAGTTTCTTTAAACAACCCAATCTGAATGCACGCCAAACCGGGTGGGATGCATTTTTGAGTGAATTTGACTTTGAGATTAAACATTTTAAAGGCAAATAAAATCGCATTGTTGATACATTAAGTAGGAGGCTCCATCATGTGTATGAGATTTCACACAGTCAAGGAGATATTAACTTCTCTAATCCAATTAAATAAGGTTCCTTGAAGGATCTGAAATAAAGATATCTTTGAAAGCAAGCTAAAATTGCACAAAATTATGGGAAACAAATGAATTACAATATTAATAACAGTGAATTACTACTTTTTAGAGGTAGAATATACCTTCCAAATCAGTTTGGGATTAAACAATTGTTATTGGATGAATTCCATAAAATTCATTATCTTGCACACCCAGGATATCAAAAATTATTTTCTATAATTAAGAAAAATTATTATTAGTTTGGAATGAGGAAATACATTACGGGATATCTAGCTAAATGCCTAGAATTTCAATAGGTTAAGGAAGAGCATCAACACCCTGCTAGTTTTTTGCATCCATTACCCATTCCTCAGTGGAAGTGGGATACGATTCCCTTAGATTTCATAACTAGGTTACCCAAATCTAAGAGACAAATATGGTGCTTATGGACAAGTTGAGCAAAGTATCTTATTTTATTCCTATTAAATACACCTACTAAACAACACAGGTAGAGAATATATTTATGAGGGAAATATTTAGGTTGCAAGGAATGCCTAAAGTTATAATTTTTTATCGATATGTGAATTTCACCTCTACATTTTGGAAGGCCCTCTTTACAGGATTGGGTACCCAAATTCACTTTAGTACCGCAAACAGACAATCAGACTGAACGCCTGAACCAGGTGGTAGAATATATTGGTTACCATGAGTCATTGAAAATGATACTTTTTGAGGTGCTCTATGGGAAGAAGTACAGAATAATTGAAAATTGAAATACTATTGAGAATAAATTATTTTAGGACCTGACATGTTGGAATAAATGGAAAGAACAGTGGACAAGGTTCAGAAAAATATGAAAGACGCTCTAGATAGGAAGAAAGCTTATGTGGAAAAAAAAATAACTTATCACGAGTTTAAGGTAGGTGATGATGTTTATGTGTGGGTTAAGCCTAAACGAAGTATGCTCAGATGGGGCAGTTGTGAAAAATTAGCACCCTAATTTTGTGGACCCTTTCATATCCTAGAAAGGATAGGACTGGTTGCACACCAACTTTCACTGCTCAGTCACATTCGAGTTCGTAATGTATTTCACATTTCACTTTTAAATAAATATGTATATGATTCCACTCAAATTATAAATTGGCAGGATATGCAAGTAATAAAAGACATTTAAAATTTGTACACATAGATTTTAATTCAATGAGTGAATAGAATCATGATTAAGTTATGACTGTGGCAGGTCAAACCAAACAGAGAGTTTCTGGTATAACCTCTGTTTATACTCAACCAGAGAGAAATAATGTTACGTAAGTGAGTTATTATCCAAGTTAAAGTGCAGGATAAGCACTTTAACCTAGAGGAAGCCACCTCGGAAGATAACAAATTTATGCAGGAGGCATATCCCAAGTTATTTGAAAAGGAAGAAAAGGAGACAAACATTGTATGATGATTCGCTCAAGGGGGGAGATATGTGACACACCCAGGTGTTGTAAATATTTACTAGTTACTTTTACTGTTGTAAATTCAGTAATTTACTACGTAGAGAAAATTTTGGAATCTGGAATAGTTTGAAAATGTTAAGTAACAATTTTTTTTATTAAAAGAAAAATTATCTATATTATAAGTCCTATAATTTATTGAAGGGGGCTTATTAACTCTCTTTCAGTAGGCAGTTAATATTTAGGGGAATTTATCTCTTATTTTATTTTCCCATAAAGAGAGAAAATTAGGAAGGAAGAAGGAAGAGAGGGGTAAGAAGAGATTTGAATGCAAGACATTGTCAGAGAATTGTTTCCTTGAGCTGGACCAGAGCCAATGGGAAAAGACTCCAAATTTGACATACTTATGACATACTTAGTCTATGAACATAGAAATTCTATGTTGGACTCAAAAGTCCTAATTTCAGTGAATTGAATTGTTACCTAAATGGTTGTTCTGGAAATTGAGGAGCTAGGGGGGAGAAATTGGACATAATAGCCAATTTCTCATTGGAAGGGTGGTGGTCTCATCTGTAAATTCTTAGTTGTAAATTAACTAGTAAGTTTCTAACTAGTTAAGAACTTATTTGGAAATAATGTAAGTTTTTATTCTGAACAGAGCTTGAAAAGTATATATTTTAGAAGAAATAATAAGATGATTATATTCTGTACATTAATGTGATGAAATGCAGGCTATTATAGTATTTTTGTGTGACTAAGCATATGAATTTAATGAAAAATAAATTACAAATGAAATGCAAGCTGAGATAGTATTGTTGTGTGACTAAGCATATGTAATTGATGAAAAATAAATTATAGAAAACAACAAGTTATTAACATGACTTTTCTAATGTAAATTCGAACAAGGACTCCATATAAATTAGGAATGATTTAAATGATAGCGTAGCGACTCAAATCTGGGTGGGGTTACAAGGTAACCATATTTTCTGACTGTGAAGGAAATCCTCTTAATATTATTTATATGTGATAGCAACCATGAAACAAAAATACCATACAATATTGTATTAAAATTTTCAATAAAACCCCTATTAAATATTTAATCACTAACAATGTAGTCTGTGTAATAGTGATATATATATATTTTTCGAGAGGAAACAAGGTTTTTCCTATGGTCATGTAAATTAAGCACATGCAGTTTTATTTTTAGAAAAAAAAGAATCCTAGCGTTCGATTTGAGCCAGGATAGGTTGAACTTAACTAGCCACACCTAGGCATAGTCTTGAAGTCATAATTTCCTTAGGACTAGATGTAAGTTTATATACTTAAAGAGGAATTCCTACTGCACAGAAATATAACCTTTTTTCATTTTACAATAGAAATAACAGTATGCAAATAGGTGCACCCTAACTATCAATGATGAAAAGAAAGAATATCAACCTTTCATTCCCAGTATTAAACCCTTAAGGAAAAGCAAAATTCAATTCTAGTACATAGCATAAGCCACTTATGAACTTCGTAATCAAATTAAAAATCATATTCACAAAATATTTATGAAGTCAAACCCAGTAACTAATAATTATGGCCATGGCCAAGTCGTTCTGTCTGATAAATACCAAACTAAAAATCACATTCAAACCCTAAGGGGACTAGTGTGAAGAAACCCTAAGTAACTTGGATCCGCAAAGAGAAGCAAATTCGGCAGAGGGCTTGCAAATTCGATGCCCAAATGAAGTCAACAACTTATATCTCAAGAACATGAAAGGGAATTTAAGCACCTGTATGTATAATACAACCCTATGTTGAACCCCTTTTTCAATTAATGAAGAAAACTGAGAAGACATCTCTCAGAACTTGAGGAATTTTCACATAGGAAGCATTAACTTGCAAATAAAATAATGGTAAGTAAGGTAAAAATACAACCAAATATTACCAAGACTTATGAAGAATCCAATACCCGTGAAGACTCTTACCTAGAAAAGATGAGACTCGAAACCCTCGCTAAGACTCTATAAATTTTCACAACAAAATTTAGTGAGAGGAGGGTTTTCTGACATAAGCCAGAAAAAAACAAATTAAGCCCCAAATTTTAATTAGAAAATACCTTGGAATGTTGCAGAGGCAGTATTCAAAGGATATCTTAGCAAAAATGTGTGTAGGTTTTTGTCTCGATTGATACATCTACGACGTTAAAGAGAAATTTCGTTATGGTAACCACTGGGATGATACATACCTTTACAAACCAGAGTAAACAAGGCATTCAAGCTTCAAAGCGAGGAATCAAACTTCTTGGTGCATAGCAGAGCTCGCTACCTGCTCACCTTGCGAATAACTCACGAAAACTGGGAGAAAATTGGGTAGTTTCTTTCCCATTAACCTGTTTTACCAAGAGTGATAGTCGATCTTAACCTAGGTTGATAAACGATGTAGTAGCCTCCAAATGTTACAATTCATAACTTTGTGAAATACTCCTTGTTAAATGTGAACAGGCATAGCTGGTGTCCACCCGACACCATTAATCAGATCATTAATATGACACAACAATAACCATGAACTAAAAATTAAATGTGCATTAAGACTTCAACGATTGGACAGTATAATTTTGACATTTGGACAAATGTTATGTTATATGTAATCTGAGCTTGTTTGTGTACCTTCAAAAAATATATGTTCATAGTTGCATTATGGTACTGTACTTGGATACTCTTATGTTAATTAATAGGATAGTATAGTTCTAAGCACCTTTAGATCAATTATTATGTTCGATTACATGGATTTATAACCATGTAATTGTTGTGTTTATACAAAAGTAAATTTAAAAAAAAAAAGTTTCTTTTTTGTTTAATCTCGTGCAAAGGTTAACACATGTTACAATTTCTCTTGTCATAACGACATTTCTATATCGATTTTTAGGGTTTTTAGTAGACATTATATTTAGCTTTTATTTTCATGGTTGAAAAATGTTGAAACTAGCATTTGCACCGAGAGGTGCAAAGTAACACCGGGAGTGGGGAATGTGGAAAATAATAATTAAGTGAAATATATCGAAATTTTCGTTTCCATATATATTTTAAAGAATGTAAAATATATTATGACTTGTGATCGGATTCCTAGAGAACTAAGGGAAATGAATCCCCACCCTTGACTTCAAAATAAATCTATGATTTTTATAAGAACAAAAAACAATGTAGAAAAAAAAAGAAGGCAAAAATGATGGCTCTTCATTCCAATTATTGATATAATATCCCAACTTTTTGCACGTTGCTTTTTTTTTTTAAAACCCATGGTCACGTCACCATATACGAAATGAAATGAGTCCACTATAAACTCTACAAAAAGTTCCAATAAACAACAAAATGTACGAAGTAACATAGTAAAACATATTTTGCAAAAAACACCACCCACAAACGCAAACCACCAAACTCAACATCTATTTTGACCATTGATATTATACCCCCTTAAGTGGAATGTTCTTCTCCTTTCAAAAACAACAATTGAGCTATTACCTGCAAAGCCACTTTCACATTTCCATCTCTGGAGACCTCCAAAGCATATAGATGAGCACCGAGTGAGTGCAATTCCTCCTGGGGTGGCCATTGACGTCCTCTGCCACTTCCTTCTAGTGCTTTTGCTTCAAATTCCTGTGGTTCGGCTCCAGATAACGCTCATCTCAAGCATCGATCACAATCAGGGTAGTCGTCTGGCTCCAGATATCGTATTCCAGCGTTTATACTTTTTCTACATGGTTGGGTACAAGCATGCCTTTGGATGCAATCATGATCCTAGGAAACTTAGTATGTAATGAATTCTCAATATATGGAGATTTTGAGAAGGGAAGCTTCTATTAGAGCATGCAAGAATTTCTAAAAAAATCAATAATGTCGAAAGATCGCTATGACATAGATTAGAGGCACTTGTAGTTTGAATAGTAATTGAACAACCCACAATTGCCTCATAATAACTGAGAGGTACTTTTAGTTTGAATAGTAATTGAAACTCCCCACAGTTTGAATACTAATTGAAACTCCCCACAATTGATAGCACTTATAAACAACAAATGAATCTAACATCAAGGTTTCCAACTGGACAATGTTAATTTTTTTAATCTATTATAGCAACTTATCAAGAAAATCAACTTATCAACAATATCTATAATTTATTCTCCTTCAAGAAAATCAACTTATCAACAATATCTAGAATTTATTCATCCAAAATTTATTCTCCATTTGTGTAAAAATTTTGTAAAAAAATCATCACCAATATCCAGAATTTATACGTTTGTAAAGAAAATCAACTTATCACCATAATTTATTCTGCATGTGTAAAATTTTTGTAAAAAAGTGAACTTAATCACCAATATCCAAAATTTTATCCTCCATTTGTGTTAAACTTTTGTAAATAAAATCAACTTATCACCAATGTTCCCAAGGGTTGAAAACCTATTGCAATGAAACACTTCCCATGGCCGAAAGACACTCAAAAACCCTATATTCAAGAGGAAACATGCTTCATTTCATTAAAATAGGATGAAACATTTTCAATCTGCTTCCATAAATGTCCATGCATTATTTTATTTTCTTAAAAATATGTAAAAGAAAATCTAAGATGACAATCTAACGATGCCTTTGGACACTGGAATATCATCATCTAATCAGAGCTATACATGGTCTAATACACGGCCTTGCCACAAAACATGATTAGGAAACCTCTGAAGACCTATGTCTTTATGAATTTTTCTATAATCACACGAATATGTCAAACAATTTTAATTAATAATTCAGCATTCATCACTAATACATCAGCCATGGATTAAATAGAAGGGAGGTTAAGTTTTCCTCTTCGTTATTGGACAAACTTTTATTCGATAACAAAGGAATTCGCTTAATTAAAAAATGGAATTCTCAAATAGTTTCTCTCCTTGATTTCGCATTAATTCATCGTTTTAGAATCACTTAAAATATCACTCAAATTACTTAGTTTAACAACAACGAAGATGCATGTCCATAGATTGTGTGAAAATTGCAGTCCTAGACCCGAAATTCATTTGAATCATAACATGCCAGTGCTAGATAGAAAGCCAGAGGCATTCCTTTTATTTTTGCTTCCATTCTGAATTTTGAGCAATAAAAATTCCACATTGGCAGAAATCTTCCATACGAACTCTAATAAACTATTAAACCATGTACCAGTAATAAAAGGAAATGTTGATGTGATGCTGCAAGAAATTCAACAGCCACACATCCAAACGATAGCAAAAATTTATTATAATTGTAAGAAAACAATGGAGATGCCGACAAAGAGAGGCCAAATCTTTATATGTCGAGGAGCATTGCTATTTTATTGATACTCACCGAACAGGTCTCACCCAAAATGTCATCTCTCTTTAGTATGTAGTCACGAGGCTTGTAAGGTCCCTCAAAACAACGAAGCTGCCAAAAAGAAAGGCTATAGTTTCAAACATTTGCAAACATTTGCTACTCGCCCAACAGGCCATCCAAAATGTTAGATCTTTTCAGTATTGCTAGTGAGCATGCTTGTAAGGTCCCTCAATAGCCACATTGATATACTCTGCCTGATCAAGAGTAAGCTTTGTTAGGTTAGCACCCAACTTGGGCAAGTGCAGGGTAGCCACCTTCTCATATAGATGCTTAGGAAGCACATAGACCTTCTTCTCATACTTCCCTGATTTCTTCTTGTTCCATAGCTCTAACTGAGCAATGATATGCAGCAAGAAGTAGAGATTATGCACCATATATGGATCAGACATGAATGTAAAAATGTATCATACACAACAATATAATCTAGGGATTGGTATGCCTTAGAAATCTAGTATGTACAAGCAATGGTTGAAGGGCACTAGGAATATTTACCTGGTTTGTAAAGGAGCAAGACATGACAAAACTTGGGTGGCTTGTTGCACAACCCAAGTTCATCAGACGTCCCTCTGCAAGAACAATGATGCCACTTTTGGTGTCAGGGAACACCCACCTATCAGTCTGAGGCTTGATGGTAACCTTCTTAACACCAGGGAAAGTTTCAAGGCCTTGCATATCAATCTCATTGTGAAAGTGACCAATGTTACAAACAATGGCATTGTTCTTCATTTTCCTCATGTGATCTAACATGATGATGTCCTTGTTGCCAGTGGTTGTAAAAAATATATCAGCAATGCTAACTACATCCTCAAGGGTGAGAACAGGAAGGAATTCCATAAGAGCTTGCAGGGCACAGATTGGATCAATCTCTGTAACAATGACACTATCTCCAGCGTCTTTCAAGGCTGCAATACAACTCTTGCCAACATCTCAATACCCACAAACAACAGCAACCTTACCAGAAATCATGACATCTGTGGCTCTCATAAGACCATTTGGGAGAGAATGCCTACATCCATACAAGTTGTCAAATTGCAAAAGAAAGAGAATTGGAATCAACACAAACTGCATCTCAAATAGAAAAAAATTGAAGAAAAAAAAAATATCTAAAAAGTCTTGCCCTAGATCTACATTTCTCAATAATTCAAACTTCCAAACAAAGTCCAACAAGCTTTCAAAACCTTATAGCTAATATTAACCTATCGTAACCTGATAATTGGATATATGTAAAGGTCCTTGATTTTAAATATGAAGATGATTCTACCCCCACCATTAGCTCACATTGATTCAACACCCTGAAAATTGAAATGTTTTGAATGTAGTGAAAACTAGCGAGTCCTCTAAAATGTAATGAAATGCAAGGTAACTAAACCAAGGGCATCATTATGACCTTAATGACCCCAAAGAATCAAGGCAACTAAAAAGAGCAGTGCAACTCATAACATCATGAATGAGACCAAAATGCCCCTAAAGCCATATCTAATCCAACATAAGGAAGCTGGTATCACATGATTAAGACTAGCATTAAGATTAAGATACTTCCTAATGCTTTAACAGATACAGGATAATACTGTCGAGACTGATAAATAACAGCCTGAAATTTACTATACTATACTACAAATCTGTATAACAATTTGATGATGAGATACTAACTAGCTTTAAAACAGCCTCAAAACTTGTTGTCAGAACAAAAAACACAACAACTAATCAAGATACCACATATCAAACACCCTGACAAGATCTAAACAACCACAAAGCCACCATAAAAGTGCGAGCTCAAAAAAATGAGAACAAATTTCAAATCCAAACAACAATACCTAGACAACATCCTACTTCGAAGCATCCTGACCAGATCTCAACAATCAGATACCTTCTTGAAAACATCTATAAAAACAGCAAGATGTTTGTAAAAAAACAAGACATTGGACTATGGCTCACTAGGGCGATTGGTGGACTGTAAAACCCACTTTAAACATTTCGTGAACTTCTAATACACAAACATCAGAGAGACTCACATCATGCAAGCTCCAAATAAATGAGGAAAAAATATAAATACAAATCCAAATCACAAGATATAAGAAAAATCCCATTTCAAAAACTCTAGACTAGATCTCAACACCCCCACCTGAAAACATTTTTTGTAAAAAACAGTAGGAGGTTTATGAAAAAGCACAGAGAGCATGGCTTGATTAATTGGTGAAATTGGAGACTTCTATGACATGCATGATCCACTCCACCATATGTTGCATGAGTTTTAATGTAACGGGGCTAGGTACATGGAATGGGGATTTCTAGGAAACAGCTACCCCTTATTCTTAGAACCTAACTAAGCTTAAGGAATTAGTCCACTCTATCTTCTAAATCTGCATTGCAGACACCCAAAAATAGATCTTTCAGGGAAAACAAAAAAATGCAAAAATCCTAGCCAGCCACATACCTTGTTGTTTGTAACAGAGTCATTAACATTGATAGTAGGTAACAGCAGGGAATCAACATTCTACATCTGGTAAAGCCTCTTATCCATGCCGACCCCATAGGACATGTTGAGAACATCCTCTACAAACTGGGCTAAAATCCAAATGCCCAATTGGTTCAACGCGCTAAAACGCTGAAACCCCAACTGGTTCAATGCGTTTTCAATGCCCATTGCTTCAAAACTGGGTTGAAACCCCAAGCCCCAACTAGTTCAATGTGTTTTCAACGCCCATTGCTTCATAATTGAAGAAAACGTGGAATAACTGCAGAAACGAGTAGTACATAAAAATTTTCATATATTGCGCTTCAAACGGCTTCCATGAGATCGTGGATGAGGGGTAGCCCTACGGAGGCATCATTAAGTCCTCTGCAGTGATGTCATATCCATATTTGACATTGAACGATGAGAGCTGATAACTCGAATACGTTGCACCGAAGGTGAGGAAGAACATGGCGGGTATACCGAGCTTGGTTGCCACCCGAGGAGTCCAATATTGAACCAAGCCGAAGACTACCACATCCGGAGCAAGGAGGCGCAGTAGGATTTTGAAGGGCTTTTCTAAGAGGTGCACTGCGTGGAGTAAGAAAGGTCATAGATGGCCCGGCATGTTGGACGTGCCCTCGATCCCGGGAGGCAATCCTTCCACCGTTGGCAATAGCAGTTCCACCATCTCAACTTTGTCCCCCGAGTTTCGATTTGTGACGATGAAGAGTGGATCTATCTTGGCAACATTGAGAGGATTTGTGAGAAACGAGATTTTGATGTCACATTCTGCGAGTCGCTTTGCTAGCTTTGCGTATGTATAAAGATGACTGTGAGAAAGCCATGGAAACATCAGAACATGGAGTTGAAAATTTCAATACTTGTAGCAGCCTTCACCATATAAATCCATAAATCTTTAACGTTGTTTTTTATATTATATATGAGAGGAGCGTTAATGTATCCACGCGGAGCGGTTGTGCCCGAGGCTTAAACCAATCCAACCGGAAAACTTCAAGGTATCCATGTCGGCCCCATATGACATTTTGAGCACATCTTCTACAAACTGCAATGAAATCCAAAGGCCCAACTGGTTCAAAGGGCTGAAACCCCAACTGGTTCAAAGGGTTGAAACCCCAACTGGTTCAAAACCCCAAACCCCTGGTTCAATGCGTTTTCAATGCCCATTGCTTCAGAATTGAAGGACAGCTGAAGAACTGCAGAAACAGGCAGTACAAAAACAGTCTATCAGTAAAAACATGGGCAGAAAGCAAAGTAAGTTAACAGATGACAAACATGTGGCGAATAAGTTAACAGATGACAAACATGTGGCGAATTCTTATTAGTGAGAAGGGCGATATTGAAACTATCCTATTGGCTGGGGTGAACAGTGTTTTCTCACACCAAGCCAACAAAGATAACGCCTCTGGCGTAATTATAATTTTTTTTTGTACCCATAATATATAGTTTAAATTCTATAATTAAATAATGTTAGAATAGTAAGATTCTTTAACATCATGGTTAAAAAATTATTAAAATTTTAAGATTTTCAAGTCAATGCATCAACACCACTCCACTTTTTTATTTTGAAGTGTTTTTTATATTTAAAAAGAGAGGGTGATTTTTTTAATTATACTTCTTGCTAGGGAGTAACTTGTTCTATTTCATATTCAATTATTAAATGTATATAAACTAATAAAAAAATAATTACCTTTCGACAGAAAATGTTGTCCTATTTAAAAACACCTGATTTCTCAACCATAGAAAAATACAAATTAATTAACTTAAATGACGCGCAATGAGATGGGGCCAATGTTATCATAGAAGTTACTGGCTAGCTACCTTCAACCCCAAAAAAAAAGATAATAAATAAAGTAGAGATCTTTTCGAAGTGTTGTGAGGTTATACTTGTTTTGAAGTAGACTTTTTGTTTTGAGGTTAATATAGTTGTTGTGAAGCTAATGACCTTGTAATAAATAAAAAGAATAATTACCTTTCGGCACAAAATGATATCTTGTAAAACAAAACACCATTCGGCGGAATAAACGAATACAGATAAAATGACTTTATTCTCATAAAACGACTTGCAAGGAGATGGGGCCATTGTTAGTGAACAACGATAAGGTGCCTATAAAAGGGCGATGAACGAGAGAGGAGGAAACACGATACGTATTATAAAATTGTGTTGTATTAAATTAGTAAGCATGCCTGGTGGTGGACGCGGAGTAGGTCCTAGTAGCGGAGGCGGCGGAGGACCCGGTGAAGGCGGAGGTTGTGGGGGTAGAGGAGGAGGACCTGGTGGCAGAGGCGGCGGAGGAGTAGGACCTGGTGGCGGAGGTGGGGGCAGAGGAGGAGGACCTGGTGGCGGAGGATGCGGAGGCGGCGGATGCGGAGGTCGGGGCGGCAGCAAGTAAATTTCATAGCAATTTGTCTGAATTTCTATGGGTATGGTAGGCACCGTATATGTGTGCCTGCCCTGTAAGGAGACTACGTCCATTATCTCAGAGCCGGGCGACGGTTGTATTTATAAGAAAAGTATGGTTATTATCTCTTCAATATTAGGAGTATTTATATGAATGGAATATAAGGGTATTAGTAATAAAAAACCTTTAAATATTTGCCTTCGAGTAAGTTGAAGATTATCTCAACTATTTTGAGCATGAGTTCTAAGTTGAAGATTATCTCAACTATTTTGAGCATGAGTTCTAAGTTGAAGATTATCTCAACTATTTTGAGCATGAGTTCTAAGATCTTATAGTAAAACAATTTCTTAGATACAAGTTATTGGTTAAATAATTAAATGGCATTTTTCAAATATTGCATTGGTTCCATAGATATATATACATATTTATTAAAATTCAAGGTTGTATGGAAATCCATGTCATGTTATAAAAGGTTTATAATTGAAGTTTTTTAATTTTTGTTAGTTTATGTGTTATATTTTGGTTAGGTAAATGTTGAGATATTAAAGTTTTATTTAAAATAAGTTATATGGAAATCCATTTATATAGTTTAAGTGTTTTTATTATTTTTGCTGTTTATATATTACATTTTAGTTTATTTTAGTTAAGTTAATAATTAGTTATTTATGTTGTATTTAAAATCATGATTGAGGAACTAAAATCATATATATTTTTATATATTTTGGAAAAAATATTAATGGGATTATATGACATGTTTTATATATATATATAAAATATTTTTGGTAATTTTTTTATTTTTTTTTGGTAATATCTAACAGTTAGGTTAAAATATAGTTAATGTTAATATTTGATTTTATGCATTGAATTCTAGTTATATTTTTTTAGAAAGCACAAGACTTAATTAGAGATAGTGTCAATAAATAACATAAAAGATATTGTTTTTCTTGTAAATATTTTTTCTAATGAATTAACAATTTGCTTTCAAACTTAAGGAAACAAAATCAAGACCTAAAAAATATTAGAGAAATTTATTTTAAAAATTATGATTTTTTTTTAATAACAATAATATATTAACTTATATTCATAAGTAGTAATTAATAATCAATATCTTCAAATCATTTTTACATTAAATTTTACAACATTTTTTTAAAATCACAAGCTTTAGTTATATAATCTAGCAAAATATAAATTTTTTTAAATCGTGAATTTTAACTAACTACCCAAAAAATTTCATAATATTTTTAAAAAAATAACAATAAATTAAATTTTTAATATAAATTTATTATAACTAATATCAAAAATTTAAAAAATAAAATAAACAAAAAAAACTTTTAAAATAAATAATTATAAGTATGAAAAACACTTAAAGTTAATACTTAATAAATAATAAGAATAATCATAAATACTAAAAGCCACTTAAAATTGCTCATGTATCCCTAGAAAGAAGCCACTTAAAATTGCTCATGTATCCCTAGAAAGTGTCATTAGAAAATCGTGACGTATAATTTTCATTTGTATATTTCTTAATATATATTATGTTTTGCTTTCATAAATATAACTGAGTCACAAATCTATAGAGTTCATAAATCACGTCCAAAAATAATATATTTAATAATATAATAAATAATTAAATAATTATTCATTATAATTAAAAAATTAATTATTTTTATATAAATTTTATATATTAATATAATATTATAAGAAAAATATTTTAAATATTATTTTAATATTATTTATTTAAAATTATAAATATAAATAACTATTATTTCTTATATATTTTAACAGTGATGATCATTCTTTTTATATACCGACAAAGGTCTAACTAAATAGTTCTGAGTGTTCCTTTTGATCATTCTTTTTATATACCGAAAAGGGTCTAACTGAATAGTTCTGAGTGTTCATTTATATTTCAAAAAGCATTTTCATTAAATATTAAGATAAGGGACTATGTTAGTATTATGAGTTATTTATGAAAGTTTGTGTCAATTCTTTAATTAATATATCTTTCATGGTTTTTCCATTTTTGGTTTTATTATTATTTGTGAATCGAGTAATTATACTTTAATTAAATAATTCAAAATAAAATAAATATTACCTGATTATAATGAGATAAGAGATCTTAAAAGTTTAAGTTAATGATCAAGGAAAAATCATAAAAAAAAAAAACTAAACAATTTTTTCTTCTTAAAATGAGAGATATCCAAGCCAAGAATCAATACAAAACTGCCATAAGGTAACAAGTCAAAATCTCCTCTAAGTCACCTCCAAAAGTTAAAGTAAACTCTAGTCAAATCTGCTTCAATTTGGTCAAACTCAGAAAATTTTGGTCTTTCAACTAAGGCTGAAATTCCCCCTAATCACATAAATTTGTCCTTCACACATGCGAGATGGTAAAAGTCAGAAATTCGGTCAAATATGTTAATTTCATCTTGCTTTGACTTGCTTCTCTCTCATTTGACTCGTCCTTTTTCTTCCTACACTAGCTGCATAAGATACTTGTTGTGTGTTAAATGAATGATCTCCAAATTGATGGAATAGATCTCCAATATATAGGTCAACTTTTCTAAGGAAGGTTATTCTGTAATCTTATGGGTTTATGACTCAAAATAAAAATAAAATTCTCTTTTCTTTTAAATGTCCAAATGCTATATGATATAAATATTTTTTGTTTTGACTAACAAATAATTTCTTTTAGATTCTATCATGAAGAACATGCTTGATAAATTATAGCAAATACATCAATGATAAATATATATTATGAAGAGTGAACCTAGTTACAATTTCAACAATTTAAAAACTTATTTAGTGAGATTAAAGTGTTTAAATCTTTTAATGTAGATGTATGGATTATTGAATTAAATTTTAAGTTTGATGATTTTGAGTTTAAAGGGAGTGATTTTCTAAATTAAGAAAAGGTTGATTTTTTCAGAAGTAATGCTTATATTAATGTAATAATTAGATGATTATATTTGGTTTGTGTTTGTTAGAGATAGTTGAGTTATTCTGTAAATCTCTCTTTTTAAATTTGGAATAAGTTGGATCTCACAACAATTTAGATAACTCTATATGAATTTATTATATTTGTACGGATTTAAATAACATCAAGTGTGAAATGTTATGTGTGTATCATGTATTAAATTTCGCAACACATTTGCATTACTTTTTTGGTATAAGAGCAAGGTCAGAGAGACTTCATGGCATTGCTAGCATGTTTAGTCTAGACGCTCAAAATGAATACCTAGCATGATTTATTCTTGTCATGGTAACATATGGATATTATTCACATTGATTCATGGACACAATTCAATGTGATCCTGCACCTAGTTTCTCATTATACAGATAAATCTCGTTGGCCTTATTTATGGTTTAACTATCCATTTTCTTTCCTTCCTTCTTGTTTTTGAAGTTATGGGATACATAGAGAAGTAATATCATGATTGTATTTGAGTTTTATCTGAGCATAATGGAGTATGACAACAATCCATGGGTGATTATGATCCGTAAACTCTCGTGGATATTCCACTAAATAGTGTGTTACAACATATCTAATAATATTAATATATTAAAAAATTAAAATTCTACACTATTACATTTTTATTAAATTTCTAAATCTATAGATTTTACTATAATTACTGCATGCATGTGAATGTAAATTATACAAAAAATAGAGAATGGAAAAATAAAATCTCATACACACACATAAGACACAATATATGCTATGGGAAACCCTTTGAGGAGAAAACCCATCTAGAGGATGAGGTCACTCTGCTCTCTTTCTCTGTTTGGAAATATGGTTTAAGGTACAAAGAAGTATGGTGTGTATCCTGTGGGTTGATACAATGCACAAATCATCTTGGTGTGTATCTTGTGGGTTGATACAATGCACTAGAAAGAATGGAATGCATCTTCCTCCTATTGAACTGGTTATAACATAGTCTAATAGCCTACTAGTGGTTAAGTTTGACTACCTCACCTCTTAACTAGAGTTACAATATAAACCCTTATGGAGACTTTTACATCACAACCACATGGCTAGTCCCTTTTCAATGAATAATGGGAGCTAATGCAACATCCTCTCGAACCATGGTGGTGAATATAGGAAAGTTAACTTCTAAGTGGCATAACTTTAGCATGCGAACTCTGATTGACACCCTTATTGCATCGTTGTAACGATATCCATGTGTAGAAGAGCATGAAATGGTGTGGCGATAAAGTGGAAAATTTTTACCCCCAAAAATGTCGTTTGATGCCTCAAAATTCCCCCGAAAGGTTTCGGACCTAGTTTTTCCAAACTAGGTTCCTCCAGTAAAAACGGTCTCGTGAGTTTATTCCTCCACTTTTTCCACTCTAAATACATCGATATAGATGAAAAAAATATAATGATCTAATCCGAATCAGATTGAACAACTTGAAGTCGCTCGAGTGTTCTAAATTTTACTCCCTAATCTTCTAGGGGATACTCTCATGGATAAAATGATGGGGTAGTTGCATTACCAAAGAAAAAAAATAAGTGGCATTAAAGAGAGCTTTCAAAAATTTCCTCTTTCCCCAAAAATGATAATAGCAATCAAATTCACCTTCTCTCATTGGATGCGATCTTTGAATCTTGTGCAATGATAATTTATTCTTCATAAAGACTATTCGCCCATTACCCGCTCTAATACTTCACTCAGATTAAGGAAAATTCAACATTTGTTGATGAGAAGGGGAGATTGAGGATTCATTGCTTTCATTCATTTACTAAAGAACCATGAGATTCTTATGATGATAATGAATTCAATGAAGAAATGAGACCTCTCAAACTCTTTTAGAACATTAGAGGATCAAGTAAAAGCTCAATATGGGTAGTTGTCTAGTCACTTCAAGAGTTGGATTTCCAAAAATCTATGATTTGGGATTTTAGGAGTGGCATTAGGGAATTTTACTTAGGAGCTACACTGACAACTTGATGGAGCTCAATTTGATTCAAGAACAACTTTCTAAAAAATTTTAAATTATGTTTCTTTAATTTGTTTCATTTTAGTATTATTGTCCATAATGTAAACACTAAAATAAAGTGTTGATGTTAATGCTTACACTAATGTAATAATTAGATGATTAAATTTTATCTTTGTTTATTAAATATAATCAAGATATTCTCTCAATATCTCTCTCTAAATTTGAAATAAAATGACTCAACTCAAGAAAATCTATATAAACTTACTAAATTTGTACTTGTTTCAATAATATCAAATATTCCTAAATGAACGAGTTGGATCAAATCAAGAAATCTATATAAGCCTACTTTATTTTGCGAAGTGTTATACGTGTTATGTATTCAATTACATTCAATATACTATTTACTCTCTTATGTATATATAATTTACATTCTCAAATATTTTTACACTAAGAACTAGTCATCGTCACTTTAACCCTTTTTAACAAATAGAATTATTCCTTTTATATTCCAAAAAATATTCGAGAAGAGGCCATTGATCATTGTGGTACTGCACATTATCCATCCAAATTTGTTTAAACATATCAATTTCTTAAATAATTTCCTTTCAATCGTTTTTTTTCTCATCTTTTAGTTTAGTGTTCACAAACTTGATCGACTGGACAATCCTCAAGTTTGATGATCTTGAGTAGAAAACAATGAATTAAGAAAAAGTTGATTAAGTTGATTTGGTAGGAAAATGGAAAATATTGAGTATGATGTATTGCTAGAAAAGTTGATTTTTGTGCAAATGCAAAATAGTATATGATGAATTAATTTTTTAATTTTTTATCATGATAAATTTTGTTGGGTAAATTTTTTTTTTTATTTTAGTTATAGGTTTTTATGAGAAATTTCTGATCATGATGAATTTTGTTATGCAATTTCTGTTTTTTTCTATTATAAATTAATTGGAAGTGGTTATTAAGTTTATGGATTATACAGCCCCAAGGGTTAGCTCAAGCGGTAGTGAGCCAATACGTGGTCCTCTCCGTTGAGGGAGGTCACGGGTTCGATTCTTGAGTCCTTTGGGGTTAGGCACCGAAAGTCTGCCGAACGGTTTACCGCGCGTACCATCCAGAAATTCTGGGGAAGTACGCCCGGGTTTCCCGTGAGCTTTCCCCTCGTGAAAAAAAGTTTATGGATTATACATGTTCGTAGTTTAAAAAACCCACAAAATAACCTAAAATTTCTTGCAAGAATATAAAAAAATTCGGTAAAAATCTTTGAAAATCTCGAGTATAGTTGTCAAATTTCAGGATTTTGGGTCCCCAAATATTTTTGATGGTGTTGAATCCATTTCCACCATCAAAAAAACGATTCAAACACTCCAACTATCTGATTTTTTGAAAAAAAAATAAAATACCCATATTCTCACAAAAACTTGTCATCAAGGCTATTCTGTGAAATGGGTAGACAACTTCTTAGACATCTCTATGCTATTTTATTGGCTTTTTAAATAGATTATATTTATAAATTTAATTTTACAAATTTTAATTAATATTATATAATAATTAATTATTGATTTAAATTTTATTATTAATAAATAAATAAATAAATAATATTTTATATTCTAAAATTATATAATTAAATTTTAAAAGATTCCAAATTTTTAATATTCCTATAAAATAAATTTTATATTATTTTATATTTAAAAAAAACATAAAATTTAAAATATTCATATTTAATGAAATAAAATAAAAAATCTTATATCTCCCTATTTCATAAGTAATTTTTTTTGTTTATCAATATTTGCCAACCATTTTTCCAATCTATTTTGTCTCTCTTCCTATCCATTTTTCTTTTAATTCCAGTTTCCTAGGAAGAGTTTTCTTGTGATTCTATTTTATTTATTATTATTATTATTATTATTATTATAGTAGATAAACTAATTTTAAAAAGATATTTCAATTTAATTTATATATTGCTTTAAAATAAAAATTGGCAATTTTATATAATAAATTTCAAGTAAAAATTAGTTAATATTATATATTTTTTTAATTAATTAATTAGCTAGTTTTTATATTAAAAATTATATTAATATAATTATATAAATTAAATAATTAGTAAATGATTATAGATATTAAAACATTTATTTCATAATAAAATTCACATTATCAAAATAAATAAATAAACAGATGAATTAAGTAAATTATAACATTTTTATTAGTATTATTATTATTTTGTGAGGTGATTTTTGTATTACCAATAACAAATGTCTAGATTGGTCTTTCACTAGATAGATCAAACCATCTCCAAAATTACACTCTGCACATAGAAGTATTTGATATCATAATAGTTATAGTAACTAAAAGACTAAGATGAATTTTGTAATTCAGCAACAAAGCATACCATAAATTGAAAATACAAAGATGATATTTTCTTTGCATTCAAAACAATCATTAAGATGCAACCCTAGAGAAACTTTAGGGGCCTATCTAAGTTAAATTATTATTATTATTTGTAAACAAAAATTAAATATGAGGTAAATACATATAAATTTAAAAAAACATATAGCAAGATTATTAACTATGAAGATTCACCCTATTTTACCATGGAAATTTTTATCCTGTATATAGGCTTTGTTACAATACATGGGCCAATACCATGACTTACTAATACCACATGTCCAAAAAATCATAACTTATAAAAGGGAAGAAAAAGAATAACTACTTTTGAGAAAAATCTTAACATTTTATGTGACTAATACTAAGAACATTCTAAATGGAAGAGAAGGAAAAACTACTTTTGAGAAAAAACTTAACCTTTCATGTGATTAATACTAAGAATATTATAAATATTATGTGAAGTTAAATCCCTACAATCCACTAAATAATTATTGATAATTTAATTATAATTCTAAAAAGTATATTCTAAAATAAGCACATATGAGTATAAATATTCTAAAATAAGCACCTATGAGTATAAAGTATATTCTAATACCCGCGGATCTAACCATTTGGAACCGCCGGAAGTCATGGTTAATGCTGCAGTTTACGTGGTATCATGGGAACACTGTTTGGGGCCGTTAACGGGTTGGCGCCGCCTCCCCCCCAAAAACCTTCAAACCTTAAGACTTTAAGTTTCACCAGTAAGCTTATAAGGTTAAGATTCATGTGACAGCTAAGATGGTCGAAGACATGGTCGTGCCTGGAGGTCATGGGGTCGAACCCCCCGGACTCCACAATAATTTTGATCCACTATCCAAGGGACACGTCGCAGCGTCCGAGCGGGCAACGTGTCACCCATCCAACGAGCCACAAAAATTTGTACCATTCAAACCAACGATGTAGAAACTGACACTTGGCGAAACCTAATTGGATTAGGAAAATGAAATATTCTTAGGAATATTCCATCTTTCGCTGACTATACCTGCATGCTGACTGGGCATCCAGTCAACCCTATCACAAAATTTTAGTTATTTGGGAAAATGATCGGAACGCGATATCTCCCTCATACGACATCAGTTTTTCGAACTATTCATGGCACCGGAATCGCAATGACGAGATCTACCCAGTCGTTCAAATTTGATACAATTTCAAGAACTTTCATTTTTTAGCAAAATACATGATCTCGTGATCAACAATTATGAAAAATCATTATTGTTTCAAGATTATTTGGTTGAATTATATATTTCTAGATAATAGTAAATTTAACTTTAAAGGTTAATCAAAAGTTTAAATTTCATATGAAAAAATAATATCAATTTATTATAAAAATTTTAATAATTAGTATTTAAAATATCATTTATTTTTATATTAAAAAATTTGTTTATATATATATATATATAATTGTTGTGATTTTTATTTCTAGATTCAAGTCTTATAGTTTGACTTTTATAATTCTGGAAGAGAACAAGTATATTGAGCTTTTAGACGAATCTATAATATAGGTTGGCTTAAGTATAACAATCTTTCTTTTTCTTTTAATTTTAGAAAAAAAATGATATATTTCCCAAAACCATCCCAATTCTCAATATTTTATATTTAAAATACGAAATATTTTTATAAATCATATTTTTCATTAAATAATTATAACTTTCATTAAAAGTGTTTCAAATATATCTTAAAAATAAACACCAAGTTTTAAAATATTAAACACTTGGTATATAAAAAAGTATATGATTGGATTTAAAATAAGTTCGACCAAATATAATGTTAAATTTAGTATATGTGTGTTTAATATCAAAAGTTGTGTTGGGTTACTTAAATTATATATATTTATATATAAAAAAAAAAATTGGAAAAAAAAATAATCTAAAAATAAATTCATCGCAAAGAGTACGTTTTTTATATTAATATTTTAAAAATACTTTAGAGTAAGAAATACACTCTCAAATTTATTTTAAGTTAATATAAATTTTGAAATATATATTTATGGTGATATGAAATATGCTTTCAATTTTAAAAATATATATCAATTTCATGTTCTATAATAAATTTAAAAGAAATAAGTATTTCTTTTATGTTAAATTGTAAAAGATGTTTTTTTGAGATATATAGATGAAAGAAAGAATTACATCTTTTTATATTGAATTTTAAAAATTATTATTATTTTTTTAAAATTATAATGAGAGTTGAAGAAAATTATTATGCCCACTACTACATGGTATACAATTATTTCATAAATGTTACAAATAAGTCGATTACAACATCTCTTTACATACTTGAAACCATGTAGCAACATGTCTTTACAAATTAAACCCATGTAGATAGAAAAACAAATAATTCACTAAACTACTAGCTTTATAGAAAAAAAAACTTGTTACACAATAAATATATACAGTGAATATTATTTTAGTTAAAATGGGTATTAGCATATTTTATTTATGATAATATTGAAAAATTATTATTATTATTATTATTAATTTCAAATATTACTTATTAGTTTCATGAAGAACACAAAAATATTAATATTTTGAGAAGTTTTTTTAGGTCATATCAAATCATGATTTTCGTGTTGATTTTGAAAAATAGTGATAAAATATCACATTTTCTTATTTTGTCAACCATGAAATTAAAAACCAATAAATGCCGAAGATCACTTTTTTCCTAAGGTTAATATTCAAACATTTTTCAATTATAGTATTCGAGATCAAATATCACTAAGTGAGATACAATATTCAAACTTTTTCAATTATGCTATTAAATACCAAATATCATGATTAGGAGAAATGCTAAGAATTAGTACCTAAAATTTTTCTACTTTCATTATTATTTTTTTAAGATCTCTTTTTTTAAAAGTTTTTCAAATTTGTCTATATTTTATTTTATTTTTAAGGCTAAAATTACTAATCAATTGACATTATGACCTTATTAAAAAAAACCAACATAAATCCATTATAATAAATCAAATTAACATTACATAATTTAATTTTATATTAGGAATTTGGCTTCCGTGATCCATAAATTGTGTATAAGAATTTTCGATGAAAATCACATGTAAGAAAATTTTGTCATGTGATTTTCACCTAAAATTCTTATACAGAATTTAATTTTAATTTATTTTTAAATTTTGAAATATATATATATATATATATATATATATATATATATATATATTTATTTATTTATTTATTTCCTTGCTTCCTCTTTTCTTTTCTCACTCTGATCTTTATTTTCCAAATTTGATATATATATAACCTTTTTTTTTTAATAATTTGATTTTTTTTTTTTTTTTTTATTGGTAAAAATACATTTTTTATAATTAAATTTTCATATTATTTATTATAAATAAATAAAATTGCATATTATTATTATTAGTATTTTATGTATTTTATATGTCATACTTAAGATAATATTTCAATTTTAATGTTGCATTGGAAAAGTTAAAATGAGTTACAATTTAAACCTAACCAAAAAAAAATTATTGTAACACCTCCACATGTTGTAAATATTTACTAATTATTTTTATTGTTGTAAATTCAGTAAGAGTAAATGTTGGAAAGTGGAATAGTTCTAAAATGTTAAGTAATAGTTTTCTTATTAAAAGAAAATGCATTTCTATCAGAAGTCTTAGAATTTAGGGAAAGGGCTTTAGTAACTCTCTTTTACCAAAGAGTTAACAATTAGGGGCAGTTATCTCATATTTTGCCAAAAAAAAAAAAAAAATACTTGGAAAGAATAAAGAAGAAAGAAGAAAAAAGAAAGTTGAAAGCAAGACATTACTAGAAAAGTGTTTCCTTGAGTTGAACCAGAGCAAGTGTGAAAAGACTCCAAATTTAACAGTGTTTCCTTGAGTTAAACCAGAGCCAGTGTGAAAAGACTCCAAATTTAACCGACTTAGTGTGTGAACATAGAAATTCTAGACCGGACTCAAAACTCTTGATGCGAGTGAATTAAATTAAAACTCTTGATGCGAGTGAATTAAATTGCTACCTAAGTGACTCCTCTGGAAATTTAAGAGCTCGAGGGGAGAAATTGGATGTAATAGCCAATTTCTAATTGGAAGGGTGGTGGCCTTCTAAATTTTTCTTGGTCGCCAATTAACAGATAAGTTTCTAATTAGTTAATAATTTCTTTGGAAAAATATTGAAAGTTTTTGTTATGAAAAAACCTTGAAAAATATATATTTTAGAAGAAAGAATAATATTATTGTATGTTTTACATTACTATGATGAAATGAAAGTTGATGGAGCATTGTTGTGTGACTAAGCATTGATAGAAATTACTGAAAATCACACAATTACAGAAACACAATCATATTATGCACAAATGGTGTATGTGCACACACACTCACACACACTGATTACATTCAGATTACTCTATTAAATAGAGTTTCTGAGATCCAACTTATTCCTAATTTAGAGAGAGAGGTTGAGAGAATTTCTCAACCATCATAAACCAACTTCTCAAATATGGAATGTAAGAATTAACTCCAACATCCCCCCTTAATGATTACATTACATGAATATAACAAAATAATCAAGCTTATTAGTAGATGCTCCATCAAGTTGCCTCATAACCCTTGGAAAGGTGTAGTTGGAAAGTTGGATTCTCGAGTTCGCTTCCTCAACTCCTGAATAAAGGAAATCCCGAAGTCAATTACTGGATAGCATCTCAATCTATCGCATAACCTCATTAGGAGACCACTTCCACGTCTACCACTAACGAGGGATCCTTCCCTAGATCCGCAACTGCCATACTATCTGGACAACCATCCATATTGAGCCATACTGCCACTTGATCTCTTTAAAAAAAATTGATTGCAATCACTAAACTCCTATTCATTCTATGGATGAGCTCCCATCCACCGAAATACATGGGTGCTAACCGCTGTACTCACCATTTATCTAGAAAATCCGTCTAAATACTAAATGTATCTAGAATCAGTTTTACAAAAAAAGAGCTTTAACTAATTATTTATCTCACTTAAACTAAAAAAAAAAATGGCTAGAGAGGGATTCCATGGTAACAACTGCATAACTGCTAGAAAATCTAAATTTTCCCGTTCCTTCAGTTACGGCGTACTCGCGTTGAGGGTGATCAAACCTATCTGCCTAAACATACACGTTAGCCATGTTCAAATGCTCAAGATGAGGAAGCGTATCAAGCAGCTTATGGAGGATGGCCATTTCATTTTCCATTTGAACCAGCAAAAATTTCGGTATGGAGAGCTCCTTCAATGCTTTGAAAGCTCCCACAAACTCAAGAAATCTATCGGCCGAGAGATCGCCTTCCTCATATTCCTCTCCCAAACTTGGAACAATAACATTGCTTCCGCTCTGCATTTTCAGAGACCAGACCACATAGGAAAATTCATAAAACAACACCCCATTTACTCTTAAATCTTGTATCTTACATGCTCATATCCACGCCTTACTTAATTTGAAGCTCCTCTAAAATGGCGAGAAGATCGTGTTGACCTTAAAATCAGGCACCAGGTATGGCACAATATCTTTCCACATCGAATGGTCGCCTCCAATTCCGTGTGACAAAACTACTCAGTGGCCAGTCAATTTAAAACACCTCGCTACATTAGTTCTTCGAACCAGTCGCTACTCAACCCTTTGGACCAGCAGTAGAGTCAAAGCAACAGACACTAGGAAAATCAATTCGATTTGAAGGCATAATATTTAGAGCAGTTGAGGAGTTTTCCAACTGTGAATCCTGGATAATGCAGTGTGCTCCCAGAGATGGAAGATTCATCATACTTGCAAATGGCACTCAGCTTTCATCTTGTGGCCCGAAAAGGAAATTATCCAGCCCTAGAGAAAATAACCAACTCAGATAAAATATACAACAAAACTGGCTCCACGCGCTTTCATAACTCCACAACTCTCTGCAATTATCGATTACAGGTTTTTTTGATGCATATCTCAAAACAGGTTTCGACACAGCAACAGTATGCAATGTTTAACACATTCACACAGAAAACGGTCATTTGAACCAGCGGATCTTGTTCATGTGTAGGCAACGACTGTTCAAATCAGCAAATCGTTTTACTCTCTATCACACCTATTCCACAGACCCAGTTCGAGCTTGATGCTCTGATACCATGATAGAAATTACTGAAAATCACACAGTTACAGAAACACAATCATATTATGCACAAATGGTGTATGTGCACACACACTCACACACACTGATTACATTCAAATTACTCTATAAAATAGAGTTTTTGAGATCCAACTTATTCCTAATTTAGAGAGAGAGGTTGAGATAATTTCTCAACCATCATAAACCAACTTCTCAAATATGGAATGTAAGCATTAACTCCAACAAGCATAATAATTTAATGATAAAGAAATTATAGATGAAATGCAGGTTGAGATAGTATTGTTTTGTGGATAGTATTGTTGTGTGACTAAGCATATGTGTAATTGATGAAAAATAAATTATAGATGAAATGCAGGTTGAGATAGTATTGTTTTGTGACTGAGCATATGTAATTGATGAAAAATAAATTACAGAAAAAAAAAAAAGAAAAAAAAAATTGTTTACATGAATTTCCTACTATAAATTCAATCAAGGACTGCATATAAACTAGGAATGATTTAAATGCTAGCATAGTGACTCAGATCTGTGTGGGGTTACAGGGTAACCATATGTTCTGACTCTCAAGAAAATCCTCTTAATATTATTTATATGTGGTAGCAACCGAGAAACGAAAATACCATACAGTATTGTATTAAAATCTGCAATAAAACCCTTATTAAATATTTAATCACTCAAAGTGTATCATGTGTAATATTGATATATATGTATTTATGCAGAGAGGAAACCAGGTTTTTCCATTGGTCATGTAAATTAAGAACATGCAGTATTGTTTTCAAAAAATAAACTCTGGCATTCGGGTTGAGCCAGGAAAAGCTGAACTTAATTAGCCATGCCCAGGCAGGGTCCCAAAGTTGTAATCTCCTCAAGATTAGATGTAACTCTGTAAACTTAAAGAGGAATTACTACTACATAGAAAAATAACCAGTTTTTTTCTACAAAATAAAGAACAATATACAAACTTGTGCACCATAACTATCGACGTTGAAAAGAAATAATTGAAACCTTTCATTCTCAGTATTAAACTTTTAAGGAAAAGCATACTTCAATTCTAGTATTTAACATAAACCACTTAAAAACTTCGTAATCAAATTAAAAACTGTATTGACAAAATATTTATGAATTCAAACCTAGTAAATAATAATTTTAGCCATGGTCGAGTCGTTCTGTCCAATAAATACCAAACTAACAATCACATTCAAACCCTAAGGGGACTTTTGCAAAAAAAACTTAAGTAACTTGGGTTCACACAAAAAAAGCAAATTTAGCAGAGGGCCTGTAGAGCTACCGCCCAAATGAAGTCAACAACTTATATCTCAAGAAAATGAGAGGGAATTTAAGCACTTGTAGGTATAATAGAACCATCTTCTGAACTCCTTGTTGAATTGATGAAGAAAACTGAGACGACATCTCTCAGCCCTTGAGGAATTTCCACATAGGAAGCATTAAGCTACAAAAAAAAGAATGGGAATTAAGGAAAAAATGCAACCAAATAAAACTAAGACTGATGAAGAGTCCAATACCCATGAATACTTTTACCTGGAAATGATGAGACTCAAAACCCTCGCTAAGTCTCTGTAAATTTTCACACCAACAGTTAGTGAGAGGAGGGTTTTCCGACATAATCCATAACAGAAAAAATTAAAACCCATATTTTAATTATAACATACCTTGGAATGTTGCAGAGGAAAGTATAGTAGAAACATGTGTAGGTTTGGGTCTCGACTGATACAGATGCGATGTTAAAGGGAAATTATGTTAGAGTAACCACCGAGATGATACATCCCTCTACAAACCAGAGTAGAGAAGGTATTCAAGCCTCATAGTGAGGAATCAAACATGTTAGTGCACAGTAGAGCTCGCGACCTGCTCACGTCGTGAATGACTAACAAAAATTGGGATAAAATATAGTATTTTATTTCCCATTATCCTGTTTGACCAAGAGTTACTGTAGATCTTAACCCTAGGTTGATCAACGGTGTAGCGGCCTCAAAATGTTACAAATCGAAACTTCGAGAAAGGCTCCTTGTTAAATGTGCATAAGAAAGTTGGTGTCCACCCAACACAAGTAAGTAGATGATTAATATGATACAACGATAACCATGAACCAGAAATTAAAGGCGCATTAATACTTCGATAGGTGGAATGTATAATGTTGAAATTTGGATAAATTTTATGTTATATGTATTATGATCTTGTCTGCATACCTTCAAAAATTATATGCTTATAGTTGCATTACGATACATGACCTAGATAATCTTATGTTAATTAATAGGATATTATAGTTCGAAGAACCTATAAATCATTTACTATGCTCAATTTCATGGATTTATAACTATGTAATTGTTGTGTTTATACAAAGGTAAATAAAACTAAAAAAAAATCATTTTGTTGTTGTTTTGTCTCGTGCAAAAGTTAATACATGTTACAAGTGGTATCAAAGCTCTGGGTTACTACACTAAGGCTTGAATGGATTATGTGAAATAAAATAAAAAAGTGATTATGATGCATAGAAAGAAGTTGATACACAATGAGAAGGGGCGTAGTGATTACCTTACCAAGAGGGTCATCCAGATGAGTTAGAACTACACATTTTTAGGAGGAAACCCATGAAATGTGGGTTCAATTATGTGGGGGAAATCAAAATGCAAATGCTATGTTCCTTGAAACTTTCCAATAATTATAGATGGAAATGAGGAGCTTAAGTGAAGAAAATGAAATGATGTAGTTGGAACAAGAAAATCTAATGAAAATACTTTTGGATACGAAAAAATCAAACGAACCAGAACCTCGGTCAGGATGAAAGAAATAGGGAGGAGATGCATACATAGTGGGAGGAGAATCCATATTTTGAGGAAGGACAAGATGGTAACGAAGAAGAATCTGAAAGAAATAGGGAGGAGATGCATACATAGTGGGAGGAGAATCCATAATTTGAGGGAGGAAAATATGGTAACGAAGAAGAATTTGACAATGTATCTGGTGGAAAGAGAGACAAGAAGAAGAAAATTGAGTTGCAATGGGAGTTCAAGAAAATCAAACCCTCATTGTTTGATGGGGTGAAGGAGGAATCAATTGAGGCATGGTTGATCAACATGAGCACATATTTTCAAATATATGAGTATGATGATAATCTGAAGGCAATATTGGTAGTGTATCAAATGCAAGGTAAAGACACCTTATGGTGGGAGGAAATTAAAACAGTTCGAGGAATCAATGAACACGAAGTTACATGGTAGAAATTTAAAAATCATTTCAAAGATAAATATCTGACTGAGCGATTTTATGATGAGAAAGAGAAAGAGTTTCATGATTTGAAACTAGGGCAGTAGTTGATGGATGATTTTTAACCAAATTTACTTCTTTGTTAAGATATGTTCCTTACATTCGTGAAGAAAAATCAAAGGTGCATAGGTTTATCAGCAGTTTACCTGCTTTTATGAAGGAAAATTTAGAATTTGATAACCCTAAGAAAATGGATGAATAATTCAAAAGGCTCGAATATATTACCATCAAACCAATCAAAAGGGTGAGGGTATCAAGGGCTGGGTAAGTAAAAAGGGGCAGAAAAAAATTTTGAACAACAAAAACATGAGGGCTGACAGAAAACATTTTTTAACAACAAAAGCACAAGGGATGCTAGAAACAAAAATGCATACAGAAATATGTCAAGTGGACCTCCTAGTAAAATTCAATAGAATTTCAGACCTAAAAATGAAAATAGACAATTAGAAGGATCCAGTCAACTAGAACCCGGCCAAACTCAAAAACCTCATTTGCAGTTCTAAGGTTGCAGAGATCCCCATTACTACAAAAATTTCCCTCATTGTACCAAAATTGAGCCAGTTTCTAATTTTCATGAAGCCTCTATCATTGGCCAAGTGGCAAGGAGAATACCTTGAATTAATGCAGCTCTATAGTATCACCAAGTTGAGTATCAACTAGCCATGGTGGAACTTGAAGGTATTCTAGCCAATAATTTTGTTTCCATTTTAATCGATCCTAATGGGAGTATAAGTTACATTAATCCAAAATTGGTTGATTTAAGTTACATGAAAATTCTAAAATTTAATAATCTATGGCTGGTACAACTGGCAACAGGAGCTAAGAGGAGGGTAAATGCAAAAGTAGAAGATTGTATAATTCAGGTAGTTGGAGAGTCGACTAAGGAAAATTTAAATATATTACCATTGGGATCTTATGAAATACTGATATGTGTGGATTGGCTTGAAAATCATTGGATGATAATACATTTCAAAGGAAAAACAATTAATTACCTTACTCATGAGGGTAATAGAACAGAAATTCTGGGAATTAAAAGAGAAGTTAGGTTATGTCCTGTTTGAGCCCATAAATCGGCCAAGTGCATTCATAGGGGTTTTCAAAGTTACATTGTTCAAGTGGGCTACACTAATAAAAAAACTAATATGTCTACGTTAGAAACTATTCCATTCATTCAGGATTTTGTGGATGTCTTTCCAAACGCGATTCTAGGACTACCTCCCAAGAAAAATATTAATTTTACTATAGAATTAATCCTCAGATCCACCCAAGTGTCTAAAGCCCCTTATAGAATGAGTGCCCTTGAGTTAACAAAATTGAAGATGCAGCTCTAAGAGCTATTAGATAAGGGCTATAATATCCCCAGTGTGTCTCCCTAGGGAGTACTAGTTTTATTTATCAAAAAAAAAAATGGTACTCTTAGCATGTGTATAGATTATAGGCAATTAAATAAGTTAACAACAAAAAACAAGTACTCGTTGCCAAAAATTGATGATCTATTTGATCGAGTCAAGGACATCGTGGTGTTTGCAAAAAATTGATCTACGATCCAGGTACCATCATATTCTGATAAAATATGAAGGTATCTATAAAACCGCATTTAGAACATGCTATGGACGTTATGAATTTTTTATTTTTCCATTTGGAATCAGCAATGCTACAGCTACATTTATGAGCATGATGAATGGCTTTTTCCATCATTTTATAGATAAATTTATATTCATAGTCATTGATGATATATTAATATATTCCATGAATATGGAATAACATAAGGAGCATATGTGGATATTAATTCAAAATTTGAGAGAGAACCAACTCTATGCTAAATTCGATAAATGTGATTTTTACAAAGAACAGATCCAATCTCCAAGACATGTCATCTCTTCAAAAGGGATTGAAGTATACCTAGAAAAAGTTAAAACTATTATGGAGTGGCCTATACCAAAAAATATAACCAACATACACTCATTTATGGTCCTAGATGGGTATTATCGCTGATTTATAGAAGGGTTTTCCAAAGTTGTCTATCCTATCACCTCTTTAAAAAAGAAGGGAAAAAAAATTTAAATGGTCGGAAGAGTATCATTAAATATTTGAACATCTGAAATATTTTCTTACTACAACCCCTGTGTTGAAATTAGCAGATCCAGAAAAATAATTTACAATCTACACGGATGCCTGCCAGGAGGGTGTAGGGGGAGTATTAATGCAAGAAGGAAAGGTGACCATGTATGAATCCCGTAAGTTAAATAATCATGAGAAAAGATATTATGCTTATGATTTAGAATTAACAACGTTAGTCCATGCTTTGAAAGTATGTCGACATTATTTTTTAGGAAAAATATTTTTGGTAATGATGGATCACATTTGTTTGACCAATTTCTTTAAACAACCCAATCTGAATGCACGCCAAACCGGGTGGGATGCATTTTTGAGTGAATTTGACTTTGAGATTAAACATTTTAAAGGCAAGTAAAATCAAATTGTTGATACATTAAGTAGGAGGCTCCATCATGTGTATGAGATTTCACACATTCAAGGAGATATTAACTTCTCCAATCCAATTAAATAAGGTTCCTTGAAGGATCTAAAATAAAGATATCTTTGAAAGCAAGCTAAAATTGCACAAAATTATGGGAAACAAATGAATTACAATATTAATAACAGTGAATTACTACTTTTTAGAGGTAGAATATACCTTCCAAATCAGTTTGGGATTAAACAATTGTTATTGGATGAATTCCATAAAATTCATTATCTTGCACACCCAAGATATCAAAAATTATTTTCTATAATTAATAAAAAATATTATTAGTTTGGAATGAGGAAATACATGGCGGGATATCTAGCTAAATGCCAAGAATTTCAATAGGTTAAGGAAGAGCATCAACACCCTGCTAGTTTTTTGCATCCATTACCCATTCATGAGTGGAAGTGCGATATGATTCCCTTAGATTTCATAACTAGGTTACCCAAATCTAAGAGACAAATATGGTGCTTATGGACAAGTTGAGCAAAGTATCTTATTTTATTCCTATTAAATACACCTACTAAACAACACAGGTAGAGAATATATTTATGAGGGAAATATTTAGGTTGCAAGGAATGCCTAAAGTTATAATTTTTGATCGATATGTGAATTTCACCTCTACATTTTGGAAGGCCCTCTTTACAGGCTTGGGTACCCAAATTCACTTTAGTATCGCTTACCACCCGCAAATAGACAATCAGACTGAACGCATGAACCCGGTGGTAGAATATATTGGTTACCATGAGTCATTGAAAATGAGACTTTTTGAGGTGCTCTATGGGAAGAAGTACAGAATAACTGAAAATTGAAATACTACTAAGAATAAAATTATTTTAGGACCTGACATGTTGGAATAAATGGAAAGAACAGTGGAAAAGGTTCGGAAAAATCTGAAAGATGCTCTAGATAGGAAGAAAGCTTATGTGGAAAAAAAATAACTTATCACGAGTTTAAGGTAGGTGATGATGTTTATGTGTGGGTTAAGCCTAAACGAAGTATGCTCATATGGGGCAGTTGTGCAAAATTAGCACCCTAATTTTGTGGACCCTTTTAGATCCTAGAAAGGATAGGACTGGTTGCACACCAACTTTCACTGCTCAGTCACATTCGGGTTCGTAATGTATTTCACATTTCACTTTTAAATAAATATTTATATGATTCCACTCAAATTATAAATTGGCAGGATATGCAAGTAATAAAAGACATTGAAAATTTGTACACATATATTTTAATTCAATGAGTGAATAGAATCAGGATTAAGTTATGATTGTGGCAGGTCAAACCAAACAGAGAATTTCTGGTATAACCTCTATTTATACTCAACCAGAGAGAAATAATGTTACGTAAGTGAGTTATTATCCAAATTAAAGTGCAGCATAAGCACTTTAACCTAGAGGAAGCCACCTCAGAAGATAACAAATTTATGCAGGAGGCATATCCCAAGTTATTTGAAAAGGAAGCAAAGGAGACAAACATTGTATGATGATTCGCTCAAGGGTGGAGATATGTGACACACCCAGGTGTTGTAAATATTTACTAGTTACTTTTACTGTTGTAAATTCAGTAATTTACTACGTAGAGAAAATTTTGGAATCTGGAATAGTTTGAAAATGTTAAGTAACAATTTTTTTTATTAAAAGAAAAATTATATATATGATAAGAACTATAATTTATTGAAGGGGCCTTGGTAACTCTCTTTCAATAGGTAGTTAATAGTTAGGGGCATTTATATCTTATTTTATTTTCCCATAAAGAGAGAAAATTAGGAAGGAAGAAGGAAGAGAGGGGTAAGAAGAGATTTGAATGCAAGACGTTGTTAGAGAATTGTTTCCTTGAGCTGGACCAGAGCCAGTGGGAAAAGACTCCAGATTTGACATACTTATGACATACTTAGTCTATGAACATAGAAATTCTATGTTGGACTCAAAAGTCCTAATTTCAGTGAATTGAATTGTTACCTAAATGGTTGTTCTGGAAATTGAGGAGCTAGGGGGAAGAAATTGGACATAATAGCCAATTTCTCATTGGAAGGGTGGTGGTCTCATCTGTAAATTCTTGGTTGTCAATTAACTGGTAAGTTTCTAACTAGTTAAGAACTTCTTTGGAAATAATGTAAGTTTTTATTCTGAACAGAGCTTGAAAAGTATATATTTTAGAAGAAATAATAAGATGATTATATTATGTACATTAATGTGATGAAATGCAGGCTATTATAGTATTTTTGTGTGACTAAGCATACGAATTTAATGAAAAATAAATTACAAATGAAATGCAAGCTGAGATAGTATTGTTGTGTGACTAAGCATACATAATTGATGAAAAATAAATTATAGAAAACAACAAATTATTAACATGACTTTTCTAATTTAAATTCGAACAAGGACTCCATATAAATTAGGAATGATTTAAATGATAGCGTAGCGACTCAGATCTGGGTGGGGTTACAGGGTAACCATATTTTCCGATTGTGAAGGAAATCCTCTTAATATTATTTATATGTGATAGCAACCAAGAAACAAAAATACCATACAATATTGTATTAAATTTTCAATAAAACCCCTATTAAAGATTTAATCACTAACAGTGTAGTCTGTGTAATAGTGATATATATATTTTTGTCAAGAGGAAACAAGGTTTTTCCCGTGGTCATGTAAATTAAGCACATGCAGTTTTATTTTTAGAAAAAAAAAAGAATCCTAGCGTTCGAGTTGAGCCAGGATAGGTTGAATTTAACCAGCCACACCCAGGCATAGGCTTGAAGGCATAATTTCCTCAGGACTAGATGTAACTTTATATACTTAAAGAGGAATTCCTACTACACAGAAATATAACCTTTTTCATTCTACAATAGAAATAACAGTATGCAAATAGGTGCACCCTAACTATCAATGATGAAAAGAAATAATAGCAACCTTTCATTCCCATTATTAAACCCTTAAGGAAAACCAAACTTCAATTCTTGTACATAGCATAAGCCACTTATGAACTTCGTAATCAAATTAAAAATCATATTCACAAACTATTTATGAAGTCAAACCCAGTAACTAATATTTATGGCCATGGCCAACCCGTTCTATTCGATAAATACCAAACTAAAAATCACATTCAAAACCTAAGGGGACTATTGTGAAGAAACCCTAAGTAACTTGGATCAGCAGAGAGAAGCAAATTTGGCAGAGGGCTTGCAAAATCGACGCCCAAATGAATTCAACAACTTATATCTCAAGAACATGAAAGGGAATTTAAGCACCTATATGTATAATACAACCCTCTGTTGAACCCCTTTTTCAATTGATGAAGAAAACTGAGAAGACATCTCTCAGAACTTGAGGAATTTTCACATAGGAAGCATTAACATGCAAATAAAATAATGGTAATTAAGGTAAAAATACAACCAAATATTACCAAGACTTACGAAGAGTCCAATACCCATGAAGACTCTTACCTGGAAACGATGACACTCGAAGACCTCGCTAAGACTCTCTAAATTTTCACAACAAAATTTAGTGAGAGGAGGGTTTTCTGACATAATACAGAACAGAACAAATTAAGCCCCAAATTTTAATTAGAAAATACCTTGGAATGTTGCAGAGGCAGTACTCAAAGGATATCTTTGCAAAAATGTGTGTAGGTTTGTGTCTCGATTAATACATCTACGACGTTAAAGGGAAATTTCGTTAGGGTAACCACTGGGATGATACATACCTTTACAAACCAGAGTAAACAAGGCATTCAAGATTCAAAGCGAGGAATCAAACTTCTTGGTGCATAGCAGAGCTCGCTACCTACTCACCTTGTGAATAACTGACGAAAACTGGGAGAAAATTGGGTAGTTTCTTTCCCATTAACCTGTTTTACCAAGAGTGATAGTCGATCTTAACCTAGGTTGATAGACGATGTAGCAGCCTCCAAATGTTACAAGTCTGAACTTTGTGAAATAATCCTTCTTAAATGTGAACAGGAATAGCTGGTGTCCACCCAACACCAATAATTATATCATTAATATGACACAATGATAACCATGAAATAAAAATTAAATGTGCATTAAGACTTCAACGGTTGGACAGTATAATTTTGACATTTCGACAAATTTTATGTTATATGTAATCTAAGCTTGTTTGTGTACCTTCAAAAATTATATGTTCATAGTTGCATTATGGTACTGGACTTGGATACTCTTAAGTTAATTAATAGGATAGTATAGTTCTAAGCACCTTTAGATCATTTATTATGTTTGATTACATGGATTTATAACCATGCAATTGTTGTGTTTATACAAAGGTAAATTTTAAAAAAAAATGTTGCTTTGTTGTTTAATCTCGTGCAAAGGTTAACACATGTTACAATTTCTCTTGTCATAATGACATTTCTATATCGATTTTTGGGGTTTTTAGTAGACATTATATTTAGCTTTTATTGTCATGGTTGAAAAATGTTGAAACTATCATTTTCACCGAGAGGTGCAAAGTAACGACAGGAATGGGGAATGTGGAAAATAATAATTAAGTGAAATATATGGAAATTTTAGTTTCCATATATATTTTAAATAATGTAAAATATACTATGACTTGTGATCGGATTCCTAGAGAACTAAGGGAAATGAATCCCCACCCTTGACTTCAAAATAAATCTATGATTTTTATAAGAACAAAAAACAATGTAGAAAAAAAAAAAAGGCAAAAATGATGGCTCTTCATTCCAATTATTGATATAATATCCCAAATTTTTGCACGTTTCTTTTTTTTTTGAAAACCCATGGTCACGTCACCATATAAGAAATGAAATGAGTCCACTATAAACTCTACAAAAATTTTCCAATAAACAACAAAATGTATGAAGTAACATAGTAAAACATATTTTGCAAAAAACACCACCCACAAATGCAAACCACCAAACTCAACATCTATTTTGACCATTGACATCATACCCCCTTAAGTGGAATGTTCTTCTCCTTTCAAAAACAACAATTGAGCCATTACGTCCCTAAGCCACTTTCACATTTCCATCTCTAGAGACCTCCAAAGCATATAGATGAGCACCGAGTGAGTGCAATTCCTTCTGGAGTGGCCATTGACGTCCTCTACCACTTCCTTCCAGTGCTTTTGCTTCAAATTCCTACGGTTCGGCTCCAGAGAACGCTCATCTCAAGCATCGATCACAATCAGGGTAGTCGTCTGGCTCCAAATATCGTATTCCAGCGTTTATACTTTTTGTACATGGGTGGGTACAAGCATGCCTTTGGATGCAATCATGATCCTAGGAAACTTAGTATGTATTGAATTCTCAATATATGGAGATTTTGAGAAGGGAAGCTTCTATTAGAGCATGCAAGACTTTATAAAAAATTCAAGAATCTCGAAAGATCACTATGACATAGATTAGAGGCACTTGTAGTTTGAATAGTAATTGAAACTCCCCACAATTTCCTCGTAATAACTTAGAGGTACTTTTAGTTTGAATAGTAATTGAAACTCCCCACAATTGATAGCACTTACAAAAAATAAATGAATCTAACATCAAGGTTTCCAACTGGACAATGTTAATTTTTTTAATCTATTATAGCAACTTATCAGGAAAATCAACTTATCAACAATATCTAGAATTTATTCATCCAAAATTTATTCTCCATTTGTGTAAAAATTTTGTAAAAAAATCATCACCAATATCCAGAATTTATACATTTGTAAAGAAAATCAACTTATCGCCATAATTTATTCTACATGTGTAAAAATTTTGTAAAAAAGTGAACTTAATAACCAATATCCAAAGTTTTATCCTCCATTTGTGTTAAAATTTTGTAAAGAAAATCAACTTATCACCAATGTTCCCAAGGGTTGAAAACCTATTGCAATGAACCACTTCCCATGGCTGAAAGACACTCAAAAACCCTATATTCAAGAGGAAACATGCTTCATTTCATTAAAATAGGATGAAACATTTTCAATCTTCTTCCATTAATGTCCATGCATTATTTTATTTTCTTAAAAATATGAAAAAGCAAATCTAAGATGAAAATCTAACGATTCCTTTGGACACTGGAATCTCATCATCTAATCAGAGCTATACATGGTCTAATACATGGCCTTGCCACAAAACTTGATTAGGAAACCTCTGAAGACCTATGTCTTTATGAATTTTTCTATAATCACATGAATATGTCAAACAATTTTAATTAATAATTCAGCATTCATCACTAATACATCAGCCATGGATCAAATAGAAGGGAGGTTAATTTGTCCTCTTCATTATTGGACAAACTTTTATTCCGTAACAAAGGAATTTTCTTAATTAAAAAATGGAATTCTCAAATAGTTTCTCTCCTTGATTTCGCATTAATTCATCGTTTCAGAAGCACTTAAAATATCACTCAAATTACTTGCTTTAACAACAACGAAGAAGCATGTCCATAGATTGTGTGAAAATTACAGTCCTAGACCGAAAATTCATTTGAATCATAACATGCCAGTGCTGGATAGAAAGCCAGAGGCATTCCTTTTATTTTTTCTTCCATTCTGAATTTTGAGCAATACAAATTCCACATTGGCAGAAATATTCCATACGAACTCTAATAAACTATTAAACCATGTACCAATAATAAAAGGAAATGTTGATGTGGTGCTGCAAGAAATTCAGCAGCCATACATCCAAACGATAGCAAAAATTTATTATAATTGTAAGAAAACAATGGAGATGTCGACAAAGAGAGGCCAGATCTTTATATGTCGAGGAGCATTGCTATTTGATTGATACTCACTGAACAGGTCTGACCCAAAATGTCATCTCTCTTTAGTATGTAGTCAGGAGGCTTGTAAGGTCCCTCAAAACAATGAAGCTACCAAAAAGAAAGGCTATAGTTTCAAACATTTGCAAACATTTGCTACTCGCCCAACATTTTCAGTATCGGTAGTGAGCATGCTTGTAAGGTCCCTCAACAGCCACATTGATATACTTTGCCTGATCAGGAGTAAGCTTTGTTAGGTTAGCACCCAACTTGGGCAAGTGCAGGGTAGCCACCTTCTCATATAGATGCTTTGGAAGCACATAGACCTTCTTCTCATACTTCCCTGATTTCTTCTCATTCCATAGCTCTAACTGAGCAATGATCTACAACAAGAAGTAGAGATTATGCACCATATATGGATCATACATGAATGTAACAATGTATCATACACAACAATATAATCTGGGGATTGGTATGCCTTAGAAATCTAGTATGTACAAGCAATGGTTGAAGGGCACTACGAATATTTACCTGGTTTGTAAAGGAGCAAGACATGACAAAACTTGGGTGGCCTGTTGCACAACCCAAGTTCATCAGACGTCCCTCTACAAGAACAATGATGCCACTTTTGGTGTCAGGGAACACCCACCTATCAGTCTGAGGCTTGATGGTAATCTTCTTAACACCAGGGAAAGTTTCAAGGCCTTGCATATCAATCTCTTTGTCAAAGTGACCAATGTTACAAACAATAGGATTGTTCTTCATTTTCCTCATGTGATCTAACATGATGATGTCCTTGTTTCTAGTGGTTGTAAAAAAGATATCATCAATGCTAACTACATCCTCAAGGGTGAGAATAGGAAGGCCTTCCATAAGAGCTTGTAGGGCACAAATTGGATCAATCTCTATAACAATGACCCTAGCTCCAACGTCTTTCAAGGCTGCAACACAACTCTTGCCAACATCTCCATACCCACAAAAAATAGCAACCTTACCAGCAATCATGACATATGTGGTTCTCATACGACCATCTGGGAGAGAGTGCCTACATCCATACATGTTGTCAAACTGCAAAAGAAAAATAATCGGAATCAACACAAACTGCATCTCAAATAGAAAAAAATTGAAGAAAAAAAAAAGATCTGAAAAATCTTGCCCTAGATCTACATTTCTCAATAATTCAAACTTCCAAACAAAGTCCAACAATCTTTCAAAACCTTATAGCTAATATTAACCTATCATAACCCAATAATTGGATATATGTAAAGGTCCTCAATTTAAAATATGAAGATGAGTCTACCCCCACCATTAGCTCACATTGATTCAACACCCTGAAAATTGAAATGTTTTGAATGTAGTGAAAACTAGCGAGTCCTCTAAAATGTAATGCAATTCAAGGTAACTAAACCAAGGGCATCATTATGACCTTAATGACCCCAAAGAATCAAGGAAACTAACAAGAGCAGTGCAACTCATAACATCATGAATGAGACCAAAATGCCCCAAAATTCCCCTAAAGCCATATCTGATCCAACATAAGGAAGCTGGTATCACATGATTAAGACTAGCATTAAGATTAAGATACTTCTTAATGCTTTAATAGATACAAGATAATACTGTCGAGACTGATAAATAGCAGTCTAAACTTTACTATACTATACTACAAATCTGTGTAACAATTTGATGATGAGATACTAACTGGCTTTAAAACAACCTCAAAACTTATTTTCAGACCAAAAACACAACAGCTAATCAAGATACCACATATCAAACACCCTGACAAGATCTAAACAACAACAAAGCCACCAGAAAAGTGCGAGCTCAAAAAAATGAGAACAAATTTCAAATCCAAACGACAATACCTAGACAACATCCTACTTCGAAAACAGCCCCACCTGAAAACATATTTTGTAAAAAACAGTAGGATGTTTATGAAAAAGCACAAAGAGCATGGCTTGATTGATTCGTGAAATTGGAGACTTCTATGACATGCATGATCCACTCCACCATATGTTGCATGAGTTTTAATGTAACGGGGCTAGGTACATGGAATGGGGATTTCTAGGAAACAGCTACCCCTTATTCATAGAACCTAACTAAGCTTAAGGAATTAGTCCACTTTATCTTCTAAATCTGCATTGCAGACACCCAAAAAGAGATCTTTCAGGGAAATCAAAAAAATGCAAAAATCCTAGCCAGCCACATACCTTGCTCTTTGTAACAGAGTCATTAACATTGACAGTAGGTAACAACAGGGAATCGGCATTCTACATCTGGTAAAGCCTCCTATCCATGCCGACCCCATAGGACATGTTGAGAACATCCTCCACAAACTGGGCTGAAATCCAAATGCCCCACTGGTGCAACGCGCTGAAACGCTGAAACCCCAACTGGTTCAATGCGTTTTCAATGCCCATTGCTTCAAAACTGGGTTGAAACCCCAAGCCCCAACTAGTTCAATGTGTTTTCAATGCCCATTGCTTCAGAATTGAAGAACACGTGGAATAACTACAGAAACGGGAAGTACATAAAAAGTTTCATATATTGCGCTTCAAATGGTTGCCATGAGATCGTGGACGAGGGGTAGCCCTACGGAGGCATCATTAAGTCCTCTGCAGTGATGTCATCTCCATATTCGGCATTGAGCGATGAGAGCTGATAACTCGAATACGTTGCACCGAAGGTGAGGAAGAACACGGTGGGTATACCGAGCTTAGTTGCCACTCGAGGAGTCCAGTATTGAACCAAGCCGAAGACTACCACATCCGGAGCAAGGAGGCGCAGTAGGCTTTCGAAGGACTTTTCTAAGAGGTGCACTGCGCGGAGTAAGAAAGGTCATAGATGGCCCAGCGTGTTGGACGTGCCCTCGATCCCGAGAGGCAATCCTTCCACCACTGGAAATAGCAGTTCCACCTTCTCAAATTTGTCCCCTGAGTTTCAATTTGTGACGATGAAGAGTGGCTCTATCTTGGCAACATTGAGAGGAGTCGTGAGAAACGAGACTTTGATGTCACATTCTGCGAGTCTCTTCGCTAGTTTTACGTATGTAGAAAGATGACCGTGAGAAAGCCATGGAAACATCAGAACGTGGAGTTGAAAATTCCAATACTTGTAGCAGCCTTCACCATATAAATCCATAAATCTTTAACCCTGTTTTTTCTATTATATATGAGAGGAGCGTTAATGAATCCACGTGGAGCGGTTGTGCCCAAGGATCAAACCAATCCAACTGGAAAACTTCAAGGTATCCATGTCGGCCCCATATGACATTTTGAGCACATCTTCTACAAACTGCAATGAAATCCAAAGGCCCGACTGGTTCAAAGGGCTGAAACCCCAATTGGTTCAAAACCCCAAACCCCTGGTTCAATGCGTTTTCAACTCCCATTGCTTCAGAATTGAAGGACAGCTGAAGAACTGCAGAAACAGGCAGTACAAAAATAGTCTATTAGTAAAAGCATGGGCAGAAAGCAAAGTAAGTTAACAGATGACAAAAATGTGGCGAATAAGTTAACGGATGACAAACATGTGGCGAATTCTTATTAGTGAGAAGGGAAATATTGAAACTATCCTATTGGCTGGGGTGAACAGTGTTTGCTCACCCCAAGCCAACAAAGATAACGCCTCCGTCGTAATTATAATTTTTTTTGGTACCCATAATATATGGTTTAAATTCTATAATTAAATAATGTTAGAATAGTAAAATTCTTTAACATCATGGTTAAAAATTTATTAAAATTTTAAGATTTTTAAATCAATGCATGAACACCATTTTTTTTATTTTGGAGTGTTTTTTATATTTTAAAAAAAAAAAGTGATTTTTTGAATTATACTTCTTGCTAGGGAGTAACTTGTTCTATTTCATATTCAATTATTAAATGTATATAAACTAATAAAAAAATAATTACCATTCGACAGAAAATGTTGTCCTATTTAAAAACACCTCATTTCTCAACCATAGAAAAATACAAATTAATTAACTTTATTTTGACAAAATGATAAATTAATTAACTTAAATGACTCGCTATGAGATGGGGCCAATGTTTATCATAAAAGTTACTGGCTAGCTACCTTCAACACCAAAAAAAAAGATAATAAATAAAGTAGAGATCTTTTCGAAGTGTTGTGAGGTTATACTTGTTTTGAAGTAGACTTTTTTTTTCGAGGTTAATATAGTTGTTGTGAAGCTAATGACCTTGTAATAAATAAAAAGAATAATTACCTTTTGGCACAAAATGATATCTTGTAAAACAAAAGACCTTTCGGCGGAATAAACGAATACAGATAAAATGACTTTATTCTCATAAAACGACTTGCAAGGAGATGGGGCCATTGTTAGTGAACAACAATAAGGTGCCTATAAAAGGGCGATGAACGAGAGAGGAGGAAAGACGATACGTATTATAAAATTGTGTTGTATTAAATTAGTAAGCATGCCTGGTGGTGGACGCGGAGTAGGTCCTAGTAGCGGAGGCGGCGGAGGACCCGGTGATGGCGGAGGTTGTGGGGGTAGAGGAGGAGGACCTGGTGGCAGAGGCGGCGGAGGAGTAGGACCTGGTGGCGGAGGTGGGGGCAGAGGAGGAGGACCTGGTGGCGGAGGATGCGGAGGTCGCGGCGGCAGCAAGTAAATTTCATAGCAATTTGTCTGAATTTCTATGGGTATGGTAGGCACCGTATATGTGTTCCTGCCCTGTAAGGAGACTACGTCCATTATCTCAGAGCCGGGCGACGGTTGTATTTATAAGAAAATTATGGTTATTATCTCTTCAATATTAGGAGTATTTATATCAATGGAATATAAGGGTATTACTAATAAAAAAAACCTTTAAATATTTGCCTTCGAGTAGGTTGAAGATTATCTCAATTATTTTGAGCATGAGTTCTAAGATCTTATATAAAACAATTTCTTAGATACAAGTTATTGGTTAAATAATTAAATGGCATTTTTTAAATATTGCATTGGTTCCATAGATATATATACATATTTATTAAAATTCAAGGTTGTATGGAAATCCATGTCATGTTATAAAAGGTTTATAATTGAAGTTTTTTAATTTTTGTTAGTTTATGTGTTATATTTTGGTTAAGTAAATGTGGAGATATTAAAGTTTTATTTAAAATAAGTTATATGGAAATCCATTTATATAGTTTAAGTGTTTTTATTATTTTTGCTGTTTATATATTATATTTTAGCTTATTTTAGTTAAGTTAATAATTAGTTATTTATGTTGTATTTAAAATAATGATTGAGGGAACTAAAATCATATATATTTTTATATATTTTGGAAAAAATATTAATGGGATTATATCACATGTTTTATATATATATAATATTTTTGGTAATTTTTTTATTTATTTTTGGTTGTTAAAATATAGTTAATGTTAATATTTAATTTTATGCATTGAATTCTAGTTATATTTTTTTAGAAAGCACATGACTTAATTAGAGATAGTGTCAATAAATAACATAAAATATAGTGTTTTTCTTGTAAATATTGTTTCAAATGAATTAACAATTTGCTTTCAAACTTAAGGAAACAAAATCAAGACCTAAAAAGTATTATAGAAATTTATTTTTAAAATTATGATTTTTTTTTAATAACAATAATATATTAACCTATATTCATAAGTAGTAATTAATAATCAATATCTTCAAATCATTTTTACATTAAATTTTACAATATTTTTTTTAAATCACAAGTTTTAGTTATATAATCTAGCAAAATATAATTTTTTTTAAATCATGAATTTTAACTAACTACCCAAAAAATTTCATAATATTTAAAAAAAAATAACAATAAATTAAATTTTTAATATAAATTTATTATAAATAATATCCAAAATTTTAAAAGTAAAATAAACAAAAACTTTTAATTATTAAATTAAACTCTAGTTTAGAACATATTTTATTAACTTAAAAATAAAAATATTTAATTATTAATTTACACTCTAAATTATAACACATTTTATTAACTAAAAAATAATTATAAGTATGAAAAACACTTAAAGGTAATACCTAATAAATAATAAGAATAATCCTAAGTACTAAAAACCACCTTAAATTGGTCATGCATCTCTAGAAAGTGTCATTAGAAAATCGTGATGTATAACTTTCATTTGTATATTGTTTAATATATATTATGTTTTGTTTTCATAGATGTAACTCAGTCACAAATCTCTAAAGTTCATAAATCACATCTAAAAATAATATATTTAATAATATAATAGATAATTATTCATTATAATTAAAAATATAATTGATGATGATGATGATGATTAACGTTTACTGAGACCAATCTTTGCTCAATCGGACCTAAAGAAAAGAGTTATTTAGTTTGATTTAAGATTTTATTCCTATATTCAAAAAGCTTGGAGAGAAGCCTCTCGAGCTCACTATAATTTTGACATCTTAAAACGCAACGCTAGGAAGGTCAATATTTGTGACAGCCTCATTTAGAGCTAATTAGCATGAATTTAGTTAAAAGACAAATTATTTATTTTAATATATGTTTATTTTATTTTGTAAAAGAAACTCAACAAGAAACACTATTTTGTTACTGAGTTGGTAAAATGAAATGAATCTCTTAAACTGTTGGTAAAGTGTCTAAGAATAGAAGTTGGTTACTTGGGAACAGTTAGAGGACAGTTACCTAACCTCCAGGGATAAAAGGAAATCCCAGGGGAGGGTTAGGGGTTCTGTGTTTTTCTCTGGAAAGAGTAAGGTGAAGTATTCTCTAGAGATGTGGAAAAAGGACAGTTGAGAAAAGCTTCTGCAACCTTGTATCCAGATTGTCTGTCTGTGGCTGGATTGGCCGTCCAGAGGTCACAACAGGATTCCACTGTTCCCGTGGTGCCGACTGAAATTCTGGAGCTAGGGGGCAAGTGGAGGACGTGATTGCCTCCCTTGAATGGTTGGGAGGACCATAGTTTTTAGAGCAACAGTTTCCTACAGATAAGTACTCTAGAAAGACTTAAATTTAAGTGATAGGAAATATTCTGTGACAGTATAGACTGCTATATGAATGCATTATGAAATAGGAATTAATGTATGACAGAAGAGACTGCAATGTTTACTTCATTATGCTACAGGGAATAATTTGTGCCAGTTTCGATTACTATGATATTATATATTCATATTCTAGGGATACTGTGACAGTTTAGACTATCATGATATGAAGTTTATGCAGCAGCAGTTACTATGTAATAAAATTAGAATGAATAGCAAGTCAGACATTAGAAGCTTGCATGTGGATTAAACTTCTGTTTAAATCGACCCCTGGAATGACTTATGTACAGGGAACCTAATTCCTTTAGAATTAAATAAAAATCTCTTCAAAGTACAATAATCATTTCTGGAATAGTTACCCGCAGGATTGAGGGGGGGGTTAACTATATATGCATGTTGTAGATTCTAGACCAAGATTAGGAAATGGGTTTAATAAACATATAAATACTTGCAAAAGTGATGGGCGTAAATAAGCATAGAGCATCTAAATATTTTTGGCAGGATCAAGAAACCCCGCATCGAACTTGTGAAACAGGGTTTGGGATAAACCCTACCTGTTCCTGTTCGTTCACCGGAAACTATACGCGGCCCAGAATGGCGACCGGTGCCAAGAAGAGTAGGGAAGCTGATTTAACAAGATGTTGGAAGAATGAAGAAGAGTGAGTTAAGTTGTTAAAGACACAGAACGCCGCAACAGGAACATGCAGCATTAAAACAAAATTCGGATAGCCGACTATTGATAAAACAGTAAAACGAGATACTCTTTACAGGTATTCTATTTCCAAATACAACCATAACGAGAAAAGAAAACATTCGACCTGATAAAGTCTTAAAACGCATCTAGTATGTTTGAAAAGAAAGAAACAATGAAATTTAACTGTGTCAGAAAGATAAACCCCAAGGAGGAGGGGCGATAATAATAATATCTTCATATCTGTCACTACTATGTATACATTCCCAAAGAACTCAAATCAGAAAGTATGATGTTCCTTAAATAGAAATGTTTAATCAAACGGGGTTCAAAGGAAACATTTAGCTGTTCGTAGGCAAGGAAATTATGCATTACATTGTTCCTGTAACAAATCTATCACCCCGCATTCTCAAATTACGCTGGGGTTTAAACTAAACTATGGCAAGATAAATCCTAGAATTAGAACCCAGTAACCCAAATGAATCTTTAGCCGAAGCGCACGCCACAACTTCATGCAAATTGTGAGCGGCGAGGTACCTGTACATTGCGCGAATAGACAAGTCAGCCGCCAGAGAATTTGGTGGGACCTCGTTCTGTTCAATGAAGTTAAACCTGTTCATCTCACCTGCAAGATGCCAAGCGGAAGATTATTAGAAGAGAACTCTGTGAGTCAGACAAAAGTTAAATGTAGATGGGTTGTTCACCGGAATGCACCTGATATGGAAGAATAACCCGTGAAACCCTTCCATCTACAGGTAAGGAAAACAAAGGACTTAACGAGGCATAAGCCGAACTCATCATTCTTTTAAAGCGAGAACTTTAGAAACTTAAACCAAAACTCAAGGCGAACATACCTGCAAGGGCTTAGGCAAAGCTTCTCTAGAGCCGAGAGGCGAGTTGAAGCAGTAGCTCACGCGGTGCTTGACAAGGGTAAACCCTGTAAAATGAAAACCTTCCCCAGAAGTTCTGTATGACAATCAGAAGATCGTTAGGACTACATATAACACCACAACTGGAGATTTAAAAAGGGATTGACTGCAGATTGCGCACCTCCTAGAGTAAATCGGCCATGCAAACTGTTAGCGCGCCGAGAACTAGCAGAGCGCCAGGAGCAAGTGACAGTCTGGAGAGACAAGGTCAGCAGGCAGTTTACCCTTCGACGCTTTTCCCTCGAAAAATCTGTGGATATCAAGATGGGATTACGCGGCAGTGTTATCCGCACCAATTCATTGTACCATCTAAGGTCTGGTGGGTGACATCTGTACACCGGACAGTAGGTTGTTGTGCCAATTGGCGAGGTATTATATTCTCATTGGGATATGGAGATTATGTATAGAAAATGCGCATACATATAAAGTCTTATCCGGCAGATTATCCCAAGATCTCTGTTGATCGAACAATCAAACAAGTGTTGCAAGGACGCTTACGTTTAATGTCATATATTAATATGAATCAATACCAAACGATCCTACCGTATGATCCTCCTTTGATTAGGTGCATATTAAACGGATTGCAAAATTAAGTTATGTACAGGAGTATGGATTATTATAGTCAAGATAAATGCGATGATCTTGGTATACACGTTTACGTAATAAAAATAAATGCGGTCTTGATAAGTGATGTTTGGTATACCTCATATGGATTAGTTATGTATGAGCGAAGCGCCACATTATACAGTAATTAATTGTATTAATGCTGTGATGTTAGGGCTTGATATATATATATATATATATATATATATATATATATATATATATATATATATATATATATATATATTACGCGCTTGAATGTTAATTTGAATATTGTATTGTTTATTTGTGTTATTAAAAAAAAAAAAATTCTTTGCTATGGTAAATCGTAGTAAATGTCGTATGTGGATGTGACAAGTGGTATCAGAGTTGGTTACTACACTGGCAACCTAAGGGTCTACTAACAAAGCTGTGTGTGTATTAGTGCACTGAGAAGAGATAAAAGACTTGAGGGAAGGCATGGCATCTCAGTCACAACCGAACGAGACTCAAGGCCCAACAGTTATGAACCCGGAAATGTGGGTTCAACTAACTGTGGAACAGCACCAAAAGACAAGTAAGATGTTGGAAGAACAGCAGAAGCAAACTGCCTCTCTGTTAAATACAGTACAGCAGTTACAAGAGGAGATGATCAGAGTCTGAAAGGACAATGAAAGGTTACTGCTAGACCAGGAAAGGATCATGAAGAGCATATCTGATAAACAGAATCAGGAAACGCGGCAGCCTAGTGCAGAAAGAGAATTATCAACCGAATCAGAAGACCAGCAAACTAGAAACAACACCACCGGAAAGACAGAAAAGAGTTTCTCTCACAAGAGCAAAAACCACAATTATAACGAGGCAGAATCGGGAAATCCGTCCGATCAGCAGGATCATAAGAGGCAGAGAAATGAACTGCAGGGGGAGTTTCGTAAGATCAAGCCACCGATGTTTGATGGCGAGGCAGAAGAGGCAGCTGAAGCATGGTTAATTAACATCAATAAATATTTTCAGGTATATGAGTACAACAGCAATCTGAAGGCTAGACTGGCTATATACCAGCTGCGAGAGAAAGCCACCCTGTGGTGGGAGGAGGTAAAGAATGTTCGCAGCATTGATGAGCGAGACATTACATGGGAATTGTTCCAGCAGTACTTCAAAGATAAATATCTGACAGAGAGATTTTACGATGATAAAGCCAAAGAATTCCATGATCTTAGGCTGGGCCAAATGACCATGGATGAGTATGTTACGAAATTTACGTCCCTGCTACGTTATGTACCTTACCTCAGAGAAGAAAAGGCCAAGGTACAAAGATTTATGAGCAGTCTGCCTGCCCCTATGAGGGAAAGAATAGAGTTTGTTAACCCCCAAACGATGGATGAAGCTATCCGGAAAGCATGCATGTGTTACCAGTAGTATAAGATCAAAGGGGATGGTGGAAAAGGTTGGCAGCCCAAGAAAAATCAAAAAAATTCATCCACTTTTAAAAGCAGCAAAAGCAGCCACTTTAAAGGGGTAGTACGGAATGCTGGTAGCAAACAGTTTAATAGGAACCATCAAAGGATCAAGTGTCCAGCTGAGGAAAAACTCACAGAAGCATCAAGCAAACCTGAGCAAGGGCAGAATTCTAAACCTCCCCTACAGTGTTGGGGCTGCGGGGAAGCACACTACAATAAGAACTGTCCATAACGGAAAAAGAATGAAACGGTGGCCAACTTACAGGAGGCATCTACAGTGGGGGACGTAGCGCGAAATATACCACGTATAAACGCAGCCTTGGAGGATCGACAGGCTGACTTCCAACCCACAATGATTGAACTGGAAGGTACTATGCTATCTAAACCTGTTTCGATTTTAGTAGATCCTGGAGCTAGTTTAAGTTATGTAAGTCCTAAACTAGTGGAGATGTGTAAGCTAAAAGAACAGAAATTTAAAAACTCCTGGTTAGTTCAATTAGCCACCGGAGCAAAACGCAAAGTGACAGCAAAAATTGCTGATTGCATACTGGAAGTAGAAGAACAGCAGTTGCAGGTAGACTTAAATATTCTGCCATTGGTATCATATGATGTGTTATTAGGAATGGATTGGCTAGAAAAACATTGGACCTTAGTGAACTGCAAGGAAAAGACAATTTATTATAGAGCGTTAGATGGTACGCATAAGGAAATTAAAGGAATTAAGAAGCCTGTGAAATTACGCCCCATAACAGCATCTCAGATGAGCAAGTGTATCCAAAAAGGATGTCAGCTGTATGCAATTCAAGTAGGGTATGCTGACTCTAAGGGAGAGACTGCAGAAATAAAAGACATTCCTGTAGTACAGGAATTCCTGGATGTATTTCCAGAAAACATTCCAGGGTTGCCACCTAAAAGAGATATTGATTTCACTATTGAATTACAACCTGGGGCCTCTCCTGTGTCAAGAGCACCTTACAGAATGAGTATACCAGAGTTAACAGAGTTAAAGATGCAGCTGCAGGAATTGTTAGATAAAGGCTATATCCGCCCAAGCGTGTCACCATGGGGCGCACCAGTCCTCTTTGTTAAGAAGAAGGATGGAACTTTGCGTATGTGTATGGACTACCGACAACTCAACAAGCTGACAGTTAAGAATAGATATCCTCTACCCAGAATCGATGATTTATTCGATCAGGTGAGAGGTGCCAAAGTGTTCTCTAAAATAGATTTGCGGTCTGGATATCACCAGATTCGAATCAAGGATGAGGATGTTTGCAAGACAGCATTCCGCACCAGATATGGACATTATGAGTTTGTAGTATTACCATTCGGGTTGACAAATGCGCCAGCAACCTTTATGAGGTTGATGAATGGCATTTTTCATCAGTTTTTAGATCGCTTTGTACTGGTCTTCATAGACGACATCCTGATCTACTCCAAGAGCGAGGAAGAACATAAGGAGCATCTGAGGATAGTGTTAGAGATACTAAGGAAGCATCAGCTGTACGCTAAATTCAGCAAGTGCGATTTCTTCAAATCAGAAATCCAGTATTTGGGTCATGTTGTGACAGCTGAAGGAATAGCGGTGGACCCCAAAAAGATTAAAACCGTCATGGAATGGCGAGTACCACAGAATGTGGCAGATATCAGATCATTCATGGGTCTGGCAGGATACTACAGGCGGTTCATCGAAGGGTCTTCTAAGATTGCCTATCCTATTACATCCTTACAAAAGAAAGGCAGATCTTTCAAATGGACGAATGAATGTCAGAACAACTTTGAGAAGCTGAAACAACTCTTAACCACAGCACCAGTGCTGAAAGTTGCTGACCCCAGCAAATATTATGTGGTGTGTACTGATGCCAGCAAGGAGGGAGTGGGCACAGTGTTAACGCAGGAAGGCAAGGTAATAGCCTATGAGTCCAGGAAATTGAGAGAGCATGAACAAAATTACTCTGCCTATGATCTAGAACTCACCGCAGTAGTGCATGCTCTCCGAGTGTGGAGGCATTACCTACTGGGCAAAAGGTTCATACTCAAAACAGACCACAGCAGTTTAACTAACTACTTCAAGCAAGCAGATTTAAACTCTAGGCAAGCAAGGTGGAACGCCTTTTTGAGCGAATTTGACATGGACATACAACATGTCAAAGGGAAAGAAAACCGAGTTGCAGACACCTTGAGTAGTAAATTGCATGGGATCTATGCAATGTATTACAGCCAACCTGTAAGCCAGCTATCAGAACAAATAAGGGAAGAGGCCCAGAAGGACCCAGAATATCAGTTTTTGTGGCAACAGATGGAAGAAGATCAGAAGCAAGGAAAGCCATCCGAGTATGGAAGTAATGAGAAACAAATGTTAATGTTTCGCGGAAGGATCTATGTTCCTAATCGTGCAAGTCTCAAGGGGTTAATCCTGGACGAGTACCATCGCAGCAACTACGCTGGTCATCCTGGTTATCAAAAGATGCTTTCGGCGATTAGAAAGATATATTATTGGCCCGATATGCGCAGAGAAATTGCAGAATATCTGAGTAAGTGTTTAGAGTGCCAGCAGGTTAAAGTGGAGCATCGGCACCCAGCAGGACTACTACAGCCCATACCCATTCCTGAATGGAAATGGGAAGTGATCTCTTTAGATTTCATCACAGGCTTACCTCGAACAAGGAAGAAAAATGATTCAATCATGGTAGTGGTGGACAGATTAAGTAAATCTGCCCACTTCATACCTGTGCAGTCCACTTACAAAACCGTGCAGATTGCAGACATATTTATGAGGGAAATCTTTAGGTTGCATGGTATACCTAAGACTGTGATTTCAGATCGGGATGTTAAGTTTACCTCCGCATTCTGGAAAACCCTGTTTTCGGGTTTGGGTACTTAAATACACTTCAGTACTGCCTATCACCCTCAAACTGATGGGCAGACGGAACGAGTAAACCAAGTTTTGGAGGATATGCTGCGCATGTATGTAATGTGGCAGCCAACTAAATGGGAAGATTATCTGCACCTGGTGGAGTTTTCATATAATAACGGATATCAGGAGTCTCTAAAAATGAGCCCCTTTGAAGCGTTATATGGGCGACAATGTCATACACCAATTAACTGGAGAAGTCCGGAGACGAAATTAATGTTGGGACCAGAAATGTTGGCTGAGCTAGAAGCTGAGGTAAAAAGAATAAGGCAAAATTTGAAGGCCGCGCAGGACCGACAGAAGGTCTTTGCAGATAAGAAGAGGTCTTATCGCGAATTCGGAGTAGGTGACCACGTGTATGTTAGGATTAAGCCTAAAAGAAGTACCTTAAGGTGGACTTCTTACGCCAAGTTAGCTCCTCGTTACTGCGGACCCTTCCAAATTCTGGAAAGGGTGGGACCAGTAACCTATAGATTAGCTTTGCCTAGTCACATTAAAGTGCACAATGTGTTCCATGTATCTTTGTTAAAGCGATATGTGCATGATGAAAAACATGTAATTCAATGGCAAAACATTCATGTAGGAAGAAAGAAAGGAAATAAAATCCTAGTTGAAGTTTGAAACAAATCTGAAATTACTAATTGATAATCATGTTGCTACTTTTCAGGTAGAACCGGACGGAGAATTTCTGGTAGAGCCGCTACGCATACTTGATCGTAGGGAAATTGAACTCTGAAAAAGAATAATTACCCAGGTGAAAGTGCAATGGAAGCACTTTGGACCTGACGAAGCTACCTGGGAAGATGAAAAGTTTGTACGGGAAGCATACCCGGAGCTCTTTGTAGACTTGGACTGAAACATCGAGGAAGGTGTTACTTCCAGGGGAGAAAGATGTGACAGCCTCATTTACAGCTAATTAGCATGAATTTAGTTAAAAGACAATTTATTTATTTTAATATATGTTTACTTTTATTTTGTAAAAGAAACTCAACAAGAAACACCATTTTTGTTACTGAGTTGGTAAAAGGAAATGAATCTCTTAAACTGCTGGTAAAGTGTCTAAGAATAGAAGTTGGTTACTTGGGAACAGTTAGAGGACAGTTACCTAACCTCCAGGGATACAAGGAAATCCCAGGGGAGGGTTAGGGGTTCTGTGTTTTTCTCTGGAAAGAGTAAGGTGAAGTATTCTCTAGAGCTGTGGAAAAAGGACAGTTGAGAATAGCTTCTGCAACCTTGTATCCAGATTGTCTTTCTGTGGCTGGATTGGCCGTCCAGAGGTCACAATAGGATTCCACTGTTCCCGTGGTGGCGACTGAAGTTCTGGAGCTAGGGGGCAAGTGGAGGACGTGAGGAGCTCCTTGGAATGCTGGGGAGGTGAAGCTCGGTGATTACAGCTTCCTACGTATGTTAATTTCTCTAGAAAGACTTAAATTTAAGTGATAGGAAATATTCTGTGACAGTATAGACTGCTATATGAATGGATTATGAAATAGGAATTAATGTATGACAGAAGAGACTGTAATGTTTACTTCATTATGCTACAGGGAATAATTTGTGCCAGTTTCGATTACTATGATATTATATATTAATATTCTAGGGATACTGTGACAGATTAGACTATAATGATATGAATTTTATGCAGCAGCAGTTACTATGTAATAAAATTAGAATAAATAGCAAGTCAGACATTAGAAGCTTGCATGTGGATTAAACTTCTGTTTAAATCGACCCCTGGAATGACTTATGTACAAGGAACCTAATTCCTTTAGAATTAAATAAAAAGCTCTTCAAAGTACAATAATCATTTCTGGAATAGTTACCCGCAGGATTGAGGGGGGGGTTAACTGTATATGCATGTTGTAGATTCTAGACCAAGATTAGGAAATGGGTTTAATAAACATATAAATACTTGCAAAAGTGATGGGCGTAAATAAGCATAGAGCATCTAAATCTTTTTGGCAGGATCAAGAAACCCCGCATTGAACTTGTGAAATAGGGTTTGGGATAAACCCTACCTGTTCCTATTCGTTCACCGGAAACTATACGCGGCCCAGAATGGCGGCCGGTTCCAAGAAGAGTAGGGAAGCTGATTTAACAAGATGTTGGAAGAATGAAGAAGAGTGAGTTAAGTTGTTAAAGACACAGAACGCCGCAACAAGAACATGCAGCGTTAAAACAAAGTTCGGATAGCCGACTATTGATAAAACAGTAAAACGAGATACTCTTTATAGGTATTCTATTTCCAAATACAACCATAACGAGAAAAGAAAACATTCGACCTGATAAAGTCTTAAAACGCATCTAGTATGTTTGAAAAGAAAGAAACAGTGAAATTTAACTGTGTCAGAAAGATAAACCCCAAGGAGGAGGGGCGATAATAATAATATCTTCATATCTGTCACTATTATGTATACATTCCCAAAGAACTCAAATCAGAAAGTATGTTGTTCCTTAAATAGAAATTTTTAATCAAACGGGGTTCACAGGAAACATTTAGCTGTTCGTAGGCAAGGAAATTACGCATTACATTGTTCCTGTAACAAATCTATCACCCCGCATTCTCAAATTACGCTGGGGTTTAAACTAAACTATGGCAAGATAAATCCTAGAATTAGAACCTAGTAACCCAAATGAATCTTTAGCCGAAGCGCACGCCACAACTTCATGCAAATTGTGAGCGGCGGGGTACCTGTACATTGCGCGAATAGACAAGTCAGCCGCCAGAGAATTTGGTGGGACCTCGTTCTGTTCAATGAAGTTAAACCTGTTCATCTCACCTGCAAGATGCCAAGTGGAAGATTATTAGAAGAGAACTCTGTGAGTCAGACAAAAGTTAAATGTAGATGGGTTGTTCACCGGAACGCACCTGATATGGAAGAATAACCCGTGAAACCCTTCCATCTACAGGTAAGGAAAAAAAAGGACTTAACGAGGCATAAGCCGAACTCATCATTCTTTTAAAGCGAGAACTTTAGAAACTTAAACCAAAACTCAAGGCGGACATACATGCAAGGGCTTAGGCAAAGCTTCTCTAGAGCCGAGAGGCGAGTTGAAGCGGTAGCTCACGCGGTGCTTGACAAGGGTAAACCCTGTAAAATGAAAACCTTCCCCGGAAGTTTTGTATGACAATCAGAAGATCGTTAGGACTACATATAACACCGCAACTGGAGATTTAACAGGGGATTGATTGCAGATTGCGCACCTCCTAGAGTAAATCGGCCATGCAAACTGTTAGCGCACCGAGAACTAGCAGAGCGCCAGGAGCAAGTGACAGTCTGGAGAGACAAGGTCGGCAGGAAGTTTACCCTTCGGCGCTTTTCCCTCGAAAAATCTGTGGATATCAAGATGGGATTACGCGGCAGTGTTATCCGCACCAATTCATTGTACCATCTAAGGTCTAGTGGGTGACATCTGTACACCGGACAGTAGGTTGTTGTGCCAATTGGCGGGGTATTATATTCTCATTGGGATATGGAGATTATGTATAGAAAATGCGCATACATATAAAGTCTTATTTGGCAGATTATCCCAAGATCTCTGTTGATCGAACAATCAAACAAGTGTTGCAAGGACACTTACGTTTAATGTCATATATTAATATGAATCAATACCAAACGATCCTACCGTATGATCCTCCTTTGATTAGGTGCATATTAAACGGATTGCAAAATTAAGTTATGTACAGGAGTATGGATTATTATAGTCAAGATAAATGTGATGATCTTGGTATACACGTTTACGTAATAAAAAGAAATGCGGTCTTGATAAGTGATGTTTGGTATACCTCATATGGATTAGTTATGCATGAGCGAAGCGCCACATTATACAGTAATTAATTGTATTAATGTTGTGATGTTAGGGCTTGATATATATATATATTACAGTTTGAATGTTAATTTGAATATTGTATTGTTTATTTTTGTTATTAAAAAAAAAAAAAATCTTTGCTATGGTAAATCGTAGTAAATGTCGTATGTGGATGTGACAATATTGCAACAAAGATTATGAAATTGAGCTCTCATGTGGTTGTACGCGGGGCACTCTAAGAGGAAGTGATTTTCATCCTCGATCATTGTTTCACTATGGAGCTAATAAGAGTTCGTTCTAATCTTGGCTATATTAATTTTCTTCTTTGAGCTAGTTAAAACAGAGAGATACTTTTGATCATCTAAAGTGAGGTTGATGACCTCCTTATAATACCTTAATTTTCTTTTAACTGCTATATTTTTATATAATTTTTATATATTAATATAATATTATAAAAAAAATATTTTAAATATTATTTTAATATTATTTATTACAAATATTATTTATTTAAAATTATAAATATAAATAACTATTATTTCTTATATATTTTAAATTATATTTTTATAATTATAAATATTAAGAAATTTAAATTAAATAAAAATAATAATAATAATAATAATAATTTTCATTCTCAAATATTTTTGCAGGAACTACCTAAACTTATTTTTAACAGTGATGATCATTCTTTTTATATACCGACAAAGGTATAACTGAATAGTTCTGAGTGTTCCTTTTGATCATTCTTTTTATATACCCAAAAAGGTCTAACTGAATGGTTCTGAGTGTTCATTTATATTTCAAAAAGCCTTTACATTAAACATTAAGATAAGGGACTATGGTAGTATTATGAGTTATTTATGAAAGTTTGTGTCAATTTTTTAATTAATATATTTTCCATGGTTTGTCCATTTTTGTTATTATTATTTTTGGTTTTATTATTATTTGTCAATCGAGTAATTATACTTTAATTAAATAATTCAAAATAAATATTATAATGAGATAAGAGACTTTAAAATTTTGAGTCAATGATCAAAGAAAAATTATTTAAAAAAAGAAAAAACTAAACAAATTTTTTTTATAAAATCTTATTAAAATGAGAGATATCCAAGCTAAGAATTAATACAAAATTGCCATAAGGTTTCAAGTCAAAATCTCCTCTAAGTCACTTCCAAATGTTAAAGTAAATTATGGTCAAATCTGCTTCAATTTGGTCAAACTCAGCAAATTTTGGTCTTTCAACTAAGGCTGAAATTCCCTCTAATCACATAAATTTGTCCTTCACACATGGGAGTTGGTAAAAGTCAGAAATTCGGTCAAATATGTTAATTTTGTCTTGCTTTGACTTGCTTCTATCTCATTTGACTCATCCTTTTTCTTAATATGTTAATTTCGTCTTGCTTTGACTTGCTTCTCTCTCATTTGACTCGTCCTTTTTCTTCCTTCACTAGCTGTATAAGATACTTGTTGTGTGTTGAATGAATGATCTCCAAATTGATCGAATAGATCTCCAATAAATAGGCCAACTTTTCTAAGGAAGGTCACATGGTAATTTTATGGGCTTATGATTTAAAATAAAAATAAAATTCTCTTTTCTTTTAAATGTCCAAATGCAGCATGATACAAATATTTTTTCTTTAGACTCACAAATAATTTCTTTTAGATTCAAGCATGAAGAGCATGCTTGATAAATTATAACAAATACATCAATGATAAATATATATTATGAAGACTGAACCTAGTTACAATTTCAACAATTTAAAAACTTATTTGGTGGGATTAAAGTGTTTAAATCTTTTAATGCAGATGTATGGATTATTGATGTAAATTTTAAGTTCATGATTTTGAGTTTAAAGGGAGTGATTTTCTAAATTAAGAAAAGGTTGATTTTCTCGGAAGTAATGCCTATATTAATGTAATAATTAGATGATTATATTTGGTTTGTTTTTGTTAGAGATAGTTGATTTATTCAGTAAATCTCTCTTTTTAAATTTGGAATAAATTGGATCTCACAACAATTTAGACAACTCTATATGAATTTATTGTATTTGCACGGATTTAAATAACATCAAGTGTGAAATGTTACGTGTGTATCGTGTATTCAATTTCGCTACACATTTTCATTACTTTCTTGGTATAAGAGCAAGGTCAGAGAGACTTCATGGAATTGCTGGCATTTTTAGTCTAAACAGTCAAAATGAATACCTAGCCTGATTTATTCTTGTCATGGTAACATATGAATATTATTCACATTGATTCATGGACACAATTCAATGTGATCCTGCACCTAGTTTCTCATTATACATATAAATCTCATTGGTCTTATTTATGTTTTAACTATCCATTTTCTTTCCTTCCTTCTTGTTTGTGAAGTTATGGGATACATAGAGAAGTAATATCATGATTTTATTTGAGTTTGAGCTCAGCATAATGGAGTATGACAACAATCCATGGGTGATTGTGATCCGTAAACTCTCGTGGATATTCCACTATACAGTGTGTTACAACATATTTGATAATATTAATCTATTAAAAAATTAAAATTCTACACTATTACATTTTTATTAAATTTCTAAATCTGTAGATTTTACTGTAATTAGTGCATTCATGCGAATGGAAATTATACAAAAAAATAGAGAACGGAAAAATAAAATCTCATACACACACATAAGTCACAATATATGCTATGGGAAACCCTTTCGGGAGAAAACCCATTTAGAATATGAGGTCACTCCACTCTCTTTCTCTGTTTGGAAATATGGCTGAAGGTACAAAGAAGTATGGTGTCCTGTGGGCTGATATAATGCACAAATCATCTTTTTGTGCTCTACCTCATATCCCTCTTTGTTTTTTTTTTTCATCTATGGAATAAATGCACTAGAAAGAATCAAATGCATCTTTCTCCTATTGAACTAGTTATAACATAGTCCGATAGCCTACTAGTGGTTAAGTTTGACTACCTCAACTCTTAACCAGACTTACAATATAAACCCTTCTAGAGTCTTTTACATCACAATCACGTGGCTAGTCCCTTTTCAATGAATAATGGGAGCTAATGTAACATCCTCTCGAACCATGGTGGTGAAAATAGGAAAGTTAACTTTTAAGTGGCATAAATTTCACATGCGAACTCTGATTGACACACTTATTGCATTTTTGGAATGATATCCATGTGTAGAAGAGCATGAAATGGTGTGGCGCTAAAGTGGAAAATTTTTACCCCCAAAAATGTCGTTTGATGCCTCAAAATTCCCCCGAAAGGTTTCAGACCTAGTTTTGCCAAACTAGGTCTTGCCAATAAAAACGGTCTCGTGAGTTAATTCCTCCACTTTTTCCACTCTAAATGCATCGATATGGATGAAAAAAATATAATGATCCAATACGAATCAGATTGAACAACTTGAAGCCACTCGAGTGTTATAAATTTTACTCCCTAGTCTTCTAGGAAATACTCTCATGGATAAAATGATGGGGGAGTTACATTACCAAAGAAAAATAATAAGTGGCATTAAAGAGAGCTTTCAGAAATTTCCTCTTTCCCCAAAAATGATAAGAGCAATAAAATTCACCTTCTCTCATTGGATGTGATCTTCGAATCTTGTGCAATGATAATTTATTCTTCATAAAGACTATTCGCCCATTACCCTCTCTAATATTTCACTGAGATTAAGGAAAATTCAACATTTTTTTATGAGAAGGGGAGATTGAGGATTCATTGTTTTCATTCATTTACTAAAGACCCATGAGATTCTTATGATGATAATGAATTCAATGAAGAAATGAGACCTCTCAAACTGTTTTAGAACATTAGAGGATAAGTAAAAGCTCAATATGGGTAGTTGTCTAGTTAGTTCAAGAGTTGGATTTCCAAAGATCTATGATTTGGGATTTTAGGAGTGGAATTAGGGAATTCTACTTAGGAGCTACACCGACAACTTGATGGAACTCAATTTGATTCAATAACAACTTTCTAAAAATGTTTAAATTATGTTTCTTCAATTTGTTTCCTTTTAGTATTATTTTCCATAATGTAAGCACTTAAATAAGGTGTTGATGTTAATGCTTACATTAATGTAATAATTAGATAGTTAAATTTTATTTTTGTTTATTAAAGATAATCAAGATATTCTCTCAATCTCTCCCTAAATTTGAAATGAATTGACTCAACTCAAAAAAAATCTATATAAACTTACTACATTTCTACTTGTTTCAATAATATCAAATATTCCTAAATGAACGAGTTGGATCAAATGAGAGAAATCTAGATAAGCCTACTTTATTTATTTTGTGAAGTGTTATACGTGTTATATATTCAATTACGTTCAATATTACTATTTACTCTCTTATGTATGTATAATTTACATTCTCAAATATTTTTACATTAAGAACTAGTCATTGTCACTTTTACCTTTTTTAACAAAGAGAATTATTCCTTTTATATTCCAAAAAAATATTCGAGAAGAGACCATTGATTATTGTGGTATTACGCATTATCCATCCAAATTTGTTTAACCATATCGATTTCTTAATTAATTTCCTTTCAGTGGGTTTTTTTTCTCATTCTTTAGTTTAATGTTCACAAACTTAATCGATTGATCCTCAAGTTTGATGATCTTGAGTAGAAGACAACGACTTTGTGAATTAAGAAAAAGTTGATTAAGTTGATTGGGCGGGAAAATGGAAAATATTAAGTATGATGTCTTGCTAGAAAGGTTGATTTGTGTGCAAATGCAAAATAGTATATGATGAATCTGTTTTTTTTATTTTTTATCATGATAAATTTTGTTGGGTAAATTTTTTTCTTTTATTTTAGTTATAGATTTTGTTGAGAAATTTTTCCCCTTTGATGAATTTTGTATTTTTGTTTTTTTCTATTATAAATCAATTGGAAGTGGTTATTAAGGTTATGGATTAGATATCTTCGTAGTTTAAAAAACTCAAAAAATAACCGAGAAATTCTTGCAAGAATATAAAAAATTTGGATAAAAATCTTTGAAAATCTCTAATATAGTTATCAAATTTCAGGATTTTGGGTCCTCAAAGATTTTTTATGATGTTGAATCCATTTCCACCATAAAAAAAAAACGATTCAAACACTCCAACTATCTGATTTAAAAAAAAAAAAAAAAATACCAAGATTCTCACAGAAACTTGTAGATTATATTTATAAATTTAATTTTACAAGTTTTAATTAATATTATATAATAATTAATTATTGATTTAAATTTATTATTAATAAATAAATAAATAAATAATATATTTCACCTATATAGATTCTCTTTTAAAAAAAAAAAAATTAATATTTTATATGTTAAAATTATATAATTAAAATTTAAAAAATTTAAAAATTAAAAATATTCCTATAAAATAAAATTTTATATTATTTTATATTTAGAAAAAAGAAAACCATAAAATTTAAAATATTCATATTTAATGAAATAAAATAAAAAATCTTATATCTCCCTCTTTCATACGTAAATTTTTTGTTTCTCAATCTATTTTGTAATTTTTTTTGTTTCTCAATACTTCCGACCATTTTTCCAATCGATTTTGTCCTTCTTCGCCAGTTTTCTTATAATTCCAGTTTCCTAAGAAGAGTTTTCTTATTATTCTATTTTATTTATTTATTTATTTATTTATTTATTATTATTATTTTTATTTTTATTTTTTTATTTTAGATGAGCTAATTTTAAAATGATATTCCAATTTAATTTATATATGGCTTTAAAATAAAAATTTGCAATTTTATATATAACAAGTATTAACAAATATCAACAAGTATAAATAAGTTTCATAAAGGCTTTGTTTTTGTTTTCTAAAATTGAACAATGGCTAAAAGATTGAAAGAAAGGTTGAATATTTTGGTATTTTGTGAACATAAAATCCTTCATTTTGGAGAGGAAGGATCCCATTTTGGTTGTTCTAAGATAGATTCCTTATTTAAAGATGATCTAAAAGAAATGAAGATTGTGCAAGATAAAAACAGTATAAATGAAAATACAAATTTCCACTGAGAGATAAAATAAGGAAAACATGTAATGATGATGAAAATAAGAACAAATAAAGAGGATGGTGTTATATTTAAGGGGGGATTATGTAATATCCTTATAAATACAAATTTACATTCAACATTCACAAAAATATTATAATTTAATTTACATGTTTAGCGAATCTTATCCATTAAGGATTAGTTATGATTCAGTTGGTTGTAACTATCGTAGAGTAACCATATCACTTGTTTCATTATACTTGGTTGGAACTTATGAATGGAATGATTCTGTTAGTCTTGGAGTGTGGCTTTGGAGCTTAACATCTAGTCTAAAATAGAGAACTAAAGCGGGAAGTTAAATTCCTTCTGGATGGATTATTAGCGTTATGGATTTCCTTGCAAGTTGTCGTTATTTGGTGGTTGTCTAAATCTAGTTATAGTATTTGAATTCGTTATTTTATTGGAAATATTCCTTCATGTTTTCCACATATTAGCCCTTCCTTGCAAATTCATTATGGGTTTTATTAGCATCGTGCTCATTCTCATTCCTATCATAATGGAAAAGGAAATACACACCTATGCTTATTTACATAATTCTCAGCACCGTTGTCGTCATTTGTTATTAATAGCTTGAATGCTAACCTACAATATGCATCCTAAGTCATATTTGTCAGAGTCATTTCTTGGAGTGCGGAAGATCGAAACAAATTATTTTCCAATTCTTTATTGCGAGAAGAAGTTAATCTATCCAACTATTCAAACATGGTGGTGTAGTTATGTCACACAATTCTTCAATGTTCTTGTGGATAAATGTAGCATAATGTGAATGATGGTGGTTCATTTGTCAAACCCATGAAATTTGAAGAACAAAATCTGTGTCTGTTTATGGGGTGGAAGCTCTATTATTCCATAGGCCCATTAGACGGATAGAAATATTAGTGTTGGAGATCATAATGCGAACATTAATGGACGAATATTAAGGAAATACGACCCCAATAAATGCATGTCACACTTTTCACTATATATTTGGGATGTTAAGGCATGTAATGATGCCTTTTTTTTTTACATATTTGATGAATACGATTATATAAAGTGATTAACATGAAATGGAAATAATAAAGAAAATAAACATGCTTTGAACTCCTATAAACCATAAATACATATCTGATTTAAAATTTAGTCATGTTAGATATATTAAACAGAAATATGTACTTTCATGTACAAAAATAATAGCTATTTTGTTAGATTTCTTGAAAATAAATATATATTTACATACACATAAATATTAGATATTAGATATTGTGTTAGAATTCTTGAAAATAAATATGTATTTACATATATAGAAAGATTATCTTATGTGTTAGGTTTCTTGAAAAAAAATATGTATTTGCATGCAAGGAACGAATAGATATTGTGTGAGATTTCTTGAAACGAAATATGTATTTTCGTTCATGGAAAGAATATTTATTGCGTTATATTTCTTGGATTTAATAAATAATGTATTTGCATGCATGAAAAGAATACATATTATGTTAGATTTCTTGAAAAATAAATATGTATTTGCATGCATGGAAATATTAGCTATTTTGTTAGATTTCTTGAGAATAATATGTGTTCATATGTGAAAAAATAATAACTATTGTGTTAGTTTTCTTGAAAATAATATGTGTTTGTATGCAAAGATATAATAGCTAATGTGTTAGCTTTCTTTTAAAATAATATGGGTTGTTGCAACGGTATTTATTTTGGGAAATAATGTGTTCTTGTGTGAAGAAACAATATTACTTTTGGTGAGTATCTTTTGGAAGAATTCCCCTCTCTTGTATGAAGAGATAGTGATATCCTTGGTGAACCTTTTAAAATATTACCCCATTCTTGTGGGAAGTGATAAAATGTGGATAGATAGACATGTCTTGGTAATGTTTACACATTTTACTTTATGCTTGTGAGATTTGAATGGATAGACATGTGTCATAGCCATACACATGCATAGATAAATAGACATGTTTTTTTAATTATGTGCTTTTATTTAATGTATGTGTGGCATGTCTCGATACTTTGTATGCATGTTATTTATGCACATGAAAATATGTTTGAAGCATAAATAGTAGAGATTTATGATTTGGTTTTTATAAACATTTTATATAATCTTGATGTTGAAGTTGCTAACTAGATTAATTTTAGAGAAGAAATGTGACTTATGCGAAGGATGAATCAATCGTGTCTAACCCATCATTTATACAACAACCGAAAAACGGAATACAATTAACACTATGGTAGGTAATGAACTAATGGTCCATGTAGAGTGAAGGATCATCAAATGTAGGAAAATCCACTACAAGGAAAAACCAGGCCAAAAAGACATAGTGCTCAAGGAATTGTGAGGAAAATGATATCATGATTAATGTAATGGTTTATATTTAGGTATGTTAGAATGTAAAATGATATTTTTTTGTAAAAATTTTCACAATGGACAAGGTATTTCCTCCCCTGATTCCGCTGAGTGAGGATGAACTCCCTCACGAAACTATTAATAAAAGAAACATTTGTTGGTTTTTCCCTTCACGGTTCCCAAGGTATATCAATGTCCATTTATTTCGCTATCTATGTTTTCATTTTGATGATATTTCTACCTTGCATGAATTTGACAATTACATCATCAAATATATGATTAACTAGCCTAATTAAATGAATAATGACAACGATTCAAGGTTACAATGGAAAAACTTTATGTTTACATGTTGCAATAATTGTTGCTATGTTTTGAGACTTGCTATTCCATTTCTAAAGTTACTTTATGTAATGATGGTGATTTTATCTAATGGTCAGTTAAGAAATATGGAATAAGTGATTGGGAATATTACATGCTAGTAAAACTCGTAAAATGTTTCTAATCGTATGTATTTTTACATGAGGTCTATCACGGGATGTTACAAGTGGTATCAGAGCAAAGGTTGTAGCACTAATGCATTTTGGGTTTTGTAAGAACACATAGTAGAGGTATGATGCTAATGGATATAATTTAAAGTATGACACTAACGAAAATTACAGGGAAATGTGTGTAGTAGACTGCATTTGATATGAGATGCATGATGGTGCTAATAATTGTATTAAATAATTATAAGTACTAATGTTTTATTTAGAGAATAATTGTTCTCATGAAATTTGAATCTTTATGTAGAAAAAAGACAATTTAAGAAATTTTGTTGCATTTTTTGGAGTTAAATCATAAAAAAAATTTAATACTCACACTGTAATTATTTATATTGTTGATTGACTACCAACCTTTGCATGCATACTCCTATAATAATGCTTAATGATGAATTTAAAGAAAAATGGTTAGCGTTACAATGAACTGCTTATAGGAAAAGAATGAATGCATGTATTGTTTTGTGAGATAGTGAATGAATATAGAAATGTGGGGGTGTCATTGAAGAGGATAGTATAATGTTTTAAAAGACATTGAAGAAGCCCTTTGAGTGTTTAGAATAAACAATACGTCAAGTGGTAGGTATTGACACTAATGGTTAATTGTCGATTGTGTCTTGTCGTTTATTTTGATTGAGTTTATGATGGTTGGTTGCATTTATTATTTATTATATCGTGCTACCTTTCATGAATTAGTATTTCTTGACATCATTGGTTGTAATTGAAATGTTAATAAATTGTAGGTGATCAATTGACAACCTATATTGGAATATGAATCACTCAATTTTTAATAATTGAATATTATTGCTAAGTGGTAAACAATGTGATTGTGGTAGATTATTATAATGGTGATAATAAGCCATTTAAATTTGGGTCTTATTGGATTCTAAATTTTTTACCATATTTGTTATTGAAAATCAATTACTAATGGTGAATTAATATGTTTGTATGAGTAAATATTTGTATATACTTTTATGTAGTATGCAAGAAACTATGAGGACTACAGAAGTGTACATTTGTTTAACAATGCATACATATGATTGTAAGTTATTGAATGTTACAAATAAATTAGATCATGATAATACTAGTGTCTTTAAAAATGAATGATTTCATAGAAATGCATTGTCATGTCAATAATAAAAATAAAAACGGAAAAGAGTTGTGTCTTTGGAAATGAACATAAATAAATGATAATTGGTAGGATGATGGAAGCCAATATTATTCGATATAACTAGTAGTAATTATATGTTGTTTATTACATTGTTTTCTCAAACTTTACAGCTCTACAAGTTGATGATTCAATGATGATGTCACCTAGTATGCATCATACATCTAACAAATATGTTAATTTCATCCTTAAGAAATTCATCTAGTGCTTGTGAATATTGTGATGACACTACATATTAAACCTAATAAATTAATTCCATTATATTGTGGAAATATGGTGTCTTCATTGTCATTGATAAACAAAAATATTAATGAAATTGTGAATCTATTAACATTACTAATTTATTTAACAAAGAAAATTTGGTGTGATTTTCTTCAATTTATGAATGTTTCATAATGATTGGTGGTTAGGAACATACGCATAAAATGAAATGTCATTTTGCATGTTGATTTTTATATGGAAAGTTTGAAATGAACACCACCTGTATGACATGAGATGTCATTCATGATTTCCTTTCAAATTTACTTTTACATTTTATGGGGTTCATGTTAAGTATCAAGTATGAACACATGATGTACATAAATGTTCTTTCTACTTTAATATTAAATATATAAAATGTGCATAAGGCCAGCCATGTAAATTATAGTGGGAAAAGGTGCTAAAGAGAATTTCACATCCCATACAGTTACAAGACATTTTGGAAAGGCATAAGGAGGGTTATGGGAAAGGAAGTTGCCTTCCCGAATTTTCTCTGCCTCAAAAAGACTAACTCAGTAAGGGAAAAGGGTTGGCCCAGAAGGTGAGAGGGGAAAATCTTGAGACAACCCTATTAGTTTTGGAGCCTGGTTGGAGGAGGCCCAAAAGAGTTAGTTGTTGAGCTTTAAATTCCTCAAGATAGGTGTTGAGCCTCAAAATTGTGCTTTATTTCACCTCATTTTACCTCATTTTCCCTTGTCCATTTCTATCCTAGACCCAATTGATTAATGAATATAGTTAAAATTACTTCTTGAATGATTTACATAACTGACTTGCTAAGTTTTGTGATTTTTGCCATTGTAAAGCATTTTGACCGGAACTAGCTGCAGAATGCAGACATTTCGTAGCTAACCGGCGATTCTGCAGCTGCCTTCACGTTTGAGTATGTTCCAGGTGGCCTCTCAAGGAAAACCGCATATGGGCATAATCCACGTCATGTCTACATGGTTCGTTGCTCATCATGGAGGAAGAAACAAATTCTGGGTACGGTTTTGGAACGTGGGAACACATTTAGGAAAGCAGACTTCTATTAGGACTGTCTCAGTCCAGATGTCTTTTTCCTCTTCACACAGCCACTTCAAGAGTCCTAATGTGATTCTGATAAGGAAAGACAGTGTTCCTGAATTGTTGCAAGTCTTGTTATGTGCATTTGCTTTATAAACACTTGGGAAACCGAGATTTGATGTTAGATTTTATGCTAGATTTTGTTTAGACTCTGTGCTACATTTCTGAAGACGCAGAGTGTTATGTTCAAGTTCTTTCATCTTTAATGAAGCAGATAGTGTTGTTGTGAAGGCGTTGATTTAATTTGGAGTTGAATTCCGTCAGGTGGTAGAGGGCCCCTGCCTCTTGCACGGATTTATTTTGCGTAAATTAGATAAGTCTTCTAGCTGCCTTTACGTTTTGAATTTGAATTCATAGTTGTTTTAATTAGCTACTGTAGTTATATTCATTCTAACTCTTCCACAAGAAGAAATTCTTCCAAAAGATTATAATGATGAATGATGAATGGCTATAGTACTGTAGGATTTAGTTGTAGTTTTTGTTGTTCACTATCACAGTTACACTTGTTCTAATCATTCTTCCACAAGAAGAAACTCTTCCAAGAAATTCTTAAGAAGTTCAAGACATGACCGTGATAATGAATGATTTAGTTGTGTGTTTGTACTAAGTATCATCTCTGTTCTTGCTCTTAAACGCTTGCCCAAAACATCATAATGACGAGTAGGATATGGATGTGATATCTTAGTTTTTCATTGCTTTCAGTCTTTTATGTTTGCATTTGCACTCAATTACACAGTCAGAATTGTTCTAGCTCTTCCAAAAGAAGGAATTATTCCAAAATATCAATAATGATGGACAAACAGATTGTGTAATTTCATAGAATAATGCATGATAGCATAGTTAGGATGCTCTGGAGTTTCATTGCACTTAATTCATGATTCAGTTATTTTATTTTGGGTTTGATAATGACTTGTAGTTTAACACTATTTTAGGTTAGTGACACCTTAGGTTTGGTTGTAGTTCAACTCATTGCATTTGCACTCCACATTCAATTGTTATTCACTGCACATTAGATTATTTCAGTTGTTAGGATTAACAAAACAGCCTTCATTATTCACAAACCTCTTCTTGTTCTAAAATCCATAATTGATCTATAACCATATGAACAGAAGACAACATCATTTTAAGGCCTGAAGTACCTCTGAAATTTCCTCATCATTTCATAAACAGAGCTCTCCCTCAAAAGACTACTTTGAAAAATAAATCAATAACTCTTGAGTAAAGGTTTTGTGAAATTCAATTAAGTTGCAGAATAGAACTAGGAACTAGTCCTAGAATAGAAGATCTTAGGATGGTATCAATGTTTTTCCTCCAAATCGGTTTCAAATCTCTAATTAAGGACAAAAATGTTGCATCATTGTAAGATTAGTTGTTTAACTGTTTAGTTAGAGGATTTGCATACTTAGCGATCATTTCTCAAGTTTAGTTTGTGTTTTGAATCATTTGTTTGAAAGTCATTATCAAGCTTTGCTTTTATCTAGTCATAGTTTAGATTCAGCTTCAGTGTTTCCAATTTCATTTTCCATTTGTTATCCATAAATTAGGTTTAACTCTGTTTTTAATCATCAGCTCATTTCCATCAACTTTCTAGGCATTTTCCTTGTGAACATAAAAACACCAAAAGACCAAAAAAATCATAAATCACCACAAAAGACCAAAAACATCATAAAACACTACACACAACGCATTAAGAAACAAACACCTAGGTACATACAGTACACTTCACTTCAGCAGTTTACAAATCCTGGTTGACAATTAAATGAGCTCAGTTTAGGAGACTAGATTGAGACCAAACATTTTGGCGCCGTTGTCGGGGAAGTGAAAACTAGGTAACCTTTGTTTCTTAGCATCCAAAAACAATTTTATGTGTAGGGAGAGAGATTCAAGGGGAAGATTTATAAGCAGCAGAGGCAGAAGTTTGATTTCTAGGACACCACTTTTTTCATCTAGATCCAGAGTTAGTACACCTTCAACTCAAACCCATATTCCATCCTCCCTTGATCCTGGACTTCTAGAAGATCTAAGGTCAACTATTCCATTAGAGAAACCTTCCACTTCCACAGGAGAGTCAACCATGGCAGAAGAAGGAGGAGGAGGAGTTTTTAATGGAGAAAACACCCTGTTTGGAGGTAGAGGTAGAGGAGAAGGAGGTAGAGGTGCAAATGGAGGAAGAGGTAGAATAGGAAGCTCTTTTAGGTTCCCTATACTTGATGAAGAAACCAATACAACCATGAAAAACATTTCACCCTCTGTCCTTCCAAACTTCTATGGACTTAAAACTGAAGATCCTGAAACTTTCTTATTCGAATTTGAAGTGCTGTGTAGGACTTATGACTACCTACAAGATGCTCAAAAAGTGAAATTATTTCCTTCAACTTTGAAGGGAGCAGCATTGAAGTGGTTTATGATTCTAATCAGTAGTTCTATTAGAACATGGGAAGATATGAAACAAGAATTTCTAGAGAGATACTTGGATTATTGTATGCCAGTTAATCATAAGGAAGAAGTGTTCAAGATGTTACAAAAAGAAGATGAAAACTTAGAAGATTTGTTGGAAAGATTTAATTACAACATCAAAAGGGCGAAAATGGAAAACCTAGATCAAGACACCTTAAAAGCTCTTTTGTTGAAAAAAATTAGGGATGAATGGTTGGATATCCTTAACATGATGGGAAAAGGGGATATATCACAGCTCACATTACCTGAAATATCCGAGTTATGTATCAACCTTTCAAGAGGGAAATCTAAAACTGTCAAAGGTCCAAGAGATCCTGCTCTTGCAAGGGCAAGTAAGTCTGCTTCTGGGACAGTAAGTAGATCAGAAATAGGTCACATGCTTGATGATTTTAAATTTGACATCTTAGGGAGTCTTAGTGAACAAATAGACACCCTTAAGATACAAAACAAGCAAAAGGCTGAATCTGATGCTTTGGCAATCTTTTGTCCCAAATGTAGAAAGAAACATGCCCTAAGAGAGTGTCCTTTGGATGTAAAAGTTATAGAAACCTGTGTCATTTGTTCCGAGAAACATGAGACCAAGAATTGTCCTTCTCTTCCTGGTCTCAAGGCTGTTTTTCAGGAAGAAACTCCTACAGATTCCACAGAGTCTCCTAATTTTGTATCTAGAAGACCTTGGCAGGGACCTCAGACACAAGGATTCCATGATCAAATGTATAATCAACCTCCACCTTGGAATTCTTGGCAGCAACCTTGGCCCCAATTTCAAAATCAATCTCAATCTTGGGCACAAGGAACACAAAGTCCCCATGGAAGATACTCTCCATACTATCAGTATCCACCATCCTATCCACCATACCCACATTTTTATCCTCAAAATCCTCAACAAAATTTTCCTCAAAATCTTCAACAAAATCCTCAACAACATCATCAGAACCAACCACATCAAAATCAACCACTCTCATTACCATTCCCTCAAAAATCAAATCAATGCTACCAACCTTCCATATCAAAAACCCCACAATAAAACCTCGAATACATACATGATAAGAAGGTCAACAGCTTCAACTTATTCAATTACCTCGTAATCTAGTGATGTTAAACTTAGGTCTGGAAGGATACTTGAGAAGAGGAAACCTTCTGTGATCATACAAGAACAAGAGAATTCTGAGGAAGACTCTCTACGGGTTAATAAAAGTCTTGAGGAAGACACATCCTTTCAATACCCAAACATTGAAAAACTAAAACAAAAAGATCCAATAAATCCAACTCCTATATTAGAGCAACCATCCACATCTACTTCTATACTTCCCTTTCCGGAAAGATTACAAATTGATAGAGGTGTAGAAAAACAGATCATGGTGCCTAATTATGATTTCTTAGATGAATTGAGAAATGTTTGCATTAAAATTCCATTATTGCAAGCCATCAAGGAAATCCCAATTTTAGCCAAAAAAATAAAGGAGTTGAGTATGAAGACAACAAAGAAAAGAATAAGAGAAACCAAGAAAATTCAACTGGTAGGACAAATAGCAGATATTATGATGGGTAAGACTACTATTCCAAAGTACCTTGACCCAGGAAATCCAGTTGTCAAAATTCACATCAATGGAATTGAAATTCAAAACACACTCATTGACTTAAGAGCAGCAATAAATATCATGAGTAGACAAATCATGGACAAACTGAAACTTCCTAATCTTCTCTTTACACCCACACTGTTACAATTAGCAGATAGATCTGTGATCAGACCAGATGGGGTAATAGAAGACATTCCAGTGTCCCTAGATTCGTGGGAATACCCTGTGGATTTCATGATCCTAACTCCCAAGAATAATCTAGGAGGCCATCCTGTTATACTAGGAAGACCTTGGTTGGCTACAGCTGATGCTTTTATTAGTTGTAGGACCGGTGATATGTATATTTCTGATGGTAGTTCAACTAAGAAATTCACTTTATATCCTCCAACTAGGACAATTACAGATCTAGATGACACTCAATGGATAGAGGATGAAGAAGATTTACAACCACTCTTCACAATTTCAGAAATTAGTGAAGATAATCAAATTCTGAATACTCTAGAAAAATTTGAATCCTCTCCAGAACAAAAACATGAATCATTTCAGGAGGGATCCAATATTGATTTTTTGTCATCTAGGCAGATGTCTCTTCATTCTATGGACAAATTTGGCAGCTCTACAAGTGAAATTTTTCCAGGCAAAACTTTGAACATAAACAAGAACCTAGAAAATCTCAACAAGAAGAGTTAGTCAAAGTATTACAGAGACATTCTTCTGCATATGCATGGGAATACACTGACATGAAAGGGATAAGCCCCAAGACTTGTACTCATCACATCTATATAGAGGCAAATTGCAAACCAATCAAACAACCTCAAAGACGGATGAATCCAAATCTTAGGGAAATTGTTAAGGAAGAATTGCAAAAATTGTTAAATGTTAATTTCATCTATCCTATTTCAGATAGTCAGTGGGTTTCTCCTTTGGTGATTGTGCCTAAGAAAAATGGAAAATGGAGGGTGTGTGTTGACTACCGAGAACTGAATAAAGCTACTCTTAAAGACCATTTTCCCTTACCTTTTATAGATCAAGTATTAGATACATTAGCTGGCAAAAAGTACTTTTCATTCCTAGATGGGTTTAGTGGTTACAATCAAATCCAAGTAGCACTTGAAGACCAAGATAAAACCACATTTACTTGTCCTTGGGGTACCTATGCCTACCGAGTATTGCCATTTTGATTATGCAATGCACCTGCAACATTCCAAAGGGCAGTATTAGGAATTTTTTCGGATCTAATACATGACTGTGTAGAGGTGTACATGGATGATTTCACAGTTTATGGGGACACATTTGAAGAGGCTTTAGAAAACTTGGAAAAAGTCTTAAAAAGATGTCAAGAAGCAAACCTTTCTCTTATTCATGAAAAATGTTTTATGATGTTCACTGAAGGTATTGTTTTAGGGCACCACATTTCAGGGGATGGGATTAGAGTTGATGAAGCGAAAGTTGAAGTTATTTCTAACCTATCCATTCCAAGTTGTCAAAGAGATGTAAGAAGTTTTCTAGGATTTACGGGGTACTATCGGATATTTATAGAAAACTTCACCAAAATAGCATCTCCTCTTTTCAAATTACTCACCAAAGATTGTGAATTTAAGTGGACTTCTGATTGCCAGTTAGCTTTTGAAACCCTGAAAACCAAAATTTCTGAAGCACCTATATTAAGGGGACCTAACTGGAAGTTACCTTTTCATATCTCGACAGATGCTTCCGATACATCTCTAGGAGAAGTATTGGGGCAAAAAGACTTGATTCCCTATGCCATCTATTATATCAGTAAAAATTTGACTCCTGCAGAGTTAAACTATACTGTAACTGAAAAAGAGTTTTTAGTTGTTGTTCATGCCATAAACAAATTTAGACACTATATAATAGGCTATGAAACTTTTGTTCACACTGATCATTCTGCAATTAGATACTTAATGAACAAATCAATCACTAATGGCAGAGTTATAAGATGGTTGTTGCTCTTACAAGAATTCAACATTACTATTTTAGATAGGCCTGGAAAACAAAACACAGTGGCTGATTTCCTATCTAGAATCCAAAATATCAAAGATGACACTCCGGTTGAAGATCAATTTCCTGATAAATATCTTTTTGCAATCTCTACTCAAACTCCATGGTTTGCTGATATTGCCAATTATTTAGTTTCAGGAAAATTTCCTTCAATTATGAATGCAAGGGATAAAAGAAAAATCATTAATGATAGTGCAAGATATTCATGGGTCGCTAATGAGTTGTACAAGACAGGTCCATATTTGATCATTAGAAGTTGTGTTCGTGAAGATGAGATGCCTGAGATTCTTAAGGCATATCATGATGAACCTTGTGGCAGACACTTTGCAGATAAGAGAACAGCTTATAAGATCCTTAACTTAGGATATTATTGGCCATCCTTGTTTAAAGATGCTAAGGAGTATGTCAAAAGGTGTGACAGTTGCCAAAGGGTAGGGAAACCCTCTCCTTCAGGTGAGATGCCATTACAACCTCAGGTACACATTGAACCTTTTGAAAAATGGGCTTTGGATTTTGTAGGGCCTATTGGTCCTCCATCAAGACAAAATAAATACATATTAGTTTGCACTGATTATGTTACTAAATGGGTAGAAGCTAAACCATTACTTGTTGCTAATGAATCATCTGTAGTTAATTTTCTTTTTGAGGATATTTTTACTTGTTTTGGTGTCCTAAGGGAAATTGTTACAGATCAAGGATCTCAATTTACATCAAGGCTAGTGGAGCAAATGATGGAGAAGTACAAAATCAGACATAGAAAAACAACTCCTTATCATCCACAAGCAAATGGTCAAGTGGAATATACTAATAAGGTCATTGAAGGAATCCTAACAAAGACTGTTCATTTACATAGAAGAGATTGGGTAGATAGGCTTCCTGAAGCCTTGTGGGCCTATAGAACTACATGGAGAAACACAACAAGTCATACTCCTTATGAACTTGTTTATGGAAAGCAAGTTTTGTTTCCCATAGAGTTCCAGATTCAAACTTTCAAAATGGCAGTTCAGCTAGGACTTGATTTAACGGAGGCACAAAAGCATAGACTGGAGCAAATTAATAAATTGGATGAGATCAGACAAGATGCAGTTCAGAAAACAAGTCTAGTCCAACAGCAAAGGGCTAGATGGCATGACAAGTACATCAAGGAGAAGAAATTCAAAGAGGGAGACTGGGCTCTCTTGTTTGATTCAAAATTCAAGGATTTTCAAGGGAAATTTCAGACACATTGGCTTGGGCCATATGAAATTGTTCGAATTTTTGATAATGGGGCAGTAAAAATCAGAACTATAGATGAAGAGGAGGTCACTTTTCTTGTGAATGGCCACAGACTGAAGCTATACCACAAGCCACTCTCAAGGGAAGAGTTTGTCAAGAAGTTCCAAGGAGACAATGATGTGAAGTTAATGAAGAAGAGTCTCTCTTCTTCATCAACTTGATTAAATTTTCTGAAGCATTTCTCTTTTGAAAAAAAAATAAATAAAAAAATAAAAATAAAAAATAAAGGTATAAACATGAAAACCAATCATTGATTGGCATGTTTATACAGAAAAGATAGGGTGAAAATCAGAGTCTCTCTGACACTCTAACTTTTCCCATTTTTGTTTTTACTAGCAGCTGTTACAAAAATCATAAGTTCAGATCCATAGTGCTTATGATTCATCTCATTTCATTTCACTCCATTCATTTATCCATCCATACTCCATCTCATCCATCATTCATATTTTACTCCATTCCACATTTCATTCATCACATTCCATCCTCCATCCATCTCATTTTCATGACAAAATTCAAAATTTGATGTCTTGCTGAAGATGAATAAAACATGTCATGAATTGCAGTACAAATCTTATGTTCTTTCACTCCATTTCATAAACTGAATCCATTCCATTTCATCATCCACTTCATACATATCATAATCCATCTTCCATCTTCATTCATAACATATAACATTTCACCCATATTCCAAAAACACTCCATTTTCATGATTAAAATGCTCTACAGGAACATTCTGCAGCTCAGTAGACATTCTGCAGCTGATCAGCCTTTCTGCAGCCAGACAGTCTTTCTGCAGCTACAAACCCTGAAGGCATCAATCAGCAGACATTAGAATTGCAACAAAGTGACCCAGTGTATCCATGAATCAAAAGCATCAAAGAAGGATAATGAAGACTCTTCCAAAGGGGAACAAGAAGACAAAGATTACAAAAATCAAAATGAAAGCAGAGGTAACAAGTTTAAATTATAATGGCATTTCATAAAAGTTTAGCATAGTTTTAGTTATGGATTGTTCGAAAAGGTTGTTTTAATTATTTTTATTGATCAAGACCAATAAACCCTTCACAGACTTTGGATTAAAATCTCCCATTTCAAATTTCATGCCCGATATCATTTAAGCGGTTAAAATGGTCGAGGTATTTGAATTCTTCACGTCTCTTAACCAAATCATTCAATGATGATTCTCTTTGCCGTTGTAAAAATCTCCGCCATCTCTTCAATCATTAATTCATTCCCTCCACCTCACTCCACTACTTCATTTCGTGACCACTGCCATCACTCCATTCTGTAGCCGGCATTTCATTCCGTAGACAGAGATATTCTTATCACCAAGAGCAGAGCCAAACGATATCAGTTCGAATAGAATTAAGGGTAAATTCAGAGGTATAGCAGTGTGAGAATTTGAAGCCATTTGATTTCATGGGCAGACAAAGTATCACTGTGGGCAGAGATTGAGCATTTTCACTATAAACACAAAAGTGTAACAGTGTGGAGTTTGAAGTCTTTTGTCACTAGAAGATAGAGGTGTTACAGTGTTGAATTTGAAACCATTTGCTACCAAGAGCCAGAGGTATTGCAGCGAAGTTTTGAAGTTGTTGCCACTATTAATCAGAGGTATGTCATTCCAAAGTTTGAAGCCATTTCCATTCAGAACTTAAAGCCATTTCAATCCGAAAGTGAAAGTCATTTTTTTTGTGGGTAGAAGAGTGTTAATTTGAACATTGAAGAAGCAATCATGGGTTTCATTGTAAGGACTGAACCAGTGGGTTCAAAATATTTATAAGGCTACCCTCAATGCAAAGAGATGTTACAACAAATAGGATGGCTTCAATTTTTGGAGAAATTTAATGGCTTCCACAAGGAAGTCACTAAAACATTTGCAAGATCATTTCAAGGAACCGAAGTTGAAGTGGGAGATGTCAAATTTACTGTCACTGAAATTTTAATTGCAGAGGCTACAGGGTTGCTCAAAACTGGAGAGAGATGGTTCAAAAATAGAGAATTCCACAATGACTCCTGGAAACAAATTTTAAAAACACCAGGTATGGATGTTACTATATTTAAGAAAGGAATTCCCAGTTCTGCATTGAAAAATAAATGGAGAAACATACTACTTCTTCTACAAAAATTTATTACATGTGAGGGTAGATATGGGACATTTTATGTCTACCACACTAGACTAATGATGTATTTTCTGGGGGAAGACTTAAACCTACCATATTTCTTGCTTCAAAGTCTGAAGAAGATGGCTTCCTGTGTTCAAAGAAGGGTTCAATTTTTAGAGACAACCCTATATCATCATGGTTTGGTCAAAATTCTGATTGAACATCATCTAGCTAAAACAAATGATACATGGGACGATTTCTTAATAAGAAATCATTTTTAAGAAGCAAAAGAACCATCACTTGAACCATAGCCTACAAGAAGAAGTAGAAAATGGAGGGCTTCAGAAGTTGAAATTGACAAAACAGTCCAAGAGAGCAGTGAGGAAATCATTTTAGAAAAGTTGACTCAAATCAAGAGACAGCTTAAGGAAGAAAAGGTAATCAAGAAATCTGCCATGGAGAAAGGAGAGGGGTCTTCTCAGCCTAGAAGAAGCCACAGACTAAAGGGGAAACTGAAGAAAACATTAATCAAACAAACAGGGGTAATCAATATAGAAGATGAAGAAACATCCATTGAAGAGGATGTTGAAGAGGATTTTTATGAAGGAACCCCTGAAATTGACCCTGCTCAACAAGAAATTTATGACTATGTGGAAACTTTGGAAAGGAGAGCTTCAGAAAGCAAGGAAAGAACCCCCAGTCCTCCACTGTCTGAAATAGATATATTAAGAAGGGATAGGTATGAGTTGGAATTACTGAATAGACACATCAAAAATGAGAATGAAATTCTCAAGGATCAAGTCAAGCTCAAAACGGATATGAACTCAACCTTATCCCCGCATATAGACAAAGTGGAGAAGACCAATGAGAAGTTGAAGACAAGGAACAAAAAATTAATCAGGGCACTCACCAACCTAAGGTTCAAACTTGTTATCAGAAAACCCAGAAGATCTCTAGCTTCCAGACAAAGGAGAAGAAGAGGATTAGATGTCCTTGCAGAAGCCTCTCAGTTCATAGGATAATTTGCATGAGGACATGCAAAGAGACAGCAGTGGGGGTATGTTGAGCCTCAAAATTGTGCTTTATTTCACCTCATTTTACCTCATTTTCCCTTGTCCATTGCTATCCTAGACCCAATTGATCAATGAATATAGTTAAAATTACTTTTAGAATGATTTACATGACTGACTTGCTAAGTTTTGTGATTTTTGCTATTGTAAAGCATTTTGACCAAAACTAGCTGCAGAATGCAGACATTCCGTAGCTAACCGGCGATTCTGCAGCTACCTTCACGTTTGAGTATGTTCTAGGTGGCCTCTCAAGGAAAAACACATATGGGCATAATCCATGTCATGTCTACATGGTTCGTTGCTCATCATGGAGGAAGAAACGAATTCTGGGAACGGTTTTGGAACGTGGGAACACATTTAGGAAAGCAGACTTCTATTAGGACTGTCTCAGTCCAGATGTCTTTTTTTCCTCTTCACGCAGCCACTTCAAGAGTCCTAATGTGATTCTGATAAGGAAAGACAATGTTCCTGAATTGTTGCAAGTCTTGTTATGTGCATTTGCTTTATAAACACTTGGAAAACCGAGAGCTATGTTAGATTTGATGTTAGATTTTATGCTAGATTTTGTTTAGACTCTGTGCTACATTTCTGAAGACGCAGAGTGTTATGTTCAAGTTCTTTCATCTTTAATGAAGCAGACAGTGTTATTGTGAAGGCGTTGATTTAATTTGGAGTTGAATTCCGTCAGGTGGTAGAGGGCCCCTGCCTCTTGCACGGATTTTATTTGCGTAAATTAGATAAGTATTCTAGCTGCCTTTACGTTTTTAGAGTTGAATTCATAGTTGTTTTAATTAACTACTGTAGTCATCTTCATTCCAACTCTTCCACAAGAAGAAGCTCTTCCAACAGATTATAATGATGAATGAGAAATGACTATAGTACTGTAGGACTTAGTTGTAGTTTTGTTGTTCATCATCACAGTTACACTTGTTCCAATCACTCTTCCACAAGAAGAAACTCTTCCAACAAATTCTTAAAGAGTCCAAGACATGACCGTGATAATGAATGATTTAGTTGTGTGTTTGTACTAAGTATCATCTCTGCTCTTGCTCTTAAACACTTGCCCAAAACATCATAATGACGAGTAGGATATGGATATGATATCTTAGTTTTTCATTGCTTTTAGTCCTTTATGTTTGCATTTGCACTCAATTACACAGTCAGAATTGTTCTAGCTCTTCCAAAAGAAGGAATTATTCCAAAATATCAATAATGATGGACAAACAGATTGTGTAATTTCATAGAATAATGCATGATAGCATAGTTAGGATGCTCCGGAGTTTCATTGCACTTAATTCATGTTTCAGTTATTTTATTTTGGGTTTGATAATGACTTGTAGTTTAGCATTGTTTTAGATTAGTGGCATCTTAAGTTCATTCTTAGATTAACTCATTGCACTTGCACTCCACATCCAGATTGTCATCCACTGCACATTAGATTAACTTCAGTTGTTAGGATTAACAAAACAGCCTTCATTATTCACAAACCTCTTCTTGTTCTAAAATCCATAATTGATCTATAACCATATGAATAGAAGACAACATCATTTTAAGGCCTGAAGTACCTCTGCAATTTCCTCATCATTTCATAAACAGAGCTCTCCCTCAAAAGACTATTTTGAAAAAGAAATCAATAACTCTTGAGTAAAGGTTTTGTGACATTCAATTAAATTGCAGAATAGAACTAGGAACTAGTCCTAGAATAGAAGATCTTAGGATGGTATCAATGTTTTTCCTCCAAATCTGTTTCAAATCTCCAATTAAGGACAAAAATGTTGCATCATTGTAAGATTAGTTGTTTAACTGTTTAGTTAGAGGATTTGCATACTTAGTGATCATTTCTCAAGTTTAGTTTGTGTTTTGAATCATTTGTTTGAAAGTCATTATCAAGCTTTGCTTTTATCTAGTCATAGTTTAGATTCAGCTTCAGTGTTTCCAATTGCATTTGCCATTTGTTATCCATAAATTAGGTTTAACTCTGTTTTTAATCATCAGCTCATTTCCATCAACTTTCTAGGCATTTTCCTTGTGAACAGAAAAACACAAAAAGACCAAAAACATCATAAATCACCACAAAAGACCAAAAGCATCATAAAACACTACACACAACGCATTAGGAAACAAACACCTAGGTACATACAGTACACTTCACTTCAGCAGTTTACAAATCATGGTTGACAATTAAATGAGCTCAGTTTAGGAGACTAGATTGAGACCAAACAATAGGATCAGGTCAAAGGAAAAGTGAGGATGTTCCCAAGAGGAATCTCATGTTCGACTAAGTGTGGTCATTGTTCAAGAATTGTCTTGGATGTGAAATTGACTCAATTTTGTTAGTGGAAAAAAAAATTCATTGGTTGGGAGGAACGCTTTTTTCCAATATACTTTTCTTCACATACCAAGTTTATTAACAAAATAATTGGTGTGTTATAAAGGAGCCTAGTCCTTGGGAGGAAATACCTTTATTGTATTACCAATCATGTGGATGTATATAGAAAATGTTAAGACAATATGCACTTTGGGTGGTTATGACTATGATCATTTCAATGATTTGAGAGTTGTATTCTCTATGAGTACTTGTAGAGGTACTCTAATTAAAATATCACTTGACGTTGAATAAATAATTGATAGTTGAAAATTTTGTGACTAAAAATAATATGATTATGACTGAAGTGATACTAATTGAATTTGTTGGTTATATGCTATGGGGTGTTCATTTTCGGGATGATAAAACACCTAGAAATAAAATTATTGCATGAAGTGGCCATGGCTTCCAAGATTATTGACAAGTAACAATAAGTTTCAAAAAGATTTTGTTTTTTTTTTTTTCAAAATTGAACAATGGTTAAAATATTGAAAGAAGATTTTAATATTTTGGTATTTATTTAGCATAAAATCCTTCATTTTGTAGGGGAAGGATTCCCTTTTGGTTATTCTATGATAGATTCCATAATTGAAAGACGATCTAAAAAAAAAATCAGATTGTGGAAGATATAATAATTCTAAATGAAAATAAGAAGTTCTAGTGAAAGATAAGAGATAGGACAACATGTAATGATGACAAAAACAAGAAGCGATGAACATCGAGGAGAGTGTTATATTTAAGGGGGGGAGTATGTAATATACCTATAACTACATATTTACATTCAACATTCATAAAAATATTATTAATTTATATGTATAACAAATGTTATCCATTAATAATTAGTTATGATTCAGTACAATTGCAACTACCATAGAGTAATGATATCATTTGTTTCATTATTCTTGGTTGAAAATTATCAATGGAGTAGCTTATGTTAGTCTTGGAGTGTGTCTTTTGAGCTTAAGGTACAGTCTAAAATAGAGAAATAAAGAGGGAAGGTAAATTATTTTTGGATGGATTAACAACGTCATGGATTTCCTTATAAGACGTCGTTGGTTGAATTTCGTTTAAATCTGGCAATGGTATTTGCAAGTGTTGCTTTATTGGAAACATGCCTTCATGTTTTCCACAAATTAGCTCTTTCTAACCAATTTATTCTAGTTTTATTGGTACCATGCCCATACTCATTCATGTGATAATGTCAAAGTAAATACATGCCTATGATTATTTATATTACTCTTATTATCATCATCTCCATTCCCTATTAGAAGCTTATAGAATAAACTATAATATGAAACCTAATTTTTCTTTCTCAAATATGAAGCCTAAAATTTCTTTCTCAGTATCATTTATTAGAGCGTAGTGGATTCAAATGGATTATTTTCCAATTCTTTATTACACAAATAAAATAATCTAGCTAGTTATTCAAACATGGTGGTGGAGCTATGTTGCACAATGCGTCAACATTCTTGTGGAGAGATGCGGAATAGTGTGAATGATGGCAGCTCATCTGTCAAACCCATGAAATTTTAATTTCAACAGAATATCTATGGCTATTGACAAGGTGGAAGCTCTATTATTCCACAGGCGCATAAGACAAAGGCAAATATTAGTATCGAATAATAGAATGTGAACATTAATGGAGGAATATTAAGGAAATACGACCCCAGGCAATGTATGACACACTTTTCACTACATATTTTGGATGTTAAGGCATGCAATGATGCCTTTTTTTTGGTACATATATGATGCATAAAATTATATAAATTGGTTAACATGAAATGGAAATAATAAAGAAATTAAAACTATTTTGACCTCCTATAAACCATAGAGGCCTAAGTGATTGAAAAGGTAACCATGTTATATTTCTTGAAAATAAATATGTATTTGCATGCATGTAAAGAATAGCTATTGTGTTAGATTTCTTGAAAATAAATATGTATTTGCATGGATGGAAATCATAGTTATTGTGTTATATTTAATGAAAAGAAATATTTATTTCAATGCACAAAAATAATAGTTAGGGTTAGATTTCTTGAAAAGAGATGTGTATCTGCATGCACAAAGATAATAGTTATTGTGTTAGATTTCTTATAAAATAAAAATGTATTTGCATGCATGAAAAGAATAGCTAAATTGTGTTAGATTTATTGAAAAATAAATATATATTTGCATGCATGTAAATAATAACTATTGTGTTAGAATTCTTGAAAATAATGTATATTCGTATATACAAAAATAATAGCTATTATGTTAGTCTCCTTGAAAATAATATGAGTTTGTATGCACAAATATAATAACTAATATGTTAGTTCTTTTTTTTTAATAATATGGGTAGTTACAGTGGTGTTTCTTTTGGGAAAGAATGTATTTTTATGCGAAAAAATAATAGTAGATGTGGTGTGTATATTTTGGAAACATTTCCCTCTTCGTGTATGAAGGGATAGTGATAGCCATGGTGAGCATTTTAAAATGTTAACTTGTTTTTGTGAACAGAGGTAAAATGTAGTTAATCCCTTTCTTATAATCCATGGGAAGTATGGATAGATAGGCATTCCTTGGTAATATTTACACATTTTACTTTATGCATGTGAGATTTGGATGGATAGATATGTGTCATAACCATACACACGCATAGATAAACAGACATGTTTTTATAATTATGTTCTTTTAGTTAATGTATGTGTGGCATGTCTCGATACTTTATAGGAATTTATATGAATTTTTTTTATGCACATGAAAATGTGTTTGAATCATAACTAGTATATATTTATTACTTGGTTTTGATAAATATTTTACATAATCATGATGTCGAAGTTGCTGATGACAGTAATTGTAGAGAAGAAATGTGACTTATGTGAAGGATGAATTAATAGTGGATCTAACCCATCCCTTATACAACAACCAAAAAATGGATTATAGTTAACACTGTGGTAGGAAATGAACTAATGGTCCATGGAAAGTGAAGGATCATCAAACATAGGATAATCCACTATAGGGAACAACTAGGTCACAAAAACATAGTGCTTGAGGAATTGTGGGGTAAATTATATCACATGATTAATGTAATGGATTGTAGTTAGTTATGTTAGAATGTAAGATGATATTTCTTTGTAAAAGTTTTAACAATGGACAAGGAATAGTCTCTCTTGTTTCCATTGAGTGAGGGTGAACTCCCTCATGAAACGTTTAATAAAATAAATATTTATTGGTCTTTCCCCTTAGGGGTTTCCAGGATATATCAGTTTCCATTTATGTGCCAGCCTACTTTTTCATTTTCATTATATTTCTACCTTGCATGATGTTGACACTGACATCATCAAATATATGATTAAATAACCTAATTAAATGAACAATGATAATGATGCAAGGTTACAAAAAAATTATTTTATCTAATGGTCAGTTAAGGAATATGGAATAAATGATTGAGAATATTACATGCTAGTAAATCCTCTAAATATTTTCTAATCTTACACTATTTTTACACAATGTCTATTGGGGATGTCACAATTAAAATCATTATTGTTTCACGATTGTTTGATTGAATTATATAGTTTTTTTTTTACTGAATTATATAGTTTTGGATAATAGTAAATTTAACTTATATGGTTAACCAAAAGTTTAAATTTCATATGAAAAAAAGATATCGATTTATTAAAAAACATTTAATAATTAATATTAAAAATATTAAAAAAATATATATTAAAAATTTGATTTTGATTTTTTATATATTTTTAATTTGACTGGTTGAATAGAATTGTTGTGATCCTTTCTATCTAGATTCAAGTTTTAGAGTTTGACTTGTTATAACTCTGGAATAGAGTAACTATGTTGAGTTTTTAAGCTAGTCTATATTATAGGTTAGAAGTATCAAAAACTTCTCTTTTACTTTTAGGTTTAGAGGAAGAGTGATTTATTTCCTAAAATATCCCCATTATTCAAAATTTTATATTTAAAATATGAAATGTTTTTATAAACCATTTTTTTTTCATAAAAAAATATAACCTTCATTAAAAATCTTTTAAATATATCTTAAAAATAAACACCAAGTTTTAAAATATTAAATAATTAGTATATAAAAGCATAACTATATGATTGGATTTAAAATAAGTTCACCTAAATATAATGTTAAATTTATTATTTGTGAGTGCTTAATATCAAAATTTGTGCTTGGATTAACTATATTTATTACAAAACTCTTTTTTTTTAATTTAAAATAAATTCATTTCAAATAATTATAGTGATTATAAATACATATCTTTTTTATATTGATATTTTAATAATACTTTATAGTAAGCAATATACTATCAAATTATTTTAAATTAATATAAATATTGAAATATTTATTTATGATGATACAAAATATGTTCTAATATTCTTATTTTTAAAAATATATATCAGGAATTCTCTATCATTATAAACAATTGTGGACTTTTTCAATCACTCACAACATATATCGATTTCATGTTGTAAAAGGAAATAGCTATTTCCTTTAAGTTGTAAAAGATGTATTTTAGACATATGTGGATGAAAGCAGGAATTGCATCTCCTTATACTCAATCCTAAAAATCATTTTTCTTTAATTTTTAGATTAGAATGAGAATTTAGCGAGAGAATTATTATTACCACTATTACAACATGTCTTTACAGACTTGAACCCATGCAGCAACATGTCTTTACAGAGTTAAAAATAATTTTTTTTTTATTTTTAAATTAGAAGGAGAATTTCTAGGGAGAATTACTATTGTCACTATTACAACATGGCTTTACCAACTTGAATCCATGCAGCAACATGTCTTTAGAGAGTTAAACCCACCAGCAACATGTCTTTATAGAGTTAAACCCATGCAAGTAGAAAAACAAATAATTCACTAAACTATTCAAGATAAAATTCTTTGATAAAATTTTTTTAAAAAATTTAAAAAAAAAACTTTTTTCTGAAAAAAAATTCAAATTTGTTTAAATTTTATTTTATTTTTAAAACTAAAATTTTTAATTAATTGACATTATAGCCTTATATATAAAAAATATAATTTACATAAAATCTATTATAATAAATCTAAAAGTAACATTACATTATTTTATTTTATTTCAAATTTTTGTTTTTATTTTTAATATATCTGTATAATTATTTTTTCTTTTATTTATTTATTTTTAAATTTTTCCTAGTTTTACCTTCTTCTTCTTTTTCACTCTCATTTTCCTTTTTCCAAATTTGATATATATATAATTTTTTTTCTTTTCCCAAATTTAGTATATATATGATTTTAATTTTGTTTTATAGTGAAAATACATTTTTTATAATTCAAATTTTCATGTTATTTATTAAAAAATAAATTAAAAAATTAGAGAGTATGGTTTTTCTTATTTACGATTATCTTTTAAGTACTATCTTTAGTGATTTTGTGTAATTACATGATGATTTTGTATGCCATACTTAAAATAATATTGCAATTTTGGTGTTGCATTGAAAAAATTAAAATGAGATACACTTTAAACCTTAAAAAAACATTTTCTTGTTATTTAGTTTTTATTATTATGATTAAAAATGTTGAAATTAAAAAAAAAAAAAAAAATAAATAAATAAATTATAATATTTAGTTTTAATTTTATATTTTATGGTTGAAAAATATCAGAATGTAAGGTTCTTTAACATTAAAATTTTAGGATTTTCAAAATAATGCAACAACATTACTTTTTAATTTTGTAGTATTTTTTATGTTTACAAAAAAAATAGTGATTTTCTGAATTATACTTCTGGTTTTTACTTATTCTATCTCATACTCATTATAAATTGCATATAAACCAATAAAAGAATAATTACCTTTCCGCAGAAAATGTTGTCCTATTAAAAACACCTCTTTTGTGCACAATAGAAAAATACAAATAAGTTAACTTTATTTTGACAAAATGAGTTGCAATGAGGTGGGGTCAATGTTTATCATAGAAGTTATTAGCTAGCTACCTTCATCCCAAAAGAAAGATAATCAAAATAGAGATTTTTCTGAAATGGATTTTTTGGTGTGAGGTTATAGATGTTTTGAAGCAGACTCTTTTGTTTTCAGGTTAATATAGTTGTTGTCAAATTAATGCCCTTGTAATAAAAAGTAAGAATAGTTACCTTTCGGCACAAAATAATATTTGTAAAACAAAACACCTTTCGGCACAATAAACCAATACAGATAAGAGGAGGAGGACCTGGTGGCGGAGGATGCGGATGCCGATGCAGAGGCGGAATTCGGGGCGGCAGCAAGTAAATGCGATAGCAATTTGTCTGAATTTCTATGGGGTATGGTAGGCACCGTATATGTGTGCCTGCCCTATAAGAAGACTACGTTCATTATCGCAGGGCCGACGGTTGTATTTATAAGAAAAGTATAGTTATTATATCTTCAATATTAGGTGTATTTATATGAATGGAATATAAGAGTATAACTAATGAAAAATCCTTTAAATAATTGACTTCGAGAAGAAGTTGAAGATAGTCTCAACTATTTCGAACATTAGTTTAATGTTCTAAGATTTTATAGTAAAACCAACTTATTAGACTCGAGTTATTGTTTATATATATATATATATATATATATTTGTTTATATATATATATATATATATATATATATATATATATATATATATATATATATAGATATATATATATATATATATAGATATATATATATATATATATATATATATATATATATATATATATATATATATATATATAGATAGATATAGATATAGATATATGCATCTCTATTTAAATTCAAGGTTATGGAAATTTCTGTCACGTTATGTTATAGAGTGTTTATAATTAAAGTTTTTAAATTTTTATTAGTTTATATGTTTTATTTTGGTTAAGTAAATGTTTAGTTATCTAGTAGATTTGGTTATTGGTTAAATAATTATTAAAAAATATATTTTAAATATTGTAAAATTTTCATAGATATATATGCATCTCTATTTAAATTCAAGGTTATATGGAAATCTATGTCATGTTATAGAGTGTTTATAATTGAAGTTTTTTAATTTATATTAGTTTATATGCTTTAATTTAGTTAAATATATGTTTAGTTATTTATGTAAATGTGTAGTTATTTATGTTTTATTTAAAATAAGTTTTATGGAAATCTATGTCAGGTTAACAGAGTGTTTAAAATTCAAGTTTTTTAATATTTTGAGTTTATATAATATATATTAGTTAGTAAGTTATTAGTTATTTATGTTTTATTTAAAACCATAATAGAGAAAACTAAAATTATATATGCTTTTTATATATTCGGGAAAAATATTAATTTGGATCACATGATATGTTATTTTTTATATTTTTTTTCCTTTTTATAATTAATATTTTTGGTAATTATTTCTTTTTTCTTTTTTTTTATTAAAATATGGTTAATGTTAATATCTGATTTTGTCCATTGAATTCTAGTTATACCTTTTTAGAAAACACATGACCCATTTAGAAGTAATGTCAACAATGAACATAAAAGATAGTGTTTTTCTTTTAGATATAGTTTCTAATGAGTTAACAATTTTCCTTGAAACCTAAGGAAACAAATCAAGACCCAAAAAGTATCTAATAAAGAAACAAAATAAATTAATAGACCCAAAAAGCATTGGAGAAAGTTATTTTAAAAATTATGATTTTCTTTGAATAACAATAATAAATCAACTTACATTCATAAGTACTTATTAATAATCAATATCCTTAAATCATTTTTGCACCAAATTTTACAACAATTTTTTTAAATCATAAGTTTCAGTTGTGTAATCTAGTAAGATTGAAAATTTTTTAAATCATAAATTTTAAGTGCCCAATTTTTTCATAATATGTATTATTCAAAGAAAAAATCAAATAACAATAAATTAGAATCTTACTTTAAATTTATTATAAATAATATCCCAAATTTTAATAAAATAAACAAAAACTTCTAATTATTAAATTAAACTCTAAATTATAACACATTTATTAACTAAACATAAATAATAAATAAGGATAATAATAATAGGTATGAAAAAAAATTTAAAAGTTAATACTTAATAAATAATAAATAAGAAAAATAATCATAACTACTAAAATACTCTTAAAATTGCACATGCATATTAGAAAGTGGGTTATTAGAGAATAGTGATGTATAAGTTTTTTTTTCTTTTTTCTTTAAACTAAGTTTTGAATTGATTATCTCTCGTTAAATTACTTTACTATTGAGAGGTCACTGGGTCAAGTCTCCTCAACGCTCTCTTCCAATAACTCTGCCCAAAACAATATTTATGTGGATGTAACTCAATCACCAATCTCTAAAATTCATAAAACCACATCCAAAAAATAATATATTTAGTAATATAACAAATAATTAAATAATGGTTCATTATAATTAAAAATAATAATTATTTTCATATAAATATTATATATTAACATAATATTATTAAAAATGATTAATATGATTTCTTAAAAATAAAAATAAAAATTATTATTAATATTATTAATTTAAAAGTATAAATACAAATAATTGTTATATATTTCCGATATATTCTAAATTATATTTTTATAATTATAAATATTTACAATTTAATGGAAAATAAAAATAAAAAATAATAATAATTTGCATTCCGAAATATTTTTTTTTTTTATAGTAAGAACTACTTAATTAGACCTTTTTTTTAACAGTGAGGATCATTTTATATTCCGAAAAGGGTCTAACTGACTAGAGTTCTGAGTGTTCCTTTTATATTTCAAAAAGCGTTTTCGGTAAATATTAAGATAAGGGACCATGGTAGTATTATGCGTTATTTATCTAAGTTTGTGTCAAATCTTTAATCAATTTATTTTCCACGGTTTCTCCATTCTTGGTTTTATTTTTATTTTATTTTAGCGGTTGAGGTTGAGAAACTAAATGTAATAAATGGAGTACTTATTTTTTTGTATTATTATTATTATTTGTGAATCAAGTTATTATACTTATGTTGAACTATTTAAAATAGAGGTTATAATGAGCAAAAGACACTAATTTTTTAGATGAATGACTAAGGTAAAATTCACAAAAAGAAAACCAAATAATATCGGCTTTGTAAAATTAGATAAAAATGAGAAATATCTAAGCCAAGAATCAATACTAGACTACAATCAAGATACTAAGTAGAAATCTCTTTCAAGACACTTTCAAAAGTCAAAGTTAAGGCTAGTCAAATCTGCTTCAATCTGGTCAAACTCGAAACATTTTGGTCCTGCAACTAGTCACATAAATTTGTCCTTCACACATGTGAGCTAGTAAAAGTCAGAAATTCAGACAAGATGTTAATTTCTTCTTTCTTTGACTTGATTCTCTCTCTTTTGACTCATCTTTTTTCTTTCTTCACTAGGTGCATAAGATATTTGTTGTGTGTTGAATGAATGATCTCCAAATGGATCTAATGGATCTTCGATATATAATTGTCCAAGAGGGTCAAATAGGATTCACTTGGAAGGCTAGCCCAACTTGTGCAAGGAGGGTTGACTTGGTCATCTTATGGGCTTATGACTCAAAATAAAAATAAAAATTCTCTTTTCCTTTAAATGTCCAAATGGGACATGATACCAATATTTTTTCTTTTGATCAAATAATTTATTTGAGATTGTAGCATAAAGAACATGTTTGACAAATCATAATAAATACATCAATGATAAATATATATTATGAAGACTGAACCTAGTTACAGTTTCAACAATTCACACACTTATTTCATGGGATTAAAGTGTTTAATTTTTTTATGTAGATGTATGGATTTTTAATGTTATATTTAAGTTTGATGATTTTGAGTTTAAAGGGAATGATTTTGTGAAATCTAATCCAATCTAGTCAAACCCGGAAAATTTTGGTCCTCCAACGAAGGCTGAAATTCGGCCTAGTCACATAAATTTGTCCTTCACACATGCGAGCTAGTAAAAATCATAAATTTGGTCAAGATGTTAATTTATTCTAGCTTTGACTTGCTTCTCTCTCATTTTATGACTCCTTTTTCTTCCTTCACTAGGTGCATAAGATACTTGTTGTGTGTTGAATGAATGATCTCCAAATGGATCTAATGGATCTCCAATATATAGTTTTCTAAGAGGGTCAAATAGATGTCACTTGGAGGGCTAGCCCAACTTGTTCAAGGAGTGTCGACTTGGTCATCTTATGGGCTTATGACTCAAAACAAAAACAAAAATTCTCTTTTCTTTTAAATGTCCAAATGGGACATGATACAAATAATTTTTCTTTTGACTCAAATAATTTCTTTTAGACTGTATCATGAAGAACATGTTTGAAAAATCATAATAAATACATCAATGATAAATATATATTATGAAGACTGAACCTCGTTACAGCTTAAACAATTCACACACTTATTTGATGGGATTAAAGTGTTTAATTTTTTTTATGTAGATGTATGAATTCTTAATGTAATATTTAAGTTTGATGATTTTGAGTTTAAAGGGAACGATTTTTTGAATTAAGAAAAGGTTAATTTTTTGGAATTAATGCTTATATTAATGAAATAATTGATTATTAGATTTGGTTTGTCTTTGTTAGAGATAGTTGAGTTATTTTGTAAATCTCTCATTTTTAATTTGGAATAAGTTGGATCTCACAACAATTTAGAGAACTCTATATAAATTCATTTTATTTGTACCTATTTAAATAATATCAAGTGTGAAATTTTATGTGTGTATCATGTATTCAATTTCACTACATATTTGCATTACTTTCTTAGTATAAGAGTAAGGTTAGAGAGACTTCATGGCATTCTTGGCATGTTTAGTCTAAACACTCAGAATGAATACTTAGCGTGATTTATTCTTGTTATGGTAGAATATGAATCTGATTCACATAAATTCATGGACACAATTCAATGTGATCATGCTCCTAGTTTCTCATTATACACATAAATCTCTCGAGTCTTCTTTATGGTTTAACTATCCATTTTTTTTCTTTCCTTCCTTCCTACTTGTGAAGTTATAGGATGCATAAAGAAGTAGTATTGTGATTGTATTTGAGTTTTATCTAAACATAATGGACTATGACAACAATCCATGGGTGATTGTGATTCGTATTTACTGTCGTGGATATTCCGCTAGATAGATGTTCGTCACAATAGATTTGATAATATTATATTAAAAATCTGAAATTATACACTATTGCAATTTTATTAAATTTATAAATTTGCAGATTTTACTGTAATTAGTGCATGAATTTGAATGAAAATTATACATAAAATAGTTTAAAACAAAATAAAAGTTCATATACACACACATAAGACACATGATATGCTTTGGGAAACCCTTTTGGAGAAAATCTAGCTAGAAGGTACAAAGAAGTATGGCATGTAGCATGTTTGTTGCTACAGTGTACAAACCCTCTCTGTTTGCTCTACCTCCTATCCCTCTTGGATATTTTGGTTAGTTATGGAAAAAATACACTTGAAATAATGGAATGTCTCTTCCTCCTAGTGGTCCAGTTATAACATAACCTGATAGCCTATTAGCGGTTAAGTTTGACTACCTCAACTCTTAACTAGAGTTACAATATAGACCCTTCTAGAGTATTTTGCATCACAATCACATGGCTAGATCATTTTCCATGAATAATGGGGGCTAACTTGACATCCTCTCGAACAATGGTGCTAAAAACTGGAAGGTCAACTTCTGAGCGGCATAACATTTGCATATTGATTCTAATTGACACACTTCTTACGTCATTGGAATGGTATCTGTGTGTAGAATAGCATGAAAAGGTGTGGCGCTAGAGTGGAAAATTTTTACCCCAAAAAAATGTTTTTTTATGCCTCAAAATGCTCCCAGAAGGTTTCAGACCTCATTTTTCCAAACTTGGCCCCACTAGTAAAAACAGACTTGTGAGTTGATTCCTCCACTTTTTCCACTCTTAATGCATCGAGATAGATGACAAACAATATAATGATCCAATCTTAATAAGATTGAATAGCTTGAAGCCACTCCACAATTCTAAATTGTGCTCCCTACTCTTCGAGGGAATACTCTCAATCTCTCTTCCTAAAATTGAAATAAATTGCCTCAACTCAAAAAAAAAAATATATATATATATATATAAACTTAAACTTACTACACTGGTAGTAATTTCAATAATATCAAGTATTCCTAAATGAATGAGTTGGATCAAATTAGAGAAATGTTGATAAACCTACACTACCAATATATAATTTACATTCTCAAATATTTTTACACTAAAAACTAATCACTATCACTTTAACTTCTTTTTTTTAACAGTTTTAATAGAGAGAATCAATTTTTTTATATTCCAAAAAGATCTTCGAGAAGGGACCATTGTGGTATTATGCATTATCCATCCAAGTCTGTTTAAAAATCAATTTCTTAATTAATTTCCTTTCAATGTTTTTTTTTTCCCACAAACTTAATTAATTTTTTTCACAAACTTAATTAATGGATTAACTCAAGTTTGATGATCTTGAATATTTTTTTCACAAACTTAATTAATGGATTAACTCAAGTTTGATGATCTTGAATAGAAAACAATGACTGTGAATTAAGAAAAAGTTGATTAACCTGATTTGAGACGAAAATGGAAATATTAAATATGATGTATTATAAGAAGAGTTGACTTCCATGCCGATGCAAAATAAAATATGATGATTTTTTTTCTTTTACCATGATAAATTTTGCAGGATAATTTTTCTTTCTTTATTTTAGTAAAGTTAACAAATGTTTGACCATAATAAATTTTGTTAGTTAATTTCTGTTTCCTTCCGTTATAAATCAATTAGAAATATATATATATATATATATATATATAAAAGAAATTAAAAGTGTGATTTACCCTTATCATTTGAGTGAATTTTTCCATAAACATTAAGCGAATACAACGATAAATGACCATGGAAGTCGTTATTAAGTTTATGGATTAGACATCTCTCCGCTATTTTATTGCCTTTTTAAAATAAATTATAAAATTCGATTTTACAAGTTTTAATTAATATCATTTACTAGTTAATTATTGATTTAATTTTATTTTTTAAAAATAATCATTTTTTAAAACATTGTAATTAAATTTTAAAAATTACAAATCTGAAAACATTTTTATAAAATAAAAATTTAATATTATTTTATATTTTAAAACTTTTTAATGAACTTAAAAAAACATACCATTTAAAATATTTATATTTAATTAAAAAAATAATAATTCTTATACCTCCATATTTCAGAAGTAATATTCTTGTTTCTCAATCAATTTTGTCTCTCTCCCTGACCAGTTTTCTTATAATTCCAGTTTCCTAAAGAATAGATTTCTTATGATTCAATTTTTATGAGATGAACCACTTTTAAAATGATATTCTAATTTAATTTATGTATTGCTTTAAAATAAATATTTCCAGTTTTATATAATATTTTTAAAGTAAAAAGAGGTTCACAACATATTTTTAAAATTTTTTAATTAAGTAATTAATATATATTAAAAATTATATTAGCATAATTATATAAATAAAATAATTAGTAAACATAGATAAAAATTAAAATATTTATTTTATAATAAAATTCACATTACTAAAATTTAAAAAAAAAACATACAAATTAAATAAATTATAACTTTATTATTATTGTTGTTGTTGTTATTATTTTGTGTGGCAATCTTTTAATTACCATAAAGAAATGTGTAGATTGGTTTTTTATGTAGAAATTATATAACTAATGTGTTATACATCCAAGATTCTCTTGATCACACACTATTTTAACTTCATGCACAATACAGAATCTCTTCTACCATTGATCATGATGCAGGGGCATTAGACACTAGCCAGCAATGTAGGAGTTTTGTCCACATGTTGTGGCTTGGAGGGTTTGAAAATAGTCGAATTATTACAGCTAGGTTTCAACACCTCAGCTGTTTGTATTATTAGATCAGTTAGAGTTATAGAAGTCGAATGGTTAGGACCATCTGTCATATTTTGGCCTTCGAATAATTGTAATTAGGCTCTTGAGTTACCATAACAGTCATCACAGAGGAACCGAAAGGACATATGTTAATGTATATAATTGTAATCCCCCGGATGTATAGAGAGAGAGAGCAAGAGGACGAGAGGTTCCCGTAATAAAACTCTGTGTGTTAACAATTGTTTCCAATTAAATGATTTTAATGTTCGTTGGCCATTGAATTGTCTTGAATTCTTAGTAATGAAGAAATTGTTTGATTAAGAAACGATTGTACACTGGTTCAGTGTGAAATCGTTGAGAATGGTGATTGTATAATTCCGCATTATCTATCTACTATTTCCGTGAATGGGTTGGACAAGCTCTGCGAGTTAAATTCCACCAGAGGTCCTATGTCTGTATCTTTATTGGGGAAATCCCCACTGTACAATTGTAACAAATTTTGTGGAACTGAAACTGAGCTATAGACCGGAGTTAAGACATAAGAAGGACATCCCAACCCCGACTTGACCTTTGGTTAATCACTGTAGCAAAACCACGAGTGGATTCCCAAAGGCGAATTGCCCATATCTCACCACTTTAGCGGAGAAGGCGATATTCTCTAAATTGAAGCGATTCCATAGAATCATCGACACGTGGCACTGGATAGAAGTACAAGACCACCTTTCCGTATTCTCATCGCGCGTTAAAATCCGACACTGAGAGCCGAGCGATATCGACGAGAGCCGTCGATCTGGCATAGGATCATCAGACGGTGGTTGAGCAATGAACATGCATGGTATTTAACCTAAGGTACGGGCGAACATTTGATTGGCTATTGGACGTAGAGGTGGGCCCAGAGCGAGAGTTCTATGGTAAAGTTTGATTTACAAAGCGTGGAGTATTAATATAAGTTTGGAAGGCTAATATAAAGTCCAGAAAGGCCTAATTTAAGGTTCGGGGATATAATATAAAGTTAAACATTGCGGATAGTATTATTTATCAAATTTCGCGAATTTGATAATTAATAAAAAGAATTAGACCACGTGGAGCAAGGGAAAAAGGACAGAGCCACGTCAATGTTGACCATCTCTCCGTAGGCAGACCTTTCAGCGTTTTTGCGTCATTTGTGGTATCAGAGCTGTTGTCTGAAGTTGTTTTGCTGACATGGCAATCCGAGTTGGTAGAGGTGCTGGAAGAAGGAGGCCCGTTGCCAACGCAGAGGTGTTGGAGATGTTGCAGAGGTTCGAGGCCAGAATAGATGCCATGGAAAGAAGATAGCCTAGAGATCCTGAAGACATCAGCGAACCTGAGACAAAAGAAGCAGAAGAAAATGTTGAAATTCCTCCTGACATGAGGCTCCTTAGAACTGTTCTGGGGTCTGCAGTTAAGCCCAAGATTGAGGTATCGAGTTATGCAGGGGGACCGAATCCAGAAGAACTAGTAGAAGGGATAAATGAATTGAACAAGTGCTTCAATTATGAAGAAATAAGTGAATATAAGAAGGTCAAGTTTGCAGTAACAAAGCTGAAGGGACATGCTGCACTTTGGTGGGATGGAGTGCAGGAAGAGAGGAGGAGAGTTGGCAAGCAACCTATTAAAAGCTGGACCAGAATGATGGCCAAATTAAAAGGTAAATTCTTGCCTAGTGATTACTAGCTGACATTGTATAAACAAATGCAGAACCTGAGATAGAAGTTGTTGACAGTAAAAGAGTACACAGAGGAATTCTACAGAGTAAACATAAGGGCTGGGAAATTCCAAGACACACCTGAGAAGACTGCAGATATGTGAATGGTCTCAAGCTGGAGATCCAAGATGAGATTGGTCTCCTGTCTCCTAAGATAGTGGAAGAGGCCTACCAGATGGCCTTGAAAGCAGAGGAGAAACTCCTGAGGAAACAGTCTTCCAAGAAGAGAGGTACTTTCCGTGGGAAGGGAAGTCAGGGTGGTAGAGGAAAGCCTGCTACACCCAGGGATGGAGCTAACAGTAGCTCACCTCATAATGCATCTACAGAGGATGATGCAAGGGGCAGAAAGGGTTCTTACAGAGGAAAAGGAAGAGGAGGCAGAGACAGAGGCAGAGGTAGAGAATTGAGGTGTTATAGATGTCAGCAAGTGGGACACAAGCACTATGAATGTCCAGAGAATGTGGTGCTGGTTCGAGGAATGTTTTTGTTGCCCAGACTGGAGAAGAGGCGGAGATCGAAGAAGAAATTCTTCTGGAGAGGGGAGAATCCTTGGTGGTGAATAAGGTCCTGTTGAAGCAAGCCAAAGAGGTCATTGAGCCTGCACAAAGGAAGACTTTGTTTCGAAGCATATGCAAAGTCCAAGGGAAATGCTGCCAGCTAGTCATTGATAGTGGCAGCACAGACAATCTGGTTTCCACTTAGGTAATAGAGAAGTTGAAGTTGAAGACAAGGGAGCATCCAACTCCCTACAGGGTGTCCTGGTTGCATAAAGGGCACCAGCTGGTTGTAAAAGAGCAGTGTGAGATAGAGCTGCAAATGGGAAAATACAAAGATAAGGTCCTGTGTGATGTAATGCCCATGGATGTGTGTCATAAACTGCTAGGTAGACCTTGGCAGTTTGACAGAGTAGCAGTGCATGATGGCAAGAAGAAAACTTACAAGTTCTTCAAGGATGGTGTACATCATACATTGATACCCATGGAAGAAGGAGAGCCATCCAGCAGAGTAATTGATCCAAAGACCTTGTTGCTGAGCGGGAAGGAATACCTGCAGCAGATAGAAGAAGGAGAGGTAAGCTTTGCTTTAGTTTTCAAACCTAAACTAGTTCTTACTTCCACAAATATTTCTGATTTACCAGTAGAAATACAAGAGATGTTAGACAATTACTGTGACATTTTTGTGGATGATTTACCTGATGAGCTACCACCTGTGAGGAAGATCAGCCATCAGATAGATTTTATCCAAATCTGCCAAATAAGGCAGCCTATAGAATGACTCCCAAGGAAACTGAGGAAATCAGGAGACAAGTACAGGAGTTGGTGGACAAGGGGCTGATTAGAGAAAGTCTGAGTCCATGTGCAGTACCAACAGTGTTGAGCCCAAAGAAAGATGGAGGTTGGAGGATGTGTACTAATTCGAGAGAAATTAATAAGATCACAATCAGGTACAGATTTCCTTTGCCCAGAGTTGAGGATTTGATGGACTGTTTGAGTGGTGCTAAATATTTCTCAAAGATATATTTGAAGAGTGGATACCATCATATTAGAATAAGAGAGGGTGATGAGTGGAAAACTGCTTTTAATACAAATGAAGGACTGTATGAATGGATGGTAATGCCTTTTGGGTTGTCAAATGCACCTAGTACTTTTATGAGACTTATGAATGAAGTATTGAAAGAATTCATTGGTAAATTTTTGATAGTATATATGGATGATATATTAGTTTTCAGCAGAACTAAAGAAGAACATTTAAGGCATCTTAATCATGTTTTGAAGAAGCTGCACCAAGAGAAGCTGCTAATAAATTTGAAGAAATGCTCATTCATGAAGGAAGAGTTGGTGTATTTGGGTTTTGTTGTTTCTACAGAAGGATTGAAGATGGACCCAGAAAAGGTTAAGGCAATTGTGGAGTGGCCTTCACCCAGGAATGTCTTTGAGGTAAGAAGTTTCCATGGACTTGCTAGTTTTTACAGAAATTTTATAAGAAACTTTAGTAAGATTAATGCACCCATAATTGAGACAATAAAGAAGAGAAAACAACCATTTAAGTGGACTGCTGAAGCAGAAATAAATTTTAAGCTGTTGAAGCAAAAGATAACAGAGAAGCTTGTTTTGATTCTGCCTGATTTTACTAAACCATTTCACGTAAAATGTGATGCCAGTGGAGAGGCCATTGGAGCTGTGTTGAGTCAGGATGATATGCATGTGGCATATTTCAGTGAGTAGTTGAATGACACCAAAATAAACTATTCCTCTTATGAGAAGGAATTCTATGCAATTGTTCAGGCACTGAAGAAATGGAGACATTAGTTGATGTCCAGGGAATTTGTATTGTATTCTGACAATCATGCTTTGTAGTACATTGTACAGCAGCCCAAGTTGAAACATAAGCATGCTAAATGGGTTGAGTATCTCCAAAGTTTTAATTTTGTTTTGAAACATATAAGTGGCCAAGCCAATAAAGTAGTTGATGCTTTGAGTAGGAGGCACATGCTTGTTCAAGAAACAAATTTTGAAGTTTTAGGGTTTGATTTTCTGAAAGAATTGTATAAAACAGATCCAGATTTTAAAGAAGCATTTGAGGCATGTAGTAACCCTATTTTAACAGATAGAAGCCAGTGGCTGGATTATTTCCTGCAAGAGGACTTACTATTCAGAAGAAGCCAACTGTGTGTACCAAAATGTTCCATGAGAGAGAATTTGATCAAAGAGAAACACAGTGGAGGACTTTCTGGAAATTTTGGTACTGATAAGACTTATGAGAAGCTGAGTCACTTTTATTTCTAGCCCAAGATGAGGACAGAACTGGATAATTTTGTGAAGAACTGCAAAATCTGTCAATATGCAAAAGGAAGGAGCCAGAATGTAGGATTGTACACTCCCTTGCCTATTCCAGACAGGCCTTGGGACATGGTGAGCATGAATTTTGTTCTAGGATTGCCCAAGACTCAGAGAGGGAATGATGCAGTCTTTTTTGTGGTGGATAGATTCTCCAAAATGGCACATTTTATTCCATGTTATAAAACTAGTGATGCCACCCATGTTGCTAACTTGTTCTTCAAAGAAGTTGTTAGATTGCATGGGCTGCCCAGGAGTATTGTTTTGGACAAAGACACCAGATTTGTGGGGAAATTTTGGAGGACACTGTGGAAGAAACTTGGTACCAAGCTAATTTTCAGCTCAGCTTATCATCCTCAGACTGATGGACAAACTGAGGTAGTGAATAGGAGTTTGGGAAATTTGTTGAGATGTCTTGCAGGAGAACATCCCAAGCAGTGGGATCATATTTTTCCCTAGGAAGAATATGCATATAATGACTCGCCAAATAGGAGCACAAGGCAGAGTCTATTCCACATTGTTTATGGAATGCACCCCAGAGCAATATCAGAATTAAGAGATCTGGGAAGGGTAGAACTAAGAAGTGCAGATGGTGAGGAATTTGCTTCAGAGATCCAGGCCATACATGAACAAGTGAAACAACAACTATAGGGCAGCAGCATCAGATATAAGAGCAGAGAAGACTTGAGCAGAAAAGAAGTTCATTTTGAAGTAGGAGATCAGGTTTTGGCACAGTTAAGAAAGGATAGATTACCAAAGAAGCAGTACAATAAATTGAAGTTCAAAAAGATTGGGCCATGCAAGATACTTAGGAAGTTTTCTGCAAATGCTTATGAGATTGAATTACCTCCTGATGTTGGAATATCTCCCATTTTTAATGTTGCAGATTTGTATAAGTATGAGGATGATGGTGTAGAAGAAAGAGCAGTAGACAAGGAATAGATTGAGTGGAGAGAGCAGCTACCTCCAGCACAACCATTGCTACCAGATAAAATATTGGATAAAATACCATTCAAAAGGACAAGAGGACAAGAGTACTTTCAGTACTTGATTAAATGGAAGGATAAGCCAGAGGAAGATGCCACTTGGATGACTGAAGAAATGTTGCAAAAGATAGGCAGATCAGTGGAAGAGCTCATGGACAGGAGCCCATGAAGAATATTGCCCTCGGGAGTCTGATGCAGGGGCATTAGACACTAGCCAGAAATGTAGGAGTTTTTTCCACATGTTGTGGCTAGGAGGGTTTGAAAACAGTCAAATTATTACAGCTAGGTGTCAATACCTCAGCTGTCTGTATTATTAGATCAGTTAGAGTTATAGAAGTCGAATGGTTAGGACCATCTGTCATATTTTGGCCTTTGAATAATTGTAATTAGGCTCTTGAGTTACCATAACGGTCCTCACAGAGGAACTGAAAGGACATATGTTGATGTATATAATTGTAATCCCCCGGATTTATAGAGAGAGAGAGCAAGAGGATGAGAGGTTCCCGTAATAAAACTCTGTGTGTTAACAATTGTTTCCAGTTAAATGATTTTAATGTTCGTTGGCCATTGAATTGTCTTGAATTCTTATTAATGAAGAAATTGTTTGATTGAGAAATGATTGTACACTGGTTCGATGTGAAATCGTTGAGAATGGTGATTGTATAATTCCGCATTATCTGTCTATTGTTCTCGTGAATGGGTTGGACAAGCTCTATGAGTTAAATTCCACCGGAGGTCCTCTGTCTGTATCTTTATTGGGTAAATCCCCACTGTACAATTGTAACAAATTCTGTGGAACCAAAACTGAGCTATAGACTGGAGTTAAGGCATAATAAGGACATCCCAACCCCGAATCGACCTTTGGTTAATCACTGTAGCAAAGCCACGAGTGGATTCCCAAAGGCGGATTGCCCATATTGCACCACTTTAGTGGAGAAGGCGGTATTCTCTAAATTGAAGCGATTCCATAGAATCATCGACACATGGCACTGGACGAGAGTAAAAAACCACCTTTCTGTATTCTCATCGCACGTTAAAATCTAGCGCTGGGAGCCGAGCGATATCGACGAGAGCCGTCGATCTGGCATGGGATCATCGGACGGTGGTCGAGCAACAAAGATGCATGGGATCTAACCTAAGGTACGGGCGAACATTTGATTGGCTATTGGATGTAGAGGTGGGCCCAAAGTATTAATATAAGTTTGGAAGGCTAATATAAAGTCTAGAAATGCCTAATTTAAGGTTCGGGGATATAATATAAAGTTAAACATTGTGGATAGTATTATTTATCAAATTCCGCGAATTTGATAATTAATAAAAAGAATTAGACCACATGGAGCAAGGGAAAAAGGACAGAGCCACGTCACCGTTGACCAGCTCTCTGTAGGCAAACCTTTCAGGGTTGTTGCATCAGATCATCATATGCAGAAATTAAATCAATTGCATGCACACATTGAAGCCATAAAAATTCACACATATGAACACAGTGTTTTAACAGGAAAGCGTGAAGCTGAAAACCCCAACTATATGTATATAATATATGTCATATATATCATGTAACAATCCTCATACAAAGCTTCTCACAAGCTCTCAGTACAATACAATCGCTACACACTAACCAGATCCTGATCTAGCAAATCCATGCATCGATCTCTGCCACCTGCTAGCCTGCCTCTACTGCGCAATACATGCTGAAGAATGGATCTGAATGAACTCGTATCCACCTGGCTTGCACTGTGCAATCCTCATTTTCATCTCTAATCCTGTGTGGTGCAAACTCATGCAACACTATAGTCACAACTGATAGTCACACTTGCTCTTTCACCTACCTCTCCACTAGTCTCCACTGAAACTGTCCATGCACTATATTTAAATGATGTATTCTTCAATTGATTTATGAGTTAATAATTAGTGAATTAATTATTAATTAATTCACACCACTCTCACTAGTGTATCAATCAGTTATACTAGATACAACTAGCTCAATTGTGTCTAACTAAGTTAAACTGAGCACAACTCCACCAACTACTTCTACAACTCCACCAAACTCTGTCACATGAGTTTTAACTGAAGTCTCCATTAAATAGCTCCACTTAACCCTTAGGAATAGTGTAATTCCTTCTGTCAGCTCCTGTGCCACATCTATGCACTTAACTAAAGTGCTCCAAGAGAATAAGATAATGTTTAGAGTCCAAATATTATTAAGAGCTAATAATATTCAACATATCTATTTTTAGACTGGCAATCTAAAAATAGATTTCGCCCAATATGTCTAAAAATAGAAGTCTATATATTTTTCCAACTTGACCAACCATCCACAAATAGCATCCTGCAACTCATAGAATATGATCGACATGTCTAAAAATAGACTGTGCACCAAAAATAGCCCGCGGGCCAACTTAGTGAAGGTGACTTCTTTCCACTTAGCTCATCATCTTGTTTCAATCTCAACACTCCCTCTCAACAAGATAGGGATTATCTGCCACCCGGATCCTGCCTCTATGGTATTTTAATTTTCTCCTGGTGAGCGCCTTTGTCAAGATATTAGAATCCTGATCCTCCGTAGGAATGTAATAAAGTAACATGATCTTCTGCTACACACAATCTCTGATATGATGATACCGGTTCGTGAAGCTATGTAGCCTCACCTCATCCGACTGTCTGTACCAAATTCCATATCCCGATGTGCCTTGAGATATCTCAATACATGCTTCCCTGCCTTCCAGAAGAGCTTGGTAGGCTTAACCATAGCTTGTGAAAGCTAGTTAACAGCATAGCATATGTCTGGTCATGTATTGACTAGATACATGAGCGAACCAACCAACTGTCGATAAACAATGGCATCCACTACCTCTACCGATGTAGCATCCTCTTTCCTCCAACCACCAAGAAGAGGAGTGTCGGTAGGCTTGCAGCCTTGCATGTTGAACTTCTCCAGTATCTCCCGGGCATACTTGCCTTAAGACACAAATAGTCCATTAGTGCATTGCCAAATTTCCAATCCTAGGAAATAATGAATGAGGCCCAAGTCCTTCATCTCAAACTCCTTTGCAAGATCAACCTTGCATGAGATTATCAACTGTTCATCACTGGTCAGTATCAAATCATCTACATAAAGTACAATGATCAGCAACTTACCCTCAACCACTATCTGGTACAGGTTGGGATCTGCCTCGCTCTTGGTAAAACCAATTCCAGTGAAATAACTGCATATCCATGTGTACCAAGCACGAGGTGCTTGTTTCAGCCCATACAGCGCTTTTTTGAGCCTGCACACATGCAACTCACTGTTGAAGATTTCAAAACCTTCAGGCTACTCTATGTACACCTCCTCCTCAATGAATCCATTGAGGAACGTAGTCTTCACATCCATCTGATGAATTTGCCACCCCATCTGCGCTGAGAGAGCAAGGATGCTCCGTATGGAAGAATACCTTGCAACAGGTGCAAAGGTTTCTTCATAGTTGATCCCCTCAATTTGTGAGAAGCCCCGGGCAACAAATCTTTCCTTTTACTTATCGACACTCCCATCAGCAGCTTGCTTCACTTTGTAGATACATCTCAAACCTACCACTGATTTCCCTTCCGGCCTTGGGACAATCTCCCATGCACAGTTTCTGACAATTGAATCATACTCTTCCACCATGGCATCTACCCATGTAGGGTCCTCCACAGCTTCCTCAAAAGAGGATGGCTCTGTCATGATACACTTGCTCATCAAAGCCATGTATCTAGTATATCAGTCAGGTAATTGTCTCTGTCTGCACTATGATGTATATGCTCCTACAGTCTTATCTGCATCAAGATTCAGTTGCTCAGCTTCTCTAGTGTGCTTCTGCCCTCTAATGGTTTGCGCTGAATGATTGGTTTCTTCCACTCCATGAACCTCCTCTTGTGGCTGATCCACATCCTGAGGCTCATCCTTAGGAACTAATAACTCCTCATCTGCATGCAAGTGTGGCTCCCTCTCAAGCGAACACTTCATGGCTTTCTCCTCATGAAATTTGATATCCCCTCGCACAACAGTCTTTCGACTATATGGAAAATACACATGATAGTTGTGGGGTGTATTCATGTGCCCCAAAAATATCCCAACCTCTGCGGTCAGCTCCAGCTTCTTCCTGGCATCCTTTGTCACATGAATGTAAACAGGTGAGCCAAAAATATTCAAATGAGAAATATCAGGCTTCTTACAAGAAAACGCCTCTTCGGGTGTACTCATGCCAAGTACTCTATGAGGACAACGGTTTTGCACATGAACCATAGTATTTCATGCCTCAGCCCACAAGTGTATGGGAAGGCCCTGATCATGCAACATCGCCCATGCAGCACCCACGATCATTCTTTTCTTTCACTCTGTGACCCCATTCTACTGTGGGTTATGAGGCTCTATGAGCTCTCTTCGAATTCCTTCTATGCTGCAAAAGTCCTTGAATTCACCATAGATGAATTCACCACCATTATCGCTCCTAAGAGCCTTCACCTAATTCCTCGACTCTTTCTCCACCAATGCCTTGAACTCACAGAACTTTGAGTATGTCTCGCTCTTCTTCTGCATGAAGAAGATCCAGCACTTACGAGAAAATTCATCAATAAATATCACATAATACCTGTGCTTTGCTATCGAAGCTACTGAGAAAGGTCCACACACGTCTGTGTGAATTCTCTCAAGGATCGTCGCGGCGTGACTATCCTTCTCATGAAAGGTGGCTTTCACAAATTTTCCCAAAGTACATCCCTTGCATTGATCTGACTGCGCAAGTGTACCCTTGGGAAGCCCAGTAGAAATCTGCTGCAAAATTTTCAAAGCGCCATGGTGAAGATGGCCCAATCTCCTGTGCCACAATTCGCCCTCATCCCGGCTAACCACTCCTTTTGCTTTTCCTGCCATTGCTACACAGCCATCTACCTGCAATTGATAAATGTTCTTAACTCGAACCCTTATCCTTCAGGTTTCACCAGTTGCCTTACTACGCAGTAAATCCTTTCCCTCGCTAAAGACAACATCATATCCCTTGTCTTCCAACATAGCCACAGAGATCAGATTCTTCTTCAATCCTGGAACATGCATGACATCCTTCAATATGAAAGGTTTACTAGACTCCCTCTCAAAGGAAATGGTCCTGATACCAGTTTCACTGTATCTACCATCATTGCCCATCTCGATGTGCACTCCAAGATCCTTCTCATCCAGATCAATGAACAAATCTTTGTCTCCAGTCATATGAAAAGACGCATCACTGTCAAGAAACCACAATGATCCCATCATACTTGAAACCAAGCATGCAATCAGCAAAAAATCCAGCTCAAAATGCAAGGCTAAGGCCTCTCCAGCTGCAAATCCAGCAGCCTACTTATTTTTCTTCTTCTGTGGACAATTAGTGGTGTAATGTCCGTGTTGGTGACAGTGAAAGCACTTCACCTTGGACATGTCTTGCTTCTTACCTTTCGCACCGGATTGAGAAGGATTTTTCTTTCCCTTCCCTTTCCTTTCTTTGGCAGCCAAAGTGCAATTTTTTTCATCTTCATTCTTCGATGAAGATCCATCTCTGGTACTCTGCCTTATCTCCTCCTGCACAAGATCCGACCAAAGTCGCTCCCATCCTGATAGTTTCTCTTGACCATTGACAGAGTCCTCATGGGAATGAAAACTCTTGGAAAGCCCAAGGAGAGCCAAGCTCACCAATTCCTCTTCATCTACAGTAACCCCCACACTTCCCAGCTCATCCTTGCACTGGAAAAGCTTCGTGAGGTACTTGGGTATACTTTCGCCTTTCTCTATTTTTATTTTCCTGAGCTTATCTTTGAGCACCAACTTCCTCTATTTTCTCTTGTTTTGGAGCAAGTCTGTCAAATATTTCCACATAAATAATAGAGAATCTTTACCATGAAGGCTGGACACTATGTGATCCTTCACACCTTCCAACAAAATCCTTCGACATTTTGTTGTCTTCTTTTGCCATGCGTCAAGTGTGGCAGCATCGCTAGAAGTAGGTTTTGGAATTTCTGCATCTATGAACTCCTTCAACCCATTATCCTCTAGCACTGCCTCCATCTTGTCCTTCCATGCAATACAATTCGAGCTGCCCTCAAGGGAATACTCCAATCGCAATTCGTTGAAAGACATCTCAACTTCGACACCAAGAAAACACTACTGCAAATTCGAATTCCACCAGCACAAAACTCAACCTCTTCAATGATTTGCAATTGCTCCAATGATCAATATAGCTCCAATACCATGTATAAATTATATAACTAATGCATTATACATCCAATATTCTCCTGATCACACACTATTTTAACTTCATGCACAATACAGAATCTCTTCTACCATTGATCATCATATGCGGAAATTATATCAATTGCATGCACACATTGAAACCATAAATTCACACATATGAACACAGTGTTTTAACGGGAAATATTGAAACTAAAAACCCCAACTATCTGTATATAATATATTTCATAGAGATCATGTAACAATCCTCATACAAATCTTCTCACAAGCTCTCAGTACAATACAATCGCTACACACTAATTAGGTCCTGATCTAGAAAATCCATGCACCAATCTCTGCCACCTGCTAGCCTGCCTCTACTGTGCAATCCCTACTGAAGAATGGCTCTGAATGAACTTGTATCCACCTAGCTTTCACTATGCAATCCTCATTGGCATGTCCAATCCTATGTGGTGCAAACTCATGCAACACTATAGTCACAACTGATAGTCACACTTGCTCTTTCACCTACCTCTCCACTGGTCTCCACTGAAACTGTCCATGCACTATAGTTAACTGATGTATTCTTCAGTTGATTAATGATTTAATAATTAGTGAATTAATTATTAATTAATTCACACCACTCTCACTAGTGTATCAATCAGTTAGACTAGATACAACTAGCTCAACTGTGTCTAACTGAGTTAAACTAAACATAACTCCACCAAACTTTGTCACATGAGTTTTAACTGAATTATCCATGAAATAGCTCCACTTAACCCTCAGGAATAGCGTAATTCCTTCTGTCAGCTCCTGTGCCACATCTGTGCACTTAACTGGAGTGCTCCAAGAGAATAAGATAATGTTTAGAGTCCAAATATTATTAAGAGCTAATAATATTTGACATATCTGTTTTTAGACTGGCAATCTAAAAATAGATTCCGCCCAATATGTCTAAAAATAGAAGTCCATCTATTTTTCAAACTTGACCGACCATCCACAAATAGCATCTTGCAACTCATAGAATATGATCGGCATGTCTAAAAATAGACTGTGCGCCAAAAATAGCCTGCAGGCCCACTTAGTGAAGGCGACTTCTTTCCACTAAGCTCATCACCTTGTTGCAATCTCAACATTACTAAAGAGACCAAACCATCTCCAAAATTGCACTCTACAAAAAAAGGCATTTGATATCATAATAGTTATAGTAACTAAAGGACTGAGATTAATATTGTAATTTAGGTCAGTGAATATTGTAAGGAGAGATGATCCAATCATTGGTCCAAATGGCAATGGAGGTGTTCCAGAGAGTGAAGGATATTTTATTTGCACTTAAAACAATTCATTAATATGTCACCCTATATAGGTTAAATTATTATTATTATTAATTGTGAAAAATGATTAAATGAGGTAAATATATATATATTTAATAAAGCATATAACATGATTCTTAACTATGAAGATTCACCCCATTTTACCATGGAGATTCTTATCCTACAAATAGACTTTGTTACAATACATGGGTCAACACCATGGCTTACTAATACCACATGTCCAAAAAACCATAACTCATGTGAATATGACATTTTTTTTAATTAATCAATTTAATTAAAAGGGAAGAAAAATATTAACTACTTTTGAAAAAAATCTTAACCCTTTATGTGACTACTACTAAACCCCTACAATACACTAAATAGTTTTTTTATAATTAAATTAAAATTATAAAAAATCTATTCTAAACTAAGCACACCTATGAATATAAATACTAGAAATGTTTTGGGAAAAAAATCATATATATATAAAATAAATACGAAAGCTTCTCAATCAACTTGCAACCCACCAATGCTCAAAAATACTTCTGGTAATCTCCTTCTCACTTAGAAGGGGGAAAAATCTCATGTGAAGATTTTTTCTTTATTTTATTTTTTGTAAATTTATGCAGTTGATTTCTATTGATAGTAAAATATATTACATAAGAAGGCACTTACCTAGAGTATCATGATTTCCCTCTAGGCTCCTAGATAAAAGTTGACATAACAGAAACTACAATAGTAGTTTGTAAGAAAAGACTGCCCTACTGACATGCATAAAGACTCAAAACTATGATATAGTCTACTAAGAACCTTTACTTTCCTTATGGATCTAAGTGAGCCATGCTATATGCTAGAGATACAAAATATTTTTATCGAAGTAACATAGGATACACCCATAATCCATTGGCAATACTACAAAACAACATAATATTGGTTACAAAAAAACTACCCTCCAACAGTGAAGACTAGTTTTGAAAGCATGGCAAACTTTTTAGTCCAAAATGATAATTGGAGAATGAGGGAGAGAGTTTTCATCAACATTGTTCTGAACTGGAGCGTTGATGACTGCAGCCTCCTCCTCATGTTCATTGGAGTCAGACTCTGAGTTTGAGACCACAAATCGTTCCACTTGATTCAATTTGACCATGATGTCATCCAAATTATACTTAATGTCCCTCAGTATTCTTGAGCTCCTCCTGAACTTGAAAGAGCTTATAGTTATCCACCTTCTTGTCATGAATTACCATGCTAAGAAATGTTTCCAATTTCTAGTGCAAGGTGATAGAATGTAGGTAGTGCAATCTTCTCCTCTGAAGCTTCCCTCAATTGGGAAGCCACTTGAGGTTGTTGCCTACAATATTTGAATTAGAATAGTATATAAGATCCCTAAATTCCCTAGCTTCCATGTGTAAAATTTCCTTTTTGACCTTAATAGGAGATGCATCGAAAAAATTGGCCACAAATTCCCATCCGAATATATGCATATTCCAAGAAGAAGAAGCTTCTAGAGTGTCTCCCCTGTGGCTAGGTAGTCATTGGCGAGAAGCCATATAGGCATAAGATCTACAAACAAATGAAGGAATGATGACTCTAGAAGGAAAGAGTAGTGACTAACGAGAGGATGATAATATACCCCGGTATGACACAAAATTTAGACCCAATAAAGAACCTAGAGAGAAATATATGTGGGTGGAAGGTGATAAATTAGAAACCTTATTAAACCCAAACTAAAACATACCCATACTTACCAAAATCCCTAACTTTGTATGGACCAGGAGCTGCAAGAGTTAAAAAAGTTAGAAATATCAGGGTTCTAGTGAGACCACGACCAATTTCAGAACCAAATGGAGAAGGTACTCGATTACCACAGTACTCCACAAACCAACACTAGGAATCTAAACAAAATCCTTGCAAGATCATAATTCTAAGGTATCTTCAAGGGTAAAACTTCCATTAGCTCGAAGGACGGACTAAACCTCATGTTTTGTAAAACGGGAAAAATAACATTGACACCTATGAATAAAAGTAAAATGAACTAGAAGAGATTTTCTAACATCTCTATTAAAGAAGATGGGACGCAGTGTTTCCCATATCTTATAAAGACAACAACACCACCCTGCAATGACAAGACAAGGAAATAATAGTGATATAATTACAAAAAATATAACACCATCTTCTTCTATACACCATAGATAAATTATCAAATTAGTATTAGAGCCCTTAGCAACGAAACCATAACCCCTCTGCCACCCTTAAACAAGGAATTTTCATATATTGTATAACACAAACATGAGAAATCAAGTACGATAAGTGAGTTAAGCGACATGAATTCTCCACAATGATGGCCAAGTGTACAACTTGAACCAGTTCTCAACCATTCCAGGACACTTCAGCATGGTAAGCTCATAAATGGGCTTTCCCCTACTATCATAGAAATCCCCTTGCACAACCAATATTCCATGGGAGGGATGATCCATTTTAAAGCAGATAAAGATAATTTCCATGCCAAAACCAAGTTCGAATACATAATTTCACCCTCATATTCGTAGGCATTTAATTAAATTGAACTTGGTTAGGTGATGCAAGTAATATGAATTGTATAAATGCCATGCACGAGCCATGCAAATCCAGGTGTGGAGCCGTTCTCTATCACTGAGGATCCCCACCCTATTAACCAAACATAAAACCCACATGGAAATAATGACTTCTATTGGAAAACCAACTTCAGGAGAAGACCAAATACTACTTAAGTTTCCTACCGAGAATATGTTGCCTTGAAAACACCCCCATCATGGATTTTTTCTTCTACTAATAATTTATCATGTTCAATCCAGTGCTTAACTTCCTGTAGATCCTCCTATGTGCCATCACCGACCAAGAATCTTCCAAGGCAAAGTGTCTCTTAGATTTGCCCCAGTTTTCCAATGAGTCAGCCACCTTATTACTTTTCAGTCGTGTGTAAATGGGGATAACATAGTCAAATTTGGGAAACATGTCATTTATATTGCTAAAAACCTCTTGGAGGTGCCAACTATAAATCAGTTTTTCTATTGAATGACCAAGTAACAATTTTATTACATAGTGGATGATTGTCTGAGAATCATCGTGGACCTTAACCAAGCGATACCCTTCTCTAACAACTATTTGTAGAACCTTCTCCAATGCTGAAAATTCCACAAGATTGATTGTTTCCATCCAGCAAGAGAAGGAAAAACCATGAATGGGGTAAAAATTATCGTCCATAAAAACACCTCCATAGTCTGCACATCCTAGCTTACCCTTTGAAGCTCCGTCAAAGCTCAATTGGATGAAATATTTTGGGGTTGGTGAAAATGATATCTCTCTAAAGATATTTTGACCTTGAATGTAGGAAGGAGTAGCTACAACCATGTTATATTTAATGTTATGTCCCTTTAATATGAAAGCCTCATCATCGTCAACTTGTTCATCCTCTGAAGCAAGCGGGGAAACCAACATTGTTTCTCTGATGTTTTTGAGAATATTTTCTTGTAAGAATAACTAAGACCTATATTTCCATTCAAAGATTCATAGATTTTGCTCCTTCCAAAAGTTCCATAAAGTAAATGATAGAGCTATATGCCACACTCTTAAGACCCTTGGGTGCTTAAACTTTCTCCTAAGCCATTCACCTAACCATGTTCTGATGTTTGATGAACAAGGAAGAGTACGCCTGGAGATTTTTGTGAATAACTCCCACATTTTTCTGGAAAAGGGACAAGTGATTAGGAGGTGATATGTTGATTCTTCTTCTTTATAACATAGCTTATAAACCAATGGGCCCTCAAAACCTTTTCGTCGAAGTCGATCCAAAGTTAACGCACACCCCAAAGCTATCAACCATTAAAAAGTAAAAAAAAATGAACTATATTCCCTCCATAGACTATTCCACAGAGTAGTTGTGTCATTATGCTAACATCCATATATCAAGGAATAAGATTATTTTAGGATAAAATTTCTCACTAATATTCGTCCCCAACAAAGTGTATCATGTTTTGTGAAAAATAGTATCAATCTACTATTGAGAATTTGTTGGAATTCCTCCCACAGATGAGAGTCACTTGAGCATTCCCAGACACCTTTATATTTCCACTATATCCAACTGTGATCTTTATCTAGATTCTTCGAGAAGTATACCACCTTAAAACTTCTCATTCCCCTCTAGCGATGGATATTTTTTTCAGGAATCCTCCCATAAGGATGTCGTCGTCGCCCTTATGATCTCCCAAAATTCATATTTTTTCACCTGATCCTTAGCTTCCTATGGCTAATTTTAGACATCGATCCTCATACTCTTCCTTCAAAAAATAATTTCTCCTCCTAAGTGTGTAGAGGAAAATATTTTTATGACCAATTTTTTTTCCATACTTCAGGACCTCCCTAAACCCATAGCCACTACAGATTCATAGCATAAGCATTACTAATTATTAAAGGGTCATGAATGTATAGCCCACCAACTATTTTTGCTGCAAATAGCTTGTTCCATCCTACCAATTCCCACTTGCATGTTTTAGTAGATCCTCTCCACAAAAAGTTACTCCAGATTGGTCTCAATTGCTACCACACTAAGTTTGGAATAGTCATAACTGATAACTGGTAATTTGGAAATGCTTGTAGCAATGTTTTAGTCAATATTAGATGATTTGGGAAGTTGAGTGCCCTGGAAGCCCAATTTTTTACTTTTTTTTTATCCCTTTATGCAATGTCTTACCATGTAGTGACCCTATTGTGATATAATACAAGTGATACTCCCAAATTCATGGAGGGGAGGTTTCCTCTTCTGAAACCCAAGGATATGCTTAATCTGAGTGGTATCACCTCTAGATAATTGAAGAAAAAAAACTTTGTTTTATCACTATTCACTATTGTTCCTAAGGCTTCCACAAAAATTTTCAAAATTATACCTATTATTTTCACCTCTTTCCTAGTAGGTAAACCAAATGATATAACATCATCAAAAAATTGTTGATTATAAATAGGAATATCGGCTCCATAGAGACAGAGACCATAGATGTATCGTAATTTACTCGCTTTTTGAAAAATTCATTCAAGTCCTTCCATAGCTAAGATAAAGAGAAAATTTGAAAGAAGATCCCCCCACCTCAATCCTCTTGAAGGATAAAAGGTATGAGAAGGTGAACAATTAATCCAGATGGAGAAGGAAACTAATGAGATAAGAGACAACACCCATGCTAACCATTTTTCTGAAAAACCAAAAGCTCGTAGAACCAGGATTAGATATGTCCAACTTATTTGATTGTGAGAATTAGATAAATCAAGTTAAATAATCATACCTGTACATTTTGGCACCTTAAGATAATGGATAATTTATTGCATCACAATAACACCATCTGCAATCTGATGCCCCTCTATAATTTCAGTTTGGGTTGAATATACCAATATTGGAAGAAGTGGTTTCAATTTGTTAAATATTACCATATAAATAATTTTATATAGCACAATTCATAAATAAATAGGTTTGAAACCCTTGGGGCTCTCAGAACGACCTACTTTTGGAGCAAGGGAAAGTAAAATTGCATTCAGATTTGGGTAGATTGATCTAGTCTTCCTTGATTCCTTAGATACCTCCTAGGTCTCTTTTTCTAAGAAACCCCAATATGCCTAATAGAAATATATTTTAAATCCATCCATCACAAGATCCTTATTCTTTGGCATGTTTATAACCACCATTTAAATATATGACAAGGATATTGGTATTATTAACACAATATTTTGTTCATTATTGATAATTCTTGGTATATGTTGAATAAGTGTGTTTATGGATAAATTTATACCTTAGAATTTCTCAATCAAAAGATCATTAAAATAATTAACTAATTCAATTTTTATTCCCTAGTGTTGTAGTTTTCTTTCTCCATCCTGAATTTATATTAAGGGAAAAAATTGTATTATTATGGTGTCACTGAATCATAGCATTATGGAAGAATATTGAATTACGGTCACCATACTTAAGCCATTGTATCCTTGAATTTTGTTTCCATAGTGTCTCTTCTTGTTGCCTTCTGTGCTCTAAATTTTGAAGAGTCACTTCCTCTATAGTTGCTAATTTTTTAGATCTACCCTCAAGAATAATTCGTTGTTGAATACTTGGCATTTTATTTTCCAATGCTTTCTTGCCTTAAAAAATGTTTCCAAAGGCATGCTTATTCCAATGTTTGATCCTATACTTCAATGCTTTCATTTTTAGTTGGAATGTGTGCATTTTATCAGTGCCTCAAATGTCTAACTCCTTCCAGCATTTGTCTAGATATTCAATAAAACTTGTAGTTTGGATCCAAAAGCTCTTAAATCAAAATGATCGATTTAATGGGGTTTCTTTCAAATCTAATTCCAATCTAATGGGCTAGTGTTCTGACCTCATACAAGTAAAAATTGAAGCTTATACAACTATATCCTTTTGGACCGCTTCCTATAAAAACATAAAGTGATTTAAATGATAGGTGATCTAGTTTTTTCCTCCATGATGGTTATTCCAAGTTAAAATCCCATTGTTTGTTGGAATGTCTACCAAGTCTAAATTTTCAATTTACCCATCAAAATAAACTGATAATTGGTCTAACTTACGAACACCTCCTTTTTTCTCCTCTAACAATCATATGAGATTAAAATCTCCTCCAACTACCCATAGGGAATTCCCTATCAATTGTTTGATCCCATGTATTCGCTGCAAAATGACCCTCTTATCCCTTGCAATGAGAGGGCCTTAAAATGTCGATAAGAAAATGATATCCTTCGCCCCAACATATCTAAAGATTCTTGTAACAATTTGAGAAGTACCTGACTAGTCATGGAAAAACAATTCATTTGGATTCCACCAAACTACTAGGCCTCTCGCATCACCCCTCACATCCAGAGTCATGGTCTTGCATCCTTTCCAATAGTTACTTGCAATTTGGATAATTTTTCCCCTCATAATTTTTTTTCTTATAATATAAAAATAGTTGATGTTTCCTTTCTAATTCATTCTTTTAAGATGTCTTTGTTTCCCTCTAATATTAAGCCCTTTTATATTCCATGAAATTATTCTCATTATGAAAGGTTGGGTTGAGACGATGAATATTTCTTCAAAGTTGTTGCTTGATCCAAAATGAATAGGATTTCTCTGATGTGTTGTCTCGCTTCCTTCTTAGGTTTACTCACCTTACTTTTTGATTCTTTGGTAAGGTACTTAAGGATAATTTCTTTCAGCTTGTCCTTAAAGGCTTGGAATGATTGGGCTATTGAGTCCCTTGATGGGTTATGTCGCTTCATTTTTCATCGAAGATAACCATTTGCATTGAGATTTGTATTTTCCTTATTCAAGTCTCCCAAATCTCATTGAGCTAATTCATTCACCAGGGTAACTAAAACCATCTCCTCTTCTAAGAGGTATGATGACATTTGCTTGAACAAAGGGTCTACTTCCTCAAAACCTAGTAGTGAATACAAATAAAAAAAACTCCTTGTATATTCTCCTCTTCCTCTAATTTGTGTTTTATCACATTTTTGTCCAGGGTTGATTTTGTAGGTGTCACATCCATATGGGTGTCCTCCATGTTCTAAGAATATTCCTTCATGGCATCTAGTGATGAAAATGGGTTTTTTTCCTCCACCGCATTTGAGTTAGAAAAGTTGGTTCTTGTGGTTGTGTCTCCTTGTTATGACCCTGGTGAAGCTATCATTTTCTAACTGATATCCTATTACTTGGTCCTTCTTTCTCAATGAACATTCTCTTATCAAGTGACCATGGTCATCATAGAGCCGATATATAAATGGAACATGTATGTAGTCTAAAGGTTGATTTTATGCCTCTCACTGATAATCTAGCTTGATGGAATCAACTAACGACTGAGAAATATTCATATACACACATCCTAGAATATGACATTTTCCCTCCCTTTTAGTTACCTTTGATACTTTGACGAAGCGCCCTAATGCTTTCTCTATCCCTTCTAGGACTTTTTGTATCCATAAATCAAGTGGAAGTGAATATAGTCTAACTCAAATTGGTGTTGCTTTGAATTCCTCCATGTCAGGGTTAAAACAGGCTTCCCATTTTTTGATATAGAGGCTCGCATTGTTGTAGAAATAGGGTCTTCCCAGAAATATTATATCTTTATCTTCAATATTGGAGAAAATAACTATAAAAAACAAAATTTTCCGCAATCTCAAATCCACCTCCCCCTTTGGTTGTCAGTTCTGTTGTATCCAACATTCCAATGGGCCTTCTTCGTAGGTCAGATTCCTATGAACTTGGAGATAATATCATGAAATCTCATGCACTTCCTGTGATCCTCCAGACATCACGTTTGAATGATAAATCTATGGTTTTGAGAGGCCTTAGAAATACATTGGCTACACTGACCCACTTTTCACTTATCACCAAGAACAGGAAGCTACAAAAGACCTAAGAAACCCCCTTAAAGACCTGATTTTCATGCACCATGAAAAGGAATACCACTAAGAGAATTTCGAGATGAGGGGTGGCCCCCTCCTGCCTTTGGATTCATGTTCTACGACTCTATGTCATGTAGTCTCTTGAATGTATAATCTAAGTCGGGATTGAAAATGAAAATAAAATCCTAACCCTACTACCAAACTCTTAGTTATTCAAAATTGATACTCCCTCCATAACAAATATTCTCATTCATTTAAACAATACGTGTATCATTGTTGAATATTTCTTCTTTTTTATCGAATTAAAATAAACTATTTAGTAAATATCCTCTATAAAGAACAGAAAGGAAAAGTTTGCAATCACACTATAATTCTTTTTTGTAATATATATATATATATATATATATATATATATATATATATATACACACACACACACACACACACACATATATATATGCTAAATTTTGTGAGTCCTGAGATGACTGCATGCTTAACCTTTGGTTTGAGAAATTGTGATCCAAAGACATCTAAGCCGTCAAAATTACCTGAGGATCACACCTGACCTAAGCCACAACCACCCTTAACATGGCTAGATTTTTTCCCATATAGTTTCGAACCAGTGACCATCACATCACTAAGCGCCTTAACAATGAACCCCATCACTGTATATTTACACCCAGTGGGGTTCCAAATTAGTTTTTTCTTTTATTAGTTGACCCATGGGGAAGTTTGAACATAGAATATCAAGGAACATAACTCTTCATTATCAAGGTGATCACCACTTGAGCTACTTTCCATGGGAAAATATACAATTATATTGAAAAAAATATATATCCAATATAAAAAAACATATATATATTTTTAAAATATAAATATATTAATAATTTAAAATTTATTTTTATATTTTTTAAAATTTAAAGATATATTTTTATGATAAATTATTTCTCTATGTCTTTTCCGTGAATTTTTTTTTCTTATATTCATTTTCACGATGACTATAATAATAAGATTTTTGTATAAAATCCACATATATTCAACTGATCTTGTAATATGCTAAAACAAAATACTTGAATCTATTCCACAAATTGTGGAAACCAAATATGATCGCATAATCACATGAACAAGAAAGAAAAATAATTTCCATCGCACAACACAAAGATGTATCTCAGGAATGCCTCAGCTAAAAACCATGTTTGCACAATACATCCAAGGCATCCTGGTGACTTCGTGCAGGACCTGTACAATTTTCTAATTATAAAATTGCTATTTTACTTCCCTTTAATTCCAATATCAGCTAGGTCTTCCTTATAACTGACATGCAACATCTATTTATAGCAAATTATCAATTATCTTATTGATCACTACATGTGAATTAAATCAGATTTAATTCATTGGACATCTCACTAGCTCATCCATCAATTAGATCTAGTTAAACTTATTTTAACTCAAATAATTAATTTAAATAATTACAACTCAAAATAAAATGCAACTCGACCCCCTAAAACTTAGAGTGAACTCTACATTCCTCCAGTTTGACACCCAACTCGAATTAATTAAGCTAACTAAGTCTTCCCAACTCACTTTACTCATACAAGTTATCATGTGATGTGGAATTAAAATTTCCTTATAATTTAATTAAGAGAAAATTAAATTAGAATCCCTTTTGATGCCATTTTCAACACTACCTCTCAACAAGAAATGAATTTAACTCTACCCTGATCTAGTACCTTTGGAATGTTTTTCATGCAACACTTTTCTCTAGTGTTGTTGCTACTGCAACTTCTGATACTAAAAAGCATCCAAACTAAATCGGTATGATGCATCTATTAGTCAAGTCTCTGAATAATACTAACTACTGCACTATCTACTGAAAAATATGCGTTGTTGCTAACTTTGCACTCTCTCATATGCACTGTTACCAACTCTGCTATGAGCTCCTCAGTATCTGACTGGTACTAGTCGCTACATTTGTAACTTTGTCATCTGACTGAATCAACCGCCACTGATTCATCCTACTATTGTGTATTTTTGGCTCTCTATAAAGATAATGATCCATGAGACAAGACATCTCAATGGACCTTGCCCAAATTTCTAAACTCTTGGGACTATGACTTCATATCGCCCCACCTCTCACCCATTAGGGGATTTTTGAGGTTTAAAATGGGCCTCCTAAGAAAAATGTACAACCAAAATAAAATTTATAAGAACCAATAGGATTCAAGATGCTGATGTCAAACATGGGGGATGATTCACCATTTTTTAAGTAAAAGGGTAAAAAGATTAAAAAATAATAAAATAATAAAACTACTTTTTCAACTCATATTTTCAACTTATCCCCCAAATATTTTACTCTAATTTCAAGAGTGAGTACTCGTTGGATGAAAATTTTAATTCCTCATCCAAGTAGTACCCATGTTGCATACTTTTGATGGACCCTGCTACACGAAAAATGAGAAATACATGAAAAATGTGATTGCAATCACATTTTTCATGTATTTCTCATTATTTGTGTATCAAGGTACATAAAAAGTATGCAACATGGGTAATCCTTTGATGAGGAATTAAATTTTTCATCCAATGAGTACTCTCGCTCGAAATTTTGAGTAAAAAAAATGGGAGATAAGCTGAAAATATGAGCTGAAAAAAGTAGTTTTTTTCTTTTTACCCTCTAAAATTTGATGATGTAATAAAATATTATTTTTATTATTTCCACTATTATTTTATAATTTCCTTAGGATGCACATTTTAGACCTCAAAATTTCACTAAAGTTGTAGGTATTCCTGCATGTTCTCCCTCTTCCCACTTGGCTTGAAATTCCCCCCTACTGGAGGTCTCTGCTTGAGTGGATTCCTCCACTCAATATCCTCTCTGCTTCTCTAATTATGGTTGCTCCACAACTCTATGAGGCTTCTTCTGAGCTTGCATGTTGAGAGGTAGTTCATGCTCCCTCTCAACCACCAAGTCTCTAAATTTTTCCTTGCTTCTCAAGGATTTTCATGCATCTTCAACCTCGAGAGAAGAAAGGTTCTTGACTCGCACACTGATTTTCTTCACCTGTCCCGAGGCGATGTGTCTACGGAAAACCTTTCCTTTTATAAATATCACATCATAGCCACGGTCTTCCAATACTGCTACGGAAACAATATTCTTCTTTAGTCCTGGAACAAACAATGCATCTGTGAGTCTGATAGGGGAGATAGAATCCCTCAAAAGTTTAATTTTACCTATGTTGGTTGTGCTATACCTCCTATCATCTCCAAACTGTATGTTAAACTTGAGTTATTTCTCCTCCAATTCACTAAAGAGATCTCTATTCCCCATCATATGGAATGAGACATTGTTGTAAAGATACCACATGCATCCCATTATAGTTTTTTCCATGCATGCAATGAGAGTGAAATCAAGTTCAAACTGTGAAGCTAAAGCTTTACCTGCTACTTATACTGCAGGCTCCTTCTATCTTTCCTTCTGTGGAAATTTCGTGGCATAATGCCTAAACTTGTGAAATTGGAAATGTAATGTTCCCAATTTTTAGCCTCAAGCTAAAAGGAACATTATAGTTTGCATATTTTCATTTTGTTCAATAAAATGGGTAAGGAGACACCTTAACCCCTTTTATATGGAGAAATAACACTCCTTGTGTGAAAGGAGGAATAATAAAGCAGCTGAATTGAGCACCACATGGTGTGAACAGGATTGGATCATGCTTGATCTAGTCATTTTAACCAAGTCAACTAAAACTGTCTAGATACATTGAACCTACTTGGACAGTGTAGTTTTAGTGGAGGCTCCACTTGAATGACCTAGAGGCAAGTGTGAATGGGGCCCATGGTGAGAAGAGTTAATTTTATTTATAAGGAGGAGATGGCAGCCCATTTTCATTATGCATTAGCTTATTATTTTCGTAGTGTCTGCAAAGACTTGCATCCCCGGGCTGTTTAGCAGGGTTGTAATGTTCTTGAACCCAAGGGTGTTCCCGGTCGGGAATCCCTACCTCATCCTCAAGGAAGGAGATGGATTGAGCTTTATTTCCTCATTTTGGCATTTTTCCAAGCTTATCCCTTCAACTACAACGTTATTTTGTTGGGCAGAAAACATTGTGTTGCTGGGAGCAGCAACAGAGGAACTCATAGAGTCATTCTTGGCTTGTTCTTCAATGGAGATCTTGCATATTATTTGGAGGAGTAGTAGAGGAGACTCCCGAGCTTCATTTCTGATCTTTGGCACCAAGCCAATCACTCACCACCTCTCACAGCGCAGTCTTGGGAAGAAACTGCGTTATTTTATGCAGGCAGTTGCTGGGAGGGTCATCAGAGCTTATTAGGAGGAGTGTTTTTGAGTGAAATGGATCAACCCTTTGCTTGAGAACATTATCAGAGGAGGGAAAGAGTATTTCAGATCTACCATAGCCTCATTCTCATTTTGGTTCAGTTGCAGTGACAAATTATTTGTCACATTGTACATTTTCCGGCGTTTCTAGCAATCTCTCCTAGATTGGGTAGAAATCCTGTATTGGAGCCCATTATTCTATTCTAGGGAATTTATTTATATATTTCAGCCATATTTCATGTATATATATCTATTTCAGTAGCTACCATAATATAGACATCATTTTCACTGCTCTCCGACATTTTGTGCAGTTGCAGCAACTCATGTATTTCATTGCTTGATCATTGGATATTGGTTCTCATAGCTTGAGTGGCTTTTCCCTCAAGATATTTCTGTATATTATAGCTGATATATTAATAAAAATGATGGCTTCATTATATTCCATTTATTTATGTGTACAAATTTTCAGATTTTCATGATTGTGTTCATGTATTGCTGCAGGCTCTATATTTGAGTAGTTTCCTAAGGGACCTAGTTTGGGGAGATCTAAATAACCCCTCTAGGCTTATCTCTTTGAGCTCATCTTCTGGAGGATAATTTTTTAGTGAGTTAACAAGGGGATCTAGGCCCCCTTTCAGCTTATTTTTACACTTCCTCTCTTATACAGCGTCCTTGAGGACCATTTTCCCAAAAATCCCAAAAAGGAATATTATAGTGGTATTAGAGCATCAATCTTGGCTCAGGCTATGTAGCCCAAGATTATATGCCAATAGAAGGATAATCTCTTTATTTAGAATATGATATGTATAGAAAAAGAGGAATGACGGAAGAGGAGGTTTCCCTTCTTCTTTTCCAGACCATGGAGGGTAGCATTGAAGATCTTGAGGAGATAGAAAGGGAAAACTGGAAAGGTTTTCTGAGAGGGTTTGTGGATGGAGAAATCCCTAGCTATTATGGGTGTGAGCACTCAACCACACATGTATATCCACAGCATAGTCCATTTCCCACTTGCACTGCCGAGAGGATGGAGGAAGGAGATGAGGCCATTGGAGCAGCAGCGCTGTAACTCAAAGGTATGGCTCATGATATTTGGTTTAAAAATTATGTTTCATGTTATCATGCAAATTTAGAATCATATGATGGATTCACTAAAGGATTGGCGAGAAAATTTGATGAAAATCACTGTGAATCTCTATGGGTCAAAACATCAAACACTTTGCATGCATTGGGAGGAAACATGAAACAAACTCCATTGCTTATTTCCGAAGTGGATGAAGACATGTATGATGGCTTGCTAAGGCCAAGATCCCCCTTTTGTGAAGGGCCCTCTTCCATTTTTGAATTCACGAAGGTACTTCCTTCAAGAGATGACCAAGATATAGGGTCACTCCTTGATGATGAGGTAATCTCACTTATTGATGGAGAGGATGAGCATGAGAGATCTAACAGTGATGTCATACTAGGAGGAGATCCATCACCACATGGAGGTGAAAGGGGAGCCATTGCTTCCATGGTAGGAGTCCTTTTTTCTATGCAAGGGATTCCAAGTATTTTAACATGTGGGAACCAAAGCACAATTTCGGAGCCATTTGCAGCAGTTTTTGAGAATTGTGAGATGGAGGAGGAAGATAAGGATCAACATCAAGGGTTGATACACCCCTATCTACTTTGGGAAGTATTTGCACAAGAGAAGGAGACTATACAGTGCAGTGGAGAGAGGGAAAAATCAGTCCTCTTATACATACAGTCCACTTTTGATCTTGATGTCTCACTGTATGGTGGCATTCCACCTAGAAGGCCACCTGATTTAGCATTAATGAGGGGCATCTTGTCATTTGGTTCACCACTCTTGGATTCCAAAGAGGTGAAGACATTGGAGGAGTCCAGCACATCACAGAGAGTTTGGGATAAACCCAAGGAGGAGGGAGACACCCTCTCATTTTCAGTATCACCCACTCTCATCAGTTATATTGCACTGACAGAGTTTGCTTCAGGGATGGAGGATGGCATCTTCATGATGCAGGATGACTGCTCCACAGATTTGATGGGGAAAATGATACTTCCTTTGAGGGAGGACTCTTTCATACATAGGATTGGATGGAGGCCACTCATGCTTACTTTGATCCAGCTTGGTAGATTCCTTTTGGATGACGGCTTCTCATGGGAGGCCAACTTCCAAAGGACACCATCATTATTTGAGCATGAGCAACTGCATGATGGGCATGGCAGCATTTTGGAGGATGAATTTGGCATGGGGGATTTCAAAGTAGCAAGCAGCAGCGTGAGGGGAGCTTCACATGCTAGATCACCAGCGCTGTCTATGAGGAGGATTGATTCGTGTGGGAGGTCTCATGTTTTGGTAGAGTACTCCCAGGATCTAAGTGCATGCATGATTTCGGATGACCCAGATGGAGATGACCGGTACATGGTGGTTGATATGGTCATCTATTATTATGACAGAGTCTTCTTGACTAGGACTTCTAGTCTCAAGAAGAAACTATTACATGTAGCACATGAGGAATTCCTAGCTATGCACTTGGATGCATACCTTGCTTTGCTAGAGGAGTTCATTTGGGAGGGCATTCAGCATGATCTATATATGCATATGGATAGATGCATAGCCTAAATGATTTTGGAGAGGTTGGCACAACCATTTCCCAACTCATTAGAGGTAAGGGAGAGAATTCAGATGAGCCATTTCAGCTCAAGGACCGGAGTACATGGTGAAGGAGGTATATAATCTCATTTTGATTTACCTTCCTTTACTTTATATGAGCAAATTGATGAGCTAAGGATGATAAAACCTCCTTATGCTCCTTATTATGATGTACTGGTGGCCCATTGCAGCAATGGGAGTGGCTATTTTCATGATGGTTTGTGGGGGAAGCCACATGCTTCTTGGTGTGCACCATTGGCACCAATTTGTACTCTCATGTTTTCACCTTATGAGATGTTTGTGGCAGCAAAAAAGTGGCTGGGAAAGCACTTTTTGTTTTTAGTTTTGATGCAGGTAAGAGGTGCACTGCATTGGTCCCATGAGTGGAGTAGTGACCCACTCGCTAGTTGTCTTATGACAGCTTATTTTTATTGCATGTTGCCTCCTTGTATTGTTGATGTTTATACATTCACGAGGAGCACTATTGTGAGAAAGTTGTATATTTTGGGACAGCCCATTGGGAGCATGATTCTCCCCATTTTACATGCTTTATATTATAGGAGACACCATGGGAAAACCATGATTTCCACATTACTACTTTTCTCTTCTTGTGGGAAAAACCACTTGGAAAACTTGAGGGGGAATTTCATGGCTGATTTTCTTAATGGGGAAGCTTGTGCCATTCTTGGAGGCCATACCATTTCAGCCCAAGGACAGAGGCAGCCCCATATTTACCACAAATGGAGGGAGAAACACCTTGGGAATCAAAAGCCCAACTCTCCATTCAGCCCCAACACATTGCATATACCAGGGGTTGAGATTTTTATATGGATGATAGCATGGATGAGAGGATCATCAATGGGTATAAATTTTTCCCATGCATGTCATAACTCCTACCTTTAGGAGGCCATAGCACAGTGAGAAGGTTTCCACCTACACCTTCTATCCTTCCATGATGTGCACCATTCTGGTTTGCATACTTGGGAGGAAGCATTGGAGGACAGATTTGTTACAAGATATCTTGAGCAATAGTGGAGATTGTTGATGAGGGGGGCCACAAGAGAACAGGGGGGGGAATTTTGTTCTCTCTATGTAGTTGCTTGAGGACAAGCAACATGTGGGAGGGGAGGACTGTAATGTTCCCAATTTTTAGCCTCAAGCTAAAAGGAACATTATAGTTTGCATATTTTCATTTTGTTGAATAAAATGGGTAATGAGACACCTTAACCCCTTTTAGATGGAGAAATAACACTCCCTATGTGAAATGAGGAATAATAAAGCAGCTGAATTGAGCACCACATGGTGTGAACAGGATTGGATCATGCTTGATCTAGTCATTTTGACCAAGTCAACTAAAACTGTTTAGATACATTGAACCTACTTGGACAATGCAGTTTTAGTGGAGGCTCCACTTGCATGAGCTAGAGGAAAGTGTGAATGGGACCCATGGTGAGAAGAGTTCATTTGCTTTATAAGGAGGATATGGAAGCCGATTTTCATTATGCATTAGCTTATTATTTTCTTAGGGTCTGCAAATACTTGCATCCCCAGGCTGTTTAGCAGGGTTGTAGTGTTCTTGAACCTAAGGGTGTTCCTGGTCGGGAATACCTACCTCATCCTCAAGGAAGGAGATGGTTTGAGCTTCATTTCCTCATTCCAGCATTTTTCCAAGCTTATCCCTTCAGCTACAGCGTTATTTTGTTGGGCAGAAAACGTTGTGTTGTTGGGAGCAGCAACAGAGGAACTCATAGAGTCATTCTTGGCTTGTTATTCAGTGGAGATATTGCATATTATTTGGAGGAGCAGCAGAGGAGACTCTCAGGCTTCATTTCTGATCTTTGGCACCAAGCCAATCACTCACCACCTCTCACAATGTAGTCTTGGGCAAAAACTACGTTATTTTATGCAGGCAGTTGCTGGGAGGGTCATCAGAGCTTATTAGGAGGAGTGTTTTTGAGTGAAAGGGATCATCCCTTTTCTTGAGAACATTATCAGAGGAGGGAAAGAGTATTTCAGATCTGTCATAGCCTCATTCTCATTTTGGTTCAGTTTCAGTGACAAATTATTTGTCACATTGTAAATTTTTTGACATTTCTAGCAATCTCTCCTAGATTGGCTAGAAATCTTGTATTGGAGCCCATTCTTCTATTCTGGGGAATTTATTTATATATTTTAGACATATTTCATGTATATGTATCTATTTCAGCACCTACCATAATATAGACAGCATTGTTACTGCTCTCCAGCATTTTGTGCAGTTGCAACAACTCATGTATTTCATTGCTTGATCATTGGAGATTGGTTCTCATAGCTTGAGTGGCTTTTCCCTAAAGATATTTTTGTATATTGTAGCTGATATATTAATAAACATGATTGCTACATTATATTCTATTTATTGATGTTTACATATTTTCATAGTTTCATGATTGTGTTCATGTATTGCTGCAGGGTCTCTATTTGAGTAGTTTCCTAAGGGACCTAGTTTGGGGAGATCTGAATAACCCCTTTAGGCTTATTTATTTGAGCTCATATTCTGGAGGAGAAGTTTTTAATGAGTTAACAAGGGGATCCAAGCCCCCTTTCAGCTTATTTTTACACTACCTCTCTTATACAGCGTCCTTGAGGACATTTTCTCGAAAATCCCAAAAAGGAATATTACAGAAAACACTTGATGTTGGGAAATTATTTCTTCTTGCCCTCTCTCCTGTGGAATTATTTCCCTTGGATTGATTCCCTTTTACATCTAATGTAAAATTTTCCTCTTTTTTTATGGAAGAGGTCTCGTCTCTATTGTTTCGCCAAATCTCTTCTTGTACCAAGTTGGACCACATTCTCTCCCACTCTGGTAGCTTCTCCCTCCCATTTACTAAATCCTGGTAGATGTTCCAGCTCTTGGGAAAGAATAGAAGTTTTATTCTAACCAAATCATCCTTGAGAATGGTAAAACCAACACTTCCAATCTCATCTAGACATTGAGTGAACTTCGTCAAGTATTTTGGTATTGTCTCACCCTCCTCCATATTGATTTTTCTGAGCTTTTCCTTTAGCGCCAGCTTCCTGTGCTTACTGATATTTTGAAAATAATATGTTAATGCCTTCCACATATTATATTTAGTTTTCTTTCCATGGATATTCAAGAAAATATGATCCCGAACACCTTGTAACATAATCATTCTCGCATTTTCTACGTTCTTCTTCCATGCATCAAGATTTTGAGCATCTGCTGCTGCGGGCCTGGGAATATCACTGTCTATGAATTCCTTTAGTTCGTTGTCCTCTAACACTTCCTCCATCATGTCCTTCCAAGCTATATAATTCAAACTACCCTCAAGGGCATATTTTAGTCTCAATCCATAGAAAGACATCATGATCTGTTGTTGGTCCTGAAGAATAAATCTAAAAATTTGATTCACCCGTTAAAAACAAACTCGGATTATTCTCTTCTATAGTGATTCTTACTCTGCTACCATGTAGAAAATCCACATATATTCAACTAATCTTCTAATATGCTAAAACAAAATACTTTAATCTATTATGTAAATTGTGGAAACCAATTTCGATCGCATAATCACATGAACAAGAAAGAGAAAGAATTTCAATCACAAAAAAAATATGTATCTGGGGAAAGCCTCAGCTAAAAATTGTGCTATCTATATATATAATTAAGTCAAGAATATGAAACAATACAATGCTTCTCTCAGGCTTTAGAGCTCTTTGCACTATCTTTGACTGTCTCACTTTGATCTAAGAATGTTTGGTCCAATACTTCACCAATTCCTTGCCCCTATCTGACCAACCTTTCTCACAAATTCCTAAGGGAATTGAGCCCCTATTAATTAGTAAATTCCCACTAATTAATTTCAAAATACATCCGATGCATCGTGATGACCTCATGCATGACCTATACAATTTTCTAATTATACAACTGATAGTTTACTTCCCTTTAACTCCAATCTCAACTGGTTATTCCTTAGAACTGACATGCAATAGCTATTTATAGTGAATTATTAGTTATCTAATTTATCACTGCATGTGAATTAAACCAAATTTAATTCACTAGTCCTCTCACTAGATCATCAATCAGTTAGAACTAGTTAAACTTATTTTAACTCAAAAAATTAAGTTAAATAATTACAACTCAAAATAAACTGCAACTGGACCCCTTAAAACTTAGAGTGAACTTTGCATGCCTCCAGTTTGACCCCCAAATAGAAATGACTTAGATAACTCAGTCTTCCAACTTAGTTAAATCGTACAAGTTTTCATGTGATGTCGAATTACAATTTTCTTCTAATTCAATTAAGGGAAAATTAAATTAAAATCCATTTTGATGTCATTTTAAATATTTCTTGTTGCCATTTTTAACAGTTTTTACTTTGACCCAAATTGAAAATATATTTATATTTCATAAAATATGTTTTGGGTGTACAATAGTACAACCTTTACAAGTATTTCTTGTTGTTCTAGATAAATCAGCACTATATTAAGCAACAAAATTCTAAACTAAGATCCAAAACCGCATCCTAGAGTATGAACACGGCCGTTATAGTGTTCAAAAAATGCTAGCTTATCGATCATTTAAAAAATACCAAATAAAAACCAACACTTACAAAACATGGTTTGAAAGAAGACTTAAAGAACAAGGGTTAATATTATAACCCCATCCACTTTAAGGTTCCTTTTTCTATACAAACTCCCTCATTCACGAGGATGTATGCCTTTTTTCTGTGCCTGTAGACATGAATAAATGATTTCGAGTCAAACCTTCCTAGCATACGATAGATCCTTTTTAAAATAACTTTGAGTTTGATGTCAGATGGAAGAGAGAAATCGATGATGTGGTGAAAAAGAATGGTAGAGTCACCATTAGTAATGAAATATTGAATTTTTATTTTTGTATCTAGAGACAGACCTTACAAAAGTGTGTATGCTTTGCTTAGTTGTTTGGGGAAATTCCTAGGCCCTAGGAGAAGGGGTATTCCCATTGATCCTAGTGGTGATAGATCACCCCCTTCCCCACTCTTTCCATCCCTAGATTAGTTTTAGCCATGCCATTAGACCACATTATATGATGCTTTTGTTCATTTTCCCACTTATTAAATTCAAATTTTGAAAGTTTGAGCTTCTATTTGGATGAAGGAGGAGAGGATGAAGGTCTGAATTGATTTTAGCTTTAAAGCTTTGGAAATGAGAGTTTCCTTTATGAGACCCATTGCATTCCTATCAATTCTCCTAAAATTTGGTTCCTCCCCTTAAAATATTTGTATATTCCTAGTCAATCAAATTTTTCAACACACACATTTAGGAAGGGAAAACAAAATCCTTTTGAAGAGAGGGTTACCTCTCATGGACCCTCTGTAGCATTTGTCCCAACTTCTAATAAGTTCTTGAATATCATCTGGCATCCTTACTCTACCACTCACTCTTTTAAGAACTCTCTAAAAAAAAATCTTCATGAAGGGGAAAAAGGAATAGGTGGTTGATTGATTCATGGTCATTCTTGCACAACTTAAATCTAGATGGGCCTACTATTCCTCTTTTTTATAATTTTTCTATTGCCAAAATTTTTTTATCAAATAGTACCTAGTAAAATATGTTAATTTTATGGAGTCCATCAGAACTCTAGATCCTCAACTAGATCTTTTATTTTGGGTGTGATCTATCCAAAAAAATCATAGCCTTATAGCCTTCCTTAGCCTTGTAATCTACATTCCCCCAACCACGACCATTTGAATGCTCACTATGAAGATAAGTGCAGCCCGAGAGGAGAGATTGCATCTCTACACAGATTGAGTAGAGTTGATGGGGTAGCTCACCCCAACCCTTCCCAACCCATTTACCAATATGCAGCCATGAGGAGATATCGAACAAAGTGCATCTTCTATATTGGGTGAGACAATCGCACGAATGCTTGAAAATAAAATTTGAGTCAATGGGTGGATTTCCTTGAATAATTTCATTCCAAATGCTTGCTTTCCATTATCAGGATTCCATGTCATATTTCCTTTGATCATCAGAATTGGTTGCTGGAGTAAGCTTCTATATATGTGAACCCCGTTAAATCATGATTGGCACAAATTTAAGGCATTCCATACGATATCCATGAAAAATATTCTTGTGTAGGATGAATTTCCACTGATCAAAGGGGCTCGAAATTAATCGCCACACCAACTTGGTTCTGAGAGCCAAATTTGTATGCATAGTATATTTAATGCCCCATGTGCCTAATGCCTTTAGTGTGCAGATAGTTTTCCAGTTCACTAGGTGGAATCTTCAAAGGAATTTATGGATCTACTAATCCATTCTAGCTCAGACTCTTAGAGGTTCTAAGAGAGAAAAAAAGAACGAGCGAGGGTTGAGAGAACTGATTGAACCATTATAAGGCTGCATGTCATATTGAGCCATTGTGTCCCCCACTTATTTAACATTAACTTGAATTTATCAAGGATGGGCTGCCATCAAGGATGAAAGGAAGGCTTGAGATCTATTGAAATTACAACATATACAAACTTTGTCCACGATTCTTTGCCAGAAATTCCCAATTCTCTTAGAATTGGGATCTAGTAAGTTTTTTCTATGTTCCAGGTGTATAAGTGACTCTTTCCTTCATTTAAAAGACCTCATGAAACTTTCAGAAAGTTTTTTAGGACTTTCTTGAATCTTATAGCGATGATAATGGAGGCTCCTCCCACTAAGATAGTGTCATCCACATACCGGGTGTGATTGATGCTCTTAATTCCCCAAAACTTTAGCATGAGCTCTACACTTCATACTTCCATTAACTTCACATATAACTATAAAAACATATTTAAAACAAAAACAAAAAATTATTAAATATGAATAAAGATCTAATTATAAAAAAATATATTTCTATTTCTATTTTTTTATTAAAAAAAAAATTCTTAAAACAATATATTTAAAATTTTATAACATTTTTAAATACATTTAAAAAATAATAATAAATACTTTCACTTCATTAAAAAATGTTAATCTCAAAACCTCAATCCATTTGAGTCTATATTTGAGAAAATATGATATATATATATATATATATATATATATATATATATTACTAAATTGTTTTATAGATTTCTAACAAACACATAAAACATATATGAGATTTCTCATAAAATACTTTAATTGGGAAGAAATTAGTTAAAATTAAATTATTATTCCCTTCGATTAAACACAATTAAGTTGGCCAACATCCTAGCCCTAGCCAAGACAGCCCAACACTTACTCACATCTTGGCACCTTATGATGGAGGATCCAATGCCTATTTAATTACTTCATTAATGCAATCCATGGCTCAAATACTATAAATTACCAATACCATGTGTGTGAAAACCACATATTGTATACCTAACAACTTTGAATCTATGATTGACTCAAGTTTACCTAACATTGATATGTTTGCTTCTTGAATGCTCACACTACCTATTACTTTCATGTTTACAGAAAGCATTCAAGTGGCTCCACCCTTGGCATGGATTAGGAGATAAACCTAAATGATGAGCTAAGATACATTAGAAAATATTTCCTACTAAGTTGCGATAAAATGAAACATGCATTTAATCACTTTTACAGACAAGGTAGTATAAGAGTGATTATAGGAATCAAGTTTGAGGTCATGATGCTCTTCATCTTTAGAATTTGTTGAATTTATACACAAGCCTTCATGGAGGTTGTATTCAAAATAAACTGAGAAAAAATGTGAATAAACTCAAGGGCATGCACACATACATCCATACATAACTTGCTAACTAATGAAAAGTTACACAGTAAGCCCTTGCTCTTGAACACCCTTACCTAACTAAAAGAAACTTTGTAGTAAGCCCTTTCCCTTATAGGGACTTGCCACCTTGTAGATCTTGCTTATTGATCATATGAGTGTTTTTTCTAATTTTAGTTCATTAAATTAGAGTGGAATTAAAAGTTATTTTGATAATAATAATATATCATCATTACCTATGGTTCTCATTATTTAATCTAGAGTTTATATATATATATATATATATATATATATATATATATATATATATATATATATAATTTTTGATCTCACTAAGGATATCTCTTTGAAATGTGGATAGCAATAATATACAAGGTAACATGGTAATGTTATGAACCAGGTGGATATTGGTGGCCACCTGCCTATTCCTCTTGGACCCCCAACATTTTTTCCTTAATTCTAGAAAACCTTTCTATTTTTGGCAGATTTTTGGGTCCTAAACTTCCAGAACCATTTTGAGGTAATAAAAGATGTTTTTTAGGAAAATTGAGATTGGTGCTTCATCTCCTAGGTTTAGGGTTTCACACTTCTTCTTTATGATATAAAGGCCTTCGAGCCTCATTGAAACATAGTTCAGAAGATATGTAGCTAACACATCTCTTCTCATAGATAAGCTACCATTGTCTAGGCTAGTTTGTTACATTCTACATGTAAACAGTTTCCAGTTCTTGCTATTAATTAATTGAATTTATTTTCTTTCGTTGTATCTTTGTTTTTTGTTTAGATATATATTTCATTTCTCTCCTTCATAAATCTTAATAAGTGGCATTAGATTGGTCTTCTCTTTCTTTATTTTTTTGTGCATATCTCCAACGAGGTTGAGGTATAAGGGGTTCAGACTTGAATTGGCCGAGCCCTTGCAAGACCATCCCTTATGACACTGATGGCCTCCTGTGGAGAGGAAGCAGGATAGCCTATCAAATTATTGCCTAAGGAAGACCTCGATGAAGAAAGGAATGTGATGATGGAGAAATTTCCCATATCCTTCGGTGGATGCCAACAAGTAATGCGGCTTCATCCAACAATCACTTTGGAGGCGCCACCCCCTTCAAGGTACAAGCTAACTTCAATATACATAAATTTGAAGGTTAGATAGATGCATATGTTGAATATCAATTATTATGTCTACTAGAATGTTATTTTTTGGTCCATATCTTCTTTGATAGGGAGAATATCACTTTTTCACTACTTAAGGTCACCCCGCATGTCAAGGACTAGTGGGAAACTTACTATGAGAAAAGTGTATAGGAACCCTCTTTATTTACAGTTTCATCCTCTTGGAACTCCTTCTAATACATTTTCAAGGAAAATTATTACCCTATTGGGATTTATGAAGACAATTACATACAATGTACCACACTATATTAACAAAGGGACCAAGATGTGCATGAGATCACAAATATTTTTCATACTCTATGCAAAGAGTTAGGTATCAAATATTTTGAGCAACATCCGGTGCTCAAGTACCATAGTTTCCTTCAAAAATATATTTAGGAATAAATGGAGTTCATGTACATCTCCTTGCTTGGTGTATCATACTGATATGCTTCCGAGATTGAAAAAAAATAAACAAAAGAAGGAATACTTTGGATCTGCGAATCTAAAGTAGGGAAAGAGCACCCCCAAACCACAGAACAAAGGAAAATTCCAAGGTAGAATGACCTAGTGAAATTCATTAAATTCACAAGAAAAGAATGGCACCATGAAGACGAAGAAGGACACAAGAAATAGGTGTGAGTTCCACAAGTTCCCCACCCACAACACTAATGAGTGTCGCTCCAAGCAGTCATTGGTGGCCAAGATAAAAGATGCAGAGTCTGATGCATGTTCTAATTTTGAGCTAGAACACGACAAGGGGAACATAAATGGGAAGTATATTATTGACATAGAACCTAGTGCCACCATTTCCACCACCAAGGTCTAGAAGACTGAGCTTGAAGATCCAGAAGAGGGTGAGTATCTCTTCCATTTAATTAGAGATGTGGGTGAAGGGTTCTCCACTACAATTCATTTTCAATAATGGGTGAAAAAAGAACCTCATCTCAGTAGAGGTTTTTAAGCGATTGGGACTTATGACCACACCACACCCACAATCATATACCATGATCCAAGTTGATATCAAGTGGCCACCCACCTATTCCATTTGGACCAGCACCATCAATTCTTGCAGCTTTTCACATTCAACACAACTTACTATTTTTAGCAGGTTTTCGGGTCCTCCACTCTCGGAGCTGTTTTGGGGCCTTAATGATCCAGGTGGATATTGGTGGCCACCCACCTATTCCATTTGAACCCCCATCTTCAGTTCTTTCAATTTTCAAGTTGCAACAAAACTTACTATTTTTAGCAGTTTTTCGGGTCCTGAACTTCCGGAGCCGTTTTGAGGCCCTAAACGACATTTTTGGGGAAAACGGAGAGCAACATGGGTCCATGGTCCAATTTTTCTCATTAAAATTTGTACTCCTTGACATATATTTCTAACGGTAGCTATGGAGCGCACAAACGATCTGATGCCAGTTACGTCCCCGGAAGTTGAACCACCAATTTATCCAAACAGGGCCCATAGTTTTGGCGCTTCATCTCCTAGGGTTAGGCTTTTTGAATTTTAGAGTTCTCCATTGTTTCTCAATAATAAATAGGCCCTCGAGCCTCATTGTAACACAGTTCAGAGGTCTGTAGCCATCACATCTCTTCTCAGAGATTCGCTACCAGCACCCTAGCTATTTTATTTCCATTGTGCCTGTAAGCATATTTCCGTTATTTGATATTAATGAAATGAAGCATTATTTCCAATGATCTCTATGTTCATGGTTATTTCTGCATTATGTTGCAGCTCCTGATAAATTTGGATCTGCTGGTATCAAAGAATCAAGTTTTCTCTTTGTTTTTCTTCGCATGTCCCCAACGCGGTCAGGGTATAAGGAGTTAGGGCTCGATCTGGTTGAACCCTTGCAAGATCAGCCTCGCAAACCCCGACGACCTCCCATGGCGGAAGAAAAGAAAGACGAGGGAGCAGGAGATCCTATCAAAATACCGCTCGAGGAGGCTCTCGAGAAACAAAGGAACGTGATGATGGATAACTTTGCTCAAATCCTTCAACGACTGCCCACATATGGCGCATCCGCATCCAACAGCCACTCTGGAGGCGCCACTCCCTTCAAGGTACAGGTAAACTTTGACATTCCTATATTTGAAGGAAAAATAGATGCAGACGTTGTAGATAGATGGTTAAATTTGTTGGAAGGGTATTTCTCGGTCCATGACTTCTCTGACTGAGAAAAGATTATTTTTGCACTCCTCAAAGCCGCCCCCCATGTCAAAGACTGGTGGGAAACCTATCGTGAGCAAGAGGGCGAAGGGGAACCCTCTCTGTTCTCGGCCACACCCACTTGGAATTCGTTCCGAGACGGCATCAAGGAACAATATTACCCTGTGGGGAGCTATGAGGACAAATACATCCACTGGACCACGCTGCGGCAACAAAAGGATCAAGATGTGCACGAACTGACGAATCTGTTCCATACCCTACGCACAAAGTTGGGTATTAAAGATTCAGAGAGACATTTGGTGCTCTAGTACCGCGGCTGTCTGCACAAACACATTCAGGAGGAAATGGAGTTCCTCGACATTACATCGCTTGGCACGGCATATCGCTATGCCGCCAAGATCAAGCAGAAATTTAAGCAGAAGAAGCGAGACTTTGGATCTGCGAATCCGAAAGGTGCCCCCGAACCGAAGAACAAGGGGCAAGGCCAAAGAAATGCGACTCAGAACAACACCACAAATCCAAAGAAGGACACAGGGAAGTGGTGTGAATTTCATAACAGCCCCACTCACAGCACAAACGAGTGTCGGGCCAAACAATCTTTGGTGGCTGAACTAAAGGCACCCGAATCAAATGCATTTTCTGATCCTGAGTTAGAACCAGACAAAGGTAATGACAAAGGGAAGCAGATCATTGATGCGGATCCCAGTGCCATTGTTGCCACCACCAAGATCCAGAAGGAGGGTCTAGAGGATCCAGAGGAGGGGGAGCGCCTCTTCCAGTCGCAGATGTGGGTAAAGGGTTCTCCGCTGCAATTTCTCGTCGATAGCGGAAGCCAAAAGAACCTCATTTCAGCAGAGGTCGTGAAGCGGCTCAGCCTACCAACCATAGCACACCCACAGCCATATACCATCGGGTGGCTCCACCCAGGGAGAGATCTCCACATCCGCCAGCAGTGCCGCCTTCCATTCAATATCAAGCCATTCACGGATGAGGTATTGTGTGATGTTTCTCCTCTTGATGTAGTTGATGTATTATTGGGCCAACCATAATTGTGAGGCAACATGTCGTGTATGAGTCTAGGCCCCGTGCCGTTATTATTATTTCTGGGAAATAACTTGTACAAAGGATACCGCAGGTAGTACCACCTCCCGTCATCTTCTTTTGACTACCGCAAACAACGCAAAGAAGATTTTTCCACTAGGAAATCCATTTCTCCTTACAACTCACACCATAGGGAAAGAACAATATTTGGTGGCCACACCCTCGAAACAAAAATCTCTGCACGGCCGCGTAGATGGACAAAGTCATAGAGGTTCCGCTCAGAGGTTCCGCTACACCGTCAGGACAACACCAAGATCCGCCTCCCCAACACACCACCGCCCGATGCTGCCATACATCCTGCAACTACACATACAGACTCCAAACATGTACTGTTTGAGGCTAATAAAGAAACCAAATTTACTAAACGCATCTAGCCTGTCCACCCGCAAGTCCATGACATCTTCAACATATCTAATACTCAGTTCAACAAAATTTGCCTCATCTCATGGAGGATCTCAACGCAATGGGGACCATTGCTTCCTAAGGAGGTAGGAATGATCCAGGCGGATATCAATGGCCACCCACCTATTCCATTTGGACTAGCACCGTCAATTCTTGCAGCTTTTCACGTTCAGCACAACTTACTATTTTTAGCAGGTTTTCAGGTCCTCCACTCCCGAAGCCGTTTTGGGGCCTTAATGATCCAGGTGGATATTGGTGGCCACCCACCTATTCCATTTGAACCCCCACCATTAGTTCTTTCAGTTTTCAAGTTGCAACAAAACTTACTATTTTTAGCAGTTTTTTGGGTCCTGAACTTCCGGAGCCGTTTTGAGGCCCTAAACGATGTTTTTTGGGAAAACGGAGAGCAACATGGGTCCATGGACCGATGTTTCTCATTCAAAAGTTGTACTCCTCGGACAGATCTTTCTAACGAGCTATTGAGCGCGTCAAACGGAGATCGGATGCCAAAGTTACGTCCCCGGGAAGTTGAACCACCAATTTACCCAAACGGGGCCCATAGTTTTGGCGCTTCATCTCCTAAGGTTAGGTTTTTGGAAGTTTAGAGTTCTCTATTGTTTCTCAATAATAAATAGGCCCTCGAGCCTCATTGTAACATAGTTTAGAGGTCTGTATCCATCACATCTCTTCTCAGAGATTCACTACCAGCACCCTAGCTATTTTATTTCCATTATGCCTGTAAGCATATTTATGTTATTTGATATTAATGAAATGAAGCATTATTTCCGCTGCATCTCTATGTTCATGGTTATTTCTGTATTCTCGTGTTCGCATAAATGCGGATCATACCATCGTGGCTCCACCAAGGGTGAGATCTTCGTATCGTACCACAGCACGCCTTCCCTAGAACATCAACCCCTTCAAATACAAGGTATTGTGTGATGTTTCTCCTCTTGAATTTTATGATGTTTTATTAGGCCAACCATATTTGAGGAAGTATCTTGTTGTGTATGAGTCCAATCCTCTCACTTATTTATTACTTTAGTCAATAAATTATACAGGATATCATATGTAACTTACCTACTACCATCTCTTTTATCTCTGATAAGAAATGCAGTAGGATAATCTCCTATACTGGGAAATTTTCTTTCTTTCTTATGCATTCTCAAAGTAGTGGAATCTTATGGTGACATCCATGGCCCCTAGAAAGGGTCCCTCCATGTAGCATATGTAAGTTTATAAGGTCGTGGAAGAATATGTTGTGTAACCAGCTTCAAAAGTAGAAGAAAAGAGATATAAACGCCTTAGAAATAAGCCACTTCGAGGGGGCAACCTCCAATACATTACATAAATGCACAATTCTTGGATGATACAATTAACAAAACCTCCTTTCTATATATAGGAGTCCATGGGGCCATAATGTAATCCTAGCCGACCTAACAATAATAATTTAAGGGCACAATAATAACAAAATGGGGGTTACAAGGGTACAATAATAACAATAAGGGGTTTAAACTAACAATAATAAGGGGTTTAAACTAACAATAATAAGGGGCTATACTAGTGATATAGGGACCTAACATGCCCCTCTCCTTCAAAAAAGTGTTGTCCTCAACACTTGAGTAGCTCCGGGTGCTTCTGTATAAAATTCTCATCCTCCCATGTAGAATCTTCAGTGGGTAAGTTCTTCCACTTGATGAGATACTCGGAAATTGATCGATTCCGTAGTTGTCGAGTTCTTTTTTCTATGACTGCTTCAGGTTCCAATATGATCTTCCCTTCCCCATCAAGTTCTGGCAATACTGTTTGAACTGGAAGATTTTCACCTATAAGCTTCTTTAAGCATGAAACATGGAACACTGGATGTACTCGCGAAGAAGCAGGAAGCTCCAATTTGTATGCCATAGTACCAATCTTTTGCAACACCTTGTAAGGACCATAGTACTTTGGCGATAATTTATTATCCTTCTTTGCTTGCCTGAGGGACATTTGTTTGTATGGTTGTAGCCGTAAAAATACCCAATCTCCTACATCAAAACTTCTCTCGCTACGATGTTGATCTGCCTGTTGTTTCATTCGATTTTGTGCCAAATTCAGGTTATCCTTTAAGAGTTGGAGAACTTCTTGCCGATGCTCGATGTGATCTTCCACTGCTTGAACCTTCGAATTTTCCCTTAAAGATGATGTGATGGATGGTGGATGATATCCATAAAGTGCCATAAATGGGGTCATTTTTGCTGCAGTATGGAAGGAAGTGTTATACCACCATTCAGCAAGAGGTAACCACTCGACCCATTGTGTTTGTTTATCAGATACAAAACAACGAAGATATCCTTCCAAACATTTATTTACTATCTCAGTTTGACCATCAGTTTGAGGATGATAAGATGAGCTATGAGCTAATTGAGTACCCAAACAAGAAAATAACTCCGTCCAAAAATTTCCAGTAAAAATGGGATCTCTGTCGCTCACAATAACCCTTGGGCTTCAATGTAGCTTTTGAATTCTGTCCATAAATGTAGTAGCAACTGTACTTGCTTTAAATGGATGAGATAATGCACAAAAGTGTGCATACTTGGTAAGTCTACCAACTACCACCATGATGACACTCTTTCCTTCGGACTTAGGTAAACCTGTGATAAAATCCATTGAAATCTCCTCCCAACGTTGACTTGGAATGGATAAAGGTTGTAGAAGTCCTGGGGTCTTAATTGTTTCCACTTTATTTTGCTGGAAAACCAAACATTTCGCCACAAACTTTCGAATATCAGATTTAAGGCCATCCCAAAAAAATTCTTTCTTCACCCTGTGGTAAGTTTTTAAAAATCCTGAGTGTCCTCCTAAAGGAGAAGTGTGCAATTCGAGAAGAATCTTTTGTTTTAGTTGGGAATTCTTACAAAGATATAAGCGATCTTTTTACCATAAGGAATCATTTTTCCAACTAAATGTATCAGATGTACTAGGATCTTGCTGCAACTTTTGAATGAGTGTCCATACATCTTTTTCCTTCTTCCATTCATCTCTTGCTTCGGTTATCCAATCTGGTTGGATAATAGAAATGGCACAAAGCAATGCTTCCACCTCTTCATTCTTCTTGAGAGTGCATCTGCAACAACATTAAGCTTTCCTTTTTTGTAGATTATTTCAAAGTCATAACCCAACATCTTTGTGACCCATTTTTACTGCTCTTCTGACGATAGTCTTTGTTCCAAAAAGTGTTTAAGACTATCATGATCGGCTTTTACCTTGAAGTGTCTTCCCATTAGGTAAGTTCGCCATTTCTTTAGTGCATGCAGTATTGCTAACATTTCCTTCTCATAAATAGGTTTCTGTAAATACTTTCCTTTGATTGGACGACTTTCAAAAGCAATGGGTCTTCCTTCCCGCATTAAAACTGCACCAATTCCATTTCCTGAGGCATCACATTCCACAATAAAGGTTTTTGTGAAGTCTGGCGTAGCTAAGACCGGTGCTAGGCACATTGCCTCTTTAAGACATTCAAAGGCCTTAGTTGCTTCAGGAGTCCATGAAAATGCATCTTTCTTCAATAATGCTGTTAGAGGTGCTGCTATTCTCCCATAATTCTTAACAAACTTGCGATAATACCCTGTTAACCCGAGAAATCCTCGCAACTGCTTTATGGTTGTGGGAACTTTCCATTCCATAATGGCTTTAATTTTGTTAGGGTCCACTTTAACCCCCTCGTGAGATACAATATGACCCAGATATTCCACCTCTTGTACTCCAAAGAAACATTTGGACTTTTTTGCATATAATTGTTTCTCCCGCAATAGTTTGAGCACCCTGTCAACATGTTCAACATGTTCCTTCCAAGACCTGCTGTAGATTAGTATATCATCAAAAAATACTAGCACAAATTTTCTAAGGAAGGGTTTGAAAATGGAATTCATCAACCCTTGGGTTTCCCTTCAATACCCCGTAATTCGACTTCCTTTCCTTCTGAAAAAAATTTCAAGAAAAGTTCTTGAAAATTAAAAGCTACCGTCCCCAAAGATTGTAACCATTGTACTCCTAGTACAACATCAGCAACTCCCATAGGAATGGAAAGCATTGGACTAGTCAATACATATTCCCCCATGGTTAGCTTGATATTATGGCATTTCCCAGAGCAATTTATAGTTCCTCCATTCACAACCATCACGTGGCATTCTGGTGCTGGGTATAGGAAACAATTTAATTCCTTGGCTACCTTACAATGAATAAAATTATGGGTGCTACCTGAATCAATCAACACTATTACCTTTTTCTTCTTGATTTGTCCTTGTATCTTGAGAGTTTGAGGAGTGGTAATTCCCGCCAGTGCATTACACGATATGGTCGGATTCATTTCTTCCTCTTCTAGGGTTGGTTCCCGGTGTATATCCTCTTCTTGTTCATTTTCTTCTTCCTCTTCACAATCTATGTAAAATAATTTCTTCTCAGCACACTTATGACCTTTAGTGTATTTTCTATCACAACCGTAGCAAAGCCCTTTTGCTCTTTTTTCTTCCAATTTTTGTGGTGTCAACCTTATAGGTTGTGGAAATCTAGATGTAGCAACACTTCCTTCTTTATAGAATTGAGTGGTAGGCTTCCTTGTCGCCATAATTTTACATTCAACTTTTCTTGCCAACCTGAATGCCTTCTCCAATGAATCAGGTTCCAGAATGCGAACTTCATGTTGTATGTTATCCCTTAAAAAATTTCGCCTTTGGGCTAAAATTCGCCCCTAAAATTTTCCCCCGATTGGTGTTGAATTATTTTTACAGGCATCTTAGAACCCAATACTCGATATGTATTCTACAATATTCCCTTGGAATCAATTCAAATTGATTCTTCAAACAAGACTTATGCAATTCGGAAAAAAAATACACACCTTTTTCTTGTTTTTGAGGAGCTCGATATTGAAATTGGATTATCTTTGTGATTGCAGCACTTCAATATTTGATTTTTGGTACCAACGTAGCCCTCTGAATTATCTTTTGAATGCCACAGGTCTGACCTAATTTGGATTCTCCAAGACAAATTTGTGTCCAATCTCCCACAATGACCTAATTATGGACTAGTTCAGTAGAGCGAACTTGTACGACTTTCCACGTGTCAATGTTTCATCCTTCGTCTCTGAAATTGATAGCCAAGAAACTACAGTCCGTGTACTTGCGACCACTTTTTACAGCACTCCAATCCGATGCCCAGAGAGAGAGTTATTGAACTTTTCCCACGATCACCTCTTTGAGATGAAATTCAAGAGCTTGAAAAAGCACTACCTTCCACAGATCATATCTCCAAAAATATTGCGAACCAAGCTCTGAAATATTTTGACGAATTTCTTCAGGATTTCAAATTTGCACCATAATAATTTCAGATTCTGAACCTTCGTAGAAAAAAATTTATAGTGCAAATGCCATGATGACCTGTTTAGGATCCTGAAAAAAAAACCTATATTCCACAGATCATATCTCCGAAAATATTGCGAACCAAGCTCTGAAAATTTTAGAAAATCTTCCTCGGGATTTCAGCTTCGTACCCTAAAATTTCAGCTTCTGAAAATTCGTAGAAAAAAATTTATAGCGAAAATTCCACGATGACCTGTTTGGAGCAGCGAAACCCTAGAATCCAAAGCTCTGATACCAAATGTTGTGTAACCAGCTCCAAAAATAGAAGAAAAGGGATATCAACGCCTTAGAAATAAGCCACTTCGAGGGGGAAACCTCCAATACATTACATAAATGAACAATTCTTGGATGCTCCAATTTAAAAAACCTCCTTTCTATATATAGGAGTCCATGGGGCCATAATGTAATCCTAGTGGGCCACAATGTAATCCTAGCCGACCTAACAATAATAATTTAAGGGCACAATAATAACAAAATGGGGTTACAAGGGTACAATAATAACAATAAGGGGGTTACACTAACAACAATAAGGGACTATACTAGTCATATAGGGACCTAACAAATTATTTTAGTTTGTGTCATCATGGTAATTTTGGTGTCATTATGTATATATATTGTGATAATATGGATTTATTATGCAGACGAGATAGCCTCCCATGAATTTCACTAAGGTATGATTTTGATCATGTCTATATTTGGTTTATATAACATGACATTTTTGTAGGAGATTGAAGATAAGAGATGACAAGAAGAATGGTGGATTATATTTTATGTAACTCTCCTTACAAATCATTTGATCGGCCGCAGAGATGAGTATTCTCCCGATATAGAGTATACATTGAGAACTTTGAAGGCATATATTAGAAGTTTCAAGGAAGAAAACAACAGGTTGATTGAGTCATAGGAAATACTTTCCAAAGATTAAGAAATGAAAGAAAAAGTTGAAGCAGTGATCCTTTAGAGCCTTTAAGATTTGAAAAAGTAGGGACAATTGAGGATTAGTCATGGAAAAAAGGAAAGGAAAAATGGGGAATATGGTAGTAGGTTTCAATTAGGATACAAGTTGGACAAGGATGATATAGTTAGAGGTGGAAAATATTTGAATACACCTAGCAGAAGAGTTAGCACTCATGGATTCTATTCTAGCTCCGGTTTTGAGACACATCATCATCATTACTGGCAACATCCTTATAGGAGGAGTGAGAAGCAGTATCTTCTAGAAGAGTTCAAGAAAGAAAAGCCTCCTACTTTTAACAGGGATGTGAAGAAACCAGAATATGCAAAAGCATGGCTACTTGGGATAAAGCAATTCTTAGAATTTCATGATTATTCAGAGAATATTAAAGCCAAGATATTATTCTTCAGTCTCAAGGGAAGAGAAAATATATGTTGGGAATATGTGAAGCGTGTCAGAGGCGTCAAGGTATAAGAGTTGAGTCGACATGAGTTTAAAAGAATATTTAGGAATAAGTACCAATGTGTGAGGTATTATGATGGAAAGTCCAAGGAATTATATGAGTTGAAGATGGGTTCCATGATATATGAAGAATGCATGACTATGTTTCTGGAGTTGTTTAGGTATGTGACATATATTAAGGATGAGAAGATAAAGGTCCAAAGATTCATCAGTGGATTGTCTTTAACATTTAAGTATTATATTGAGTATGATGAGCCTCAGTCATTGGAGGAAGTCACTGGGAATCTGAAGAATTGTTATGAATAGTCTAAGCGTAAGTTTGAGCCTAAGCGAGATTGGAAAGGTAATGACAAGACTAAAGGAAAGTGGGATAATATGCAAGGATTACCTCATGATGCAGGTGACAAGGAGAATGTGGCACCTTATAAGAAGTTCAATACAGTTGAAAGAGGACATGGATTTTATTATGAGGAGCATAATAAGGGTGATGGAAGGAAGCCTTTACAGTGTTGGACTTGTGGTGGAGATCATCGTAGGAGATATTTTCTGTCACACCAGGGTGGTAGAACTTAGGTTTACAGTGCTTCAGAGGCAAAAATAGTTGGATATGTTGGGTAGGGAATTCCTCGAATTTATGTATCAGTGGCTAATAAGAAGGTTGATCATCAGGAATCCATTATTGAGATGGATGGTAAGCTTTGTGATCAAGTTGTTTCTATTTTTTTTTATCATGGATATAACTATAGTTACATAAGTCCTAACCTAGTGGATAAGTGTTGCTTGAATAAAGAAGTGCATGTAGAATGTTGGTTGGTGAAGTTGGCTACAGGGACCAAGAGAAGAGCTCATCATTACATGATATCTTGTGCATTTGAGTTAAATGGTTCACCTACATTACCACATCTAAATGTGCTTCCTTTAGGTTCATACAATATACATCTGGGCATGGATTGGTTTTTCATTCACGGGACTAAGGCGGAATACTATGACAAGAATATTGAGTTCCTGGATGATGATGGGGAAAGGAGAATCTTGTAGGGAAAGAATAATCCGACATAAGTGAGAACAATTACAACTATGTTGGAAAAGCGTAGTTTCCGGAAAGGATGTATATTGTTTGTAGTTCATAGTTCTAGTGATAAAGGAAAGGATGTTGAGGATGAGGAAGTCTTGAATAGATATCCTATTTTGTAGCAATTTAAGAATGTGTTTCCTGAAAATATTTTAGAGTTTCCTCCTCATATAAAGGTGGAATTTTCTATCAAGTTGATGTCAGGAGCAGCACCAACATCTAAGGCATTGTACAGGATGAGCACTCCGGAGTTGGTTGAATTGAAGTAACAACTTAAGGAAATGCTTGAAAAGGGATACGTAAGGCCAATTGTGTTTCCTAGGGGTGCACCAATATTGTTTGTAAATAATAAGGATAGTAATCTCAGGTTGTGCATTCATTACAAGCATTTTAACAAAGTAACTATAAAAAACAAGTAGACATTGCCACAGATTGATGATTCGTTTGATCAACTGAAGGGAGTAGTAGTGTTTTTAAATATTGATATGAGATCATGATATCATAAGGTGTGCATCAAAGAAAAATGCATTTGCAAGACTACATTTCGTACCAGGTATAGGCATTATGAGTTTGTGGTGGTTCCATTTGGTATTACTAATGCTCTGACTACTTTCATGTGTTTGATGAACAATATGTTGTGCATTTATCTGGATAAGTTTATGATAGTGTTTATTGATGATATATTTATATATTATAAGAATGACGAAGAGAATGCAGAGTACCTGGAAGCAATATTGAGATTGTTTCTAGAGCATCAGTTGTATGCCAAGCTCATCAACTACATTTTATTTCATATTGAAGTTCATTACTTGGGACATGTTGTTTGCAAGGAAGGGATAGTAGTGGACCCAAAAAATATTAAAGCTATCATGCAGTGAAAAAATCATAGGAATGTGGATGAGGTCAGATCATTTATGGGCTTAGAAATTTATTGCAGTCAGTTCATCAGGAACTTCTCACGGATTAGTTATCCTATTACATATTTACAGAGAAAGGGAAACAAGTTTGAATGGACTAAGCAGTGTGTATCTAGCTTTGAGAAGTTTGAGAATTTGGTTACGAATACTCCATTCTTGAAGATCGTAGATCCTAATAAAGAGTTTATGGTATGTATAGATTCTTGTAAGGAAGGACTTGGTGGAGTCTTGATGTAGGAAGGGTAGGTGGTATGCTATGAGTCAAGGAAGTTGAATGAGCATGAGCGAAACTATGTCACTCATGATCTTGAGTTGGAAGTTATCATTCATGCATTAAATATGTGGAGACATTATATTCTTGGTATTTTAGTGTCAGTATTTGCATCCTGCCATCAGTGATCAAAATATACTATTTTCATATTCATATTAGGGGTCCCACTTAGAAATGTTTTATCATTACAATAGGTCATGCAAAAAATTAGTCATTGATGGTAGCCCTAGTCCAAAAAAAATCACTCTTACTTAAAATTCATTTTCTTGCTGGCACACTTCCATACCTTGTTGATTGTACATCATCCATAAAGTCAATTCATCATGTCATGTCACCATGGAGTCCAGTCTTGTCAAGGTCATCATTAGGTTTTCTAGGGTTTTCATGTTCCAATATAACTCCATTCCATTGCATAAGGCTAGCAAGTAAAGGGTGATCAAATAAAATCTCTTCATCATGTGAAGACGATTTGTAAAGAGAAATGATTATTTCATCATGTAATTTTGATTCCAAATGTGAGTTTCATTCCAAGATGTAATTTTATTTTTATTCATGTAATTTTATATCAATTCAAATGTAATAAGTACTCAGTCTCCCAAAAGCTTCCATCTCAGTTTCACATGCCAAACAAGCACATGTCAAAGTGCAAGAGTTTTTATTTCATCAATTGATCAAATGTCAAAGGGAGTTGTCTTTTCCCAAGGGTGCCCAAATCATCATTTTCCACAAGCACTAACCCTAATTTCCTCTCACATTAAGCTAGGGTTTGCTATGGAATTAGAGAAATTTGAGAAGAGGAGGCATAAGGTAGGTCATATTAGTAAGTATGAGGTAATTTCAGCTCATAAACATCATGTCTCCATCATTTTTCAATAATTCATTCCAAGAGTCAAATTATTTGCCACTCATATGGCCATTTTTGCTTCAAAGTATGTTTCTGACAAGACAAAGATAAATTTGATACAAGTGAGAGATTTTTTTGTCCATAATAGGTCAAAATAGAAAACCCTCCTTCATTTTTTACACAAGTATCATGGTTTGGGAGAGATGTCAAAAATACAGTTGCTACAAGAGGTTTGTTGCACTTCTGGAGTGACCTTAGGAAAATCATTTTTTCTCTTAGATGGAGTGTCCAAATGAATTTATTGATAAGTCTTGTGATAAATATATAGAGATATATTTCCAATGAGCTATCTTGATCTCAATTTGGAGTTGAGGAAGGCGTCCAAAAGTTGCCTGCAACAGTGCACTGCATTTTTGCACCCTCATTCTGCACGTTTTGACCAGTCTTGCGAGAATAAATTTTTGACATGTCCAATAAATCCCATTTTGAAAAATAAAGGAATATTTGGAGATTATATAGGATAAGCTTTCCAAAAAGCTATCCTGGTCCCAATTTGGACACCAGGAAGGCACCCAAAATTAGTCTTGAATATGGAGGGCACAAATGACACAGTGAGGGCACACATGACCATTTTGCTGATATTTTTTGGTTTTCACTGAAATTTTGAATTTAATTCAGAAATTCATATTTCGACCTATGTAATTAATGATGGTAAATGTAATTATGTTGTGGATAAGCTACCTAGGGGTAGATTCATTAGGTAAAATTTTTCATTAAGCCAAATGAATCAGTTTGAATGTATTTAGGGAGGAGTCACTTAGAGCTCCCTACACTCTAGGTATACATTCATATTATTGTGGATCAGCTCCTCAACTTAGGGATTCGACCCCTGAGGTTGGTAGAGGTTGTTTGAGGCCTATATCATGTAATTTTTTACTCATTTTCAAAGGTTGGAATGAGTTTGGATGTTAGCTTATTGATCAAGGAACTATTGTACTTAGTTTTGACCAGTTAATAAAGAAGAGTTGTAGCTGTTTTTTGGGATACATGTGGTATTATGTTTATAATTATTTTTCCTTCAATTTTATGTGTTATAATTTTGTATTCATTTTCATTCCATCTCTATTGTATGATTTCTTTCAATTTGATAGGAAGAACACATGCTTTCTCATGCTCTGTTTAGGGAAAGTTATCATAATTTGTCCATTTTCCTCTGTTTAGGAAGAATACATCTCCCATGCTCTTCATAGATTCTCATTAGTCTTAACTCATTATTCTTAAAAACATCTCATCACAATCATCTTTAAAGTGGTAAGCCTTATGCCTACCTTTCCCCATTGAATCTCTATAACCCTATCTCATTTTCCCTAACCTAGCTCCCTTGACCTAATATCTTCATCAAGTGAGAGCCAACCCAATCAAATCAAAAAAACCCATGCACTTATATCTAGCCTAAAAACCCTAATTCCTCCAGCCCTCTGGTTGTGACCTTGTGGAGAGAGCCCTCTCCGACTTGGTAGGGCTAACTACCAAGTTAAAATTTTGGTTTGTGGTTACCTCTGGTGGGATTCCTTCTTCAGCCTTGGGAATCTGGCAGAGTGCTAACATTCTGGTGTCTTTGTCGAGGAATGAAAGGTCAAATATTCCCTGGGAAAGAATGACAAAGTTTAGATCTAATTGCTGATGGTGGACAATGGTCAGATGCATATGAAGGCTGAACCATTCACCTAGTGTCTTCAACTTGATGTAAAGAATCCACTGGAGGATCGAATTTTCCATTAGGAAAATGGAAAAACCTCACACAAATATCAGGTATTCAAAGTGGAATTGTATTCGAGATGTAATATGATTTCTTGTAAATTACTTTTTTTTCTTTTCTTGAAACTATCCTAAATTTTTTTCAGAGTTTTTTTCATGAAAAAGATGATCAAAGTCTTGATTTTGCCTATTTGAAGAGTGTAAATACCAAGTTTCCATTTGATTTTGATCAATATCAAGACCTCTTACCTGAAAATTGTGCATATCCTTTTCAAGCTGATGAACCTCAAGAGATCAAGATTAATCCTATAACTTATCTACATACTCCTACACCTTTTAAAATTCCAGATAGATACAAACCACTCATCTTACCTCTTATACTCCATGATTTCCCTGAAAATTATTACAAATATCTTCCCATGTTTGATGGAGAATATGGTAACATTGCAGGTTTTAACCCTGAACATAAATTATCTACACACGAATATTATAACAGAAAATAAACAATAGCGAGAGCATAAAACATAAAATAGATAAACACAGAGATTTTCCCCTGGCTCCCAAATCGGGACGACCAGCTTGAATTTTTCATTATATTCCTTTTAGTGTTACCGTTAGCCATCAGTATTTTTTACATGTTAGTGATGACTATATCTTCAGCTGAGTTTTCTAGAAACTGATTTCCTTATGTCAATATGTCATCCAGAAAACCCTCCCAAAACTTTTTTCGCCTTTCTACCTATGCATTCCACCCCTAGCAAAACCACAACCTCCTTGTCAACAATCCTATCTAACCTCAGTCTTATTAATCTGCCCATCAGCCTTAAAAGGCAAATCCACATATGTTTCAAAGGTCTCCCCTATGTTAGGAAGTGGCGTTTAGGACATTTCACCTTTGAAAATCATCAAAAAAATGAAGTTGACAAACAGCCTTAAGTCACGCCACTCATATTCCCTAGGTCTCAGCACTGCATGAAGCCCATTCTCAAGCTGACTAGTAGGTTTTTCACTGTGTTCTATGGTTCTACAAAGACAGGAAATATATTTCATCTCATGGAGTAAATGTTTGAGTTTACAGTTAGAGGAACAGCTGCTTCTAAGTGTATTATGAGCCCGAGGTAAAGCTGCAAAACAAAGGTCACTCATCAGGTTCTTACAGCTCTTTCCAGCATGAAAATCACAGAAAGAAAGGGTCACCACTGTCTCAGCTAAATGGTAAATTGTCAAGGCCCAGAACCTCCTTCATTTACAAGCAGAGGGTTAGCGTGCCTCCTTCATACATAAGCAGAGGGCGCAGGCCAGTGTTGACTCAGAAGGTTGCAGAAGTCCAGGTTTGCCCTTACTGAAACAATGAAACAATATCTTCAGGTTTCATGAATGTAATTGCTGACCATAACAGGATTATAGTGGAAATATGATAAGCTCAAAGGAAAGGGGAGTTTGGCATGATAAAGGAGGTCATCTGAAACTTTCAAGTCAGGTGAATGGTTGAAACTTTAGAAGGCCTGTCATCAGTGAACTTTCCAAAGCATAAGGACCCTGTCTATCCATAAGATCAAATAGAACAGATGATAAACAATGCCATTACACAGGCAGGAGAAAGTGCTTGGTTTTTTCAAGGAAACACTGATCTTCATAGTCACAAAGTTTGTTTGTTAAAATAATCAATCATAAGATGCAACAAGCCAAATGTTTAATTCACCCTTAGGATAATGCAGGGAGACAGTATTACTCTGGCTAGGGTTTCTGCTGACACACAATGATGCTTGCAAGTGAACATGCTTAAACTGATGTTTTCCAAGTGGTCTACTTAACATCACCTTCAGAGAAGGCTGTCTCGAAAAAGAATTGTTAAAAAACCTTCAAACACCTTATCTAATGAAGAGCCTCCTCCATGCATGAGTAGAGGGCCAAAACTACTGCAGGGTGCTGAAACTGATTGATGCAAGAAAGCAGTGGAAGGACACCAAAGACTGAAACAAGGTCACTACACAGATGAATGACAGTTCTGATAATGTTAAGATACTGATACTCCTATTTTTAAGAACTACCTGTCAGACAGTACATCTAGTTGAAAGGAGAAGGTATTGAACATATTGTATGCTATGAATGCCAAAGGAGCAGTTGACTTAAAAAGGGTTAAAGACATTCCATGACCACTTATCCAGAAATCAAAGGAAATCCTTCTGAGAAAACAAAGAAGTCTAGGGTGAAAGGATGCAACCTAAAAATTGTATTTACAGGCCAGAGAAAAACTTGTGAAACACCTAGAAGCAGCAATTTATCATTGGGAAAGTAAAACAATGACCAAGGTTGAGTCATAAAATGCATGATGACAGGTATGCAATACTATGAATAGACAAAGAGACAATTTTGAGCATATGTGTGCCACTGATATCAAAAAGAAGATTTTCTCCTTGAGGAAAGGGTCAAGCAGCAAAACAATATCATATGTCAAAAGTCCAAAAGAGGCGCCTTTCAAGAAGGGGTGTTTACAACTTTTCAAATATTTTTGGTGCATTATGAAATAGTCCTTCTTTGCTAAACAATCACCAAGAGAGGGAGGCAGTGAACATATGTCCAGTCATGAAATGGTGCTATTGACAAAAAGGGTTTTAATATACTGATCAGAACAGAATAAAGACTGTGTGCCAAAAAGCCCTGTTTTCATATTTTACAAGTTTGTCTTTTCAAATGAGGAGGCAAATGGGTATATGATCCTATGATTAGGCAGAAGGAATTTGTTTTTGATGAATTATCACTGTTTATATTCCCTAAAACAGACACAATGGTCATCATCCCAAAAGACAGTTTCAGCACAAAGATACAGTATAGCAAAAGCAGTGACAGGGATGTGGCACAGTGAGTTGTAAAGCAGAGAATCATGTTATAAAAAGAAACAGCTAGAAGAAGACACTTACAGTCCAGAAGGAAACCTGTAAATCACCTAAGGACCAAGATTGTTAAACTGATTGCAAGGGCACCGGTGGTCTCCTGTAAGTGATAAGGCAGCCTTCAAATACCTTTGACAGTTTTTGAATGACCTTTTCTTTTGTTGACATTGTCACCTAAAATGCCAAAAAGAGGGACAAAGTCGAGTTTTTGAAATGTCTCTCTTATGAGAATAGGTATGTAACTTCATGAATAGGCAAAGCAAATGTGATGAACTATCACTGTTTAAAAGGAACAACTTGATGCAAACACATTTTTGTATCATTTAAAGAATTGCCACTGTTTGACCGAAAAGCTTCACTATGTTCAAAAATAGTCATAGGGTCTTTATTTTTTTTAATATAACCGTTGAGGGAGTATCAAAGGAATGAAATAGAGGAGTAGTAAGTCACTTGTGAAATCAAAAAAACCAATTGCCGCAGCTCCCAAGCATCACAACGTGTTTTCAAGAAAACTGAGGTTTTCTGCACTGGTTTAGGGCGGTGCGACGAGCCTGGAACTTGGCGCGACGTGCCTGTAGGCGGGCGCGACGTGCCTGTAGGTGCCCGCCCGACAGCACCTCACGCCCACCCGACACCTTCTTCCGGCGCGACAGGTTTTCTCCAGAGGTTGCCGCGCCCCTTTTTCAAGCTGTCCAGGGTTTCTTGCACCCTCTCAAGCGGGCATCCACTAATTTCGAGGTATTTTTATGAAATCCCATCAATTGCAAAGTGTTGATAAGTGACAAACATGTTTGAAAACCCCGGATCTTGCCATCTTTGCTAAAAACAAAAGCAGTTTCCTTACACAGTGAGATAAGGTAATTTAAGAGGGCCGAGGTTGTTAATGAGAGTTTAAAACTTGGAGGCAGGGTGATAAAGTGTATTGGTGCATATCTCAAAACTCACAAGCCAAGAGTGTATGGTCTAAATTACTGTTACACTGATTCTTCCACCAAAGCTAAATTTGCTCTTCCCTTGCACTATATTACATCATTGTGGAAAATTGTTGACAGAGAGTTTTCTAAGGGTGAATGTTACATTGAAGGGCAGATTTAATTAATGTTTTTCTAGCTCCGGAGGCAGGAGTACAAAAGCAGTTTTTGTTCTCTTAAAAAAACTTCACAAAAGAAAGAAGCCTTTTTTCGGGAAAACAGAGTTGTTAATGTTTTGAAATTTGATATTAAGACAGAGGTACAGGTTGAAGACTTATTGACAAAAAGCTTCCAAAGATGACAGCATAGTAAAGGACAGAGATTGTTGATGGCTAGATTTTGACATTAAGGGCAGAAGTACCAAAGTGGTGTTGATTTTCTCAAAACTTCACAAGTGAAAATGGCCACTGTCTAAAGGGCAGAGTGCTTGGTGTTTACATTTGATTTAAAACAGAGGTGTAGGTATTATGTTGATCTCTTAAGCTCACAAAGCAGAGAGTTTATTTCCTAAAAACCACTATTGCACTTATTTTTCACCTAAACTAAGTCTGCTTGTTCATTACACTACATTGTCATTCTGAAGATTGTTGAACAGAGTAATTTTGAGGGTGAAATAAGGCCATGTTCTAGAAGGCATTTGTTGATGATCAAGTTTTCATTAAGGGCAGAGTTATAAAGGCAGTGATTGACTTCTCAAAAAGTCACAAGTGAAAGGTTTTTCCCTTAACACAGTGGGCTAATTTTTCACCTAACCACAGAGTCTCTTTTCTTTTCCCACTGTGTGGTCTCCACAGAAGTCTGCTAACAGGGGCATGTTTCAAGGTAAATGACCTAAAAGAGCAGGGTTATAATTTTTGAAGTTTGGTTTCAAAGACAAAAATACAAGTGCAAGCAGGCCTCTAGCAAAGTCACCAGAGGGGGATTATTCAAGACTGTGCACAGAAGATCTACAAAGCAGTTTCTCACACATAGTGCCATTGATAAGAAGGTTGCATAGCTGAAGTGTATCCAGATTTGAAGAACTATTGTTAATAAGTGTAAAGGGGGTTTATTCAAGGAAGCCTTGTTGCATTCTATTCAAAACCACAGTGACCATATCTATCCAAACAGTCTGGTGGCCTGTTTCAAACCAGCCGAGCATTTCTCATATAGTGAAGGCAATTTGCCTCTTCCAAAGCTTATTTCAAAGTCAGGATGCCTCCAAAACGAGATCACAAAGGCGGACAACATAAGAGATATGAGCCTATCTCCATAGAAGAAATCAATGCTCATCCCTCAGTACTTTTCAATTTCCATGAAGTAGGCTGTCTTGATTTCTGTCAGAGGATAGAGGAAGTCAAGAGTTTCTCACCACTTACACATTTGTGCACTTTGAAATTCAAGAACAAACACTTCCAGCTTGCAGGTCTTGACTTCAAAATCTCCCCAAGGTATGTATCCAAGGCTACTAAGATCCCGTATCATGGTGAAAAGTGGTTTAAGCAAGCACATCTTGATCTGGAGGATTATAAACCTTTCATCAAGCCGGAACATAGGGAGACCATCACTGCTATTTTTCCTTTCTCTTATCTTTTTGACAGTTATGCTCCACTGATGAAGGCCATAATGAGATACTCCACTTGTGAAGGGAGGTTTAGCCAAATCTTTGCCTATCATGTTCGCTTGTTGATGCATTTTACCAGGAGCAGACAATTAAACCTCCCATACTTTTTGTCCAAGAGCATAGAGAAAATGGCAACTACTGTCCAAAAGAAAGCTCCACCTCAGCAAATCCCTTCTCTCTTTCACCATTCCTTGATCAAGATCATTTTCTTACACCAGCTGGAGAAGAAGGGGGTTTCATGGGAGTCATTCATTAGCCATGACGATTTCGCCACTGTCCCTCCTGTTCATGTGTCTCTTACTCAGCCTGTCCATCGCCCAGTGCCTTTATCTAGTAGGCCTACCCCTAAAAAACTCAAGATGATCAATGGGCAGCCAAGTACACAAGGAGAAGGAGAGGGCAGTGAGCCACAGGGAGAAAAGGAGGATGATGAGCAGCAGCAGCCAGATTTAGAGGGACAACAGCAGTTGGATATCATTGGACAGCAGCTAGAGGTTGATGAACAGCATCAAATTCAGGGAGAGGGACAGCAGCTAGAGGTTGATGAACAGCATCAAATTCAGGAAGAGGGACAGCAGCAGATAGAGGTTGAAGAGCAGCAGGTTGAGCAAACACTTGAAACATCTTTTGAGCCACAAGCTGGACAGGATGTTGAGGGAGGACAGCAAGCTGAGGCTGCCTCCTTGACGGTGACTAAAACTGTTCCTAAGAAGAGGAAATTGTCTAAAAGGACAACTTCAAGCTTGCCAAGGAGAAAGAGCGCTAGATTGGCCTTCAAAGGCAAAAGTACAGTTGGAGAAAGCGCCAAGCTTAGAGGTAAATCAACTGTCATCCCTATCCCAAGCGATGACAGCGACAATGAGGCACGCATCCTTGAAAATCTCCTCATTCACAAAGAAGGTCAAATTGAGGTGTTACAAGAAGATCTCCAAAAGGCAAGGAATTTCAATCATTTCTTGGAGGTTGAGAACAAACAAATGAAATTTCATGAAGCCATTCATGAGGCAAGGGCCATCAAGTACAAAAAGGAGGCAGAAAAGGCGCAAGTAAGAATTGAAGAGCTTATTGGCGAATTTGATGATGAAGAAGAGGAGGACCAGCCTAGGCGAAAGAGGCCTAGAACCATCGGGCTTAGGAGAGCCTTGGAGAAACAAAAGGCTGAAGAACAAGCTAAATTCGAAGCTTTTCCTCTCACTACCCTCTTTGAGCGGGAAATTGAGGAAAACAAGGAAGCTTGGCTTGAGAGGGCTAACCAGCATTTGGAGACCAAGCTTGAGAAGGAAAACAGGGATCTTGAGCTACAGAGAAAGAGAACTCTTCACTTTCAGAAGCTAAACCAATTCGCCAGGCGCAAATTGAAGGTGGCACAAGAAAAATTGAAGAAATTGAAGGAGGGGCGCCTAGCACGGAAAGAGGCAAAAAGCATATCAACCCTCGATATTTTAGCTTCAGCTTCGGAACATGTCTCTATGGACCCTTGAGGGTCATCCATGCCAATTTTGGGCCTGTTTCGAAAACTTTTTGTTTTTTGGCATTTTTTGGGTTTTCGCCAAAAACTCATAAATACGCCATTTCAGTTTGAAGAGTCGTCAAGGGAGGAGGGTGATACCAATGGATTCCATAATTTCATGAGCAGCTCTCCAGCGATTTTCAGGGCATTTGAAGATCATTCGCCCCTCCAAATTTGCGAAAAACAGCCTCATTTTACACATTCTGCCCGCCCTATCAGCAGCCTGCTATTTTCTGGGTTTTTGCACACAGGTACAGTTTTGAGGGACTTTCAGAGATCAGATTGAGATGATTCCACTTGCATTGGAAAGCAGACACAGAGAGCTTTCCAACGAGCCATCATGAGCCTCATTTCAACATCAGGAAGCCTTCCATTTGCATCCAGCAAGTCAGAGGACCTTTTTCAGGCATAAATATGAAGTATTTTTGAAATTTTTGAACTCCAAAAATCTGCTTTTCCCAAATGTGCGTTAGGCTATTTTTATCATGGGAAAATCATGTAAAGTCAATATAATTTCCGTTTTTAGTAGTTTTTTAGATATTTTATGGGATATTTGTGCCTTGGGCTTTGCAAAGCCTCAAGGACAAGTTTAGATATTTTGACTTGGCCAATGGGATAGCTAGTTGCTCCATGAGGTTTTCCTCCTTCTAGCCTATTTATCCCATGTTTCTCATTGTAAATCAGAGGCTGAACTTGAGAGAAGAATTAATGCATTGGTCATATGAGCTTTGAAGAATACACTTGAGTTATGATGTTTGGATTGCCTCCTGGATGCTTTTGAGGAATGTTGAAGGCTTGTTGATGGATTCCTTGACATGGTAGAATGGTATAGTGCTTCTTAATGTTGTTTTGTCTTCTAGTTTTCACTCATAATTCATTTTTCTTGCTGCTATAGATCAGTAAAGATTTATTTTGAGACATGCCCATGGAGGCACCTCAAAATCCCTGAATCTTCATAGCTTGATGTTTTCTTCTCCCTTAGTTATGCTAAAGAATTCTTAGCTGCTCTTTAGTAACCTAAGGTGTTGTTGTTAAGTTTTATTCATCAGTTCCATGTATGTTGAGTAGGATGTATGGTTTGCCCTATCTACCTATCAGCTTCCCATAGTTCTGTCTATAAAACTTTCTCTTTGACTGATTTGTTGATCATTTTGTTGAACCAAGGAGGCCTAGTCCCGATCTAGCCCTTTGCCTAAAACTATGAAAACTTATTTGTCCAAGTACCCAATGACTTAGAGACTATGTTTAGGCATTCCGGCATAGTTCATGAGTTGTTAGTTTGTCTCATGTGTTTTCCCCAAAGTCTGATAGCCTTTTCCCGAAGTTAGAGGGTCATATACCTCTATGTATGGCTTGAATGTTTGATTTCTATGTATTTATTAGCTTATAGTTATTCCTAGCATGATTAATGGCTTGCTATTACATGTTTATGTCTGCTATTAACTAGTTTGCACTTGAAATCCCTTGTCTTTCATCAACTTATTGTTCATTTAATCCATTTTGCCCAGAGATCCCTTCTATTGTGAATCAAATCGGCCCTACAACAGCTTTACATCATCGCCTCATTAGCTTCCTTGACCTGATTGACCCCATAGCCCAATTTATCTACATCTTGTTATCCAGTTTATGTATTTGATCAGTTTCATCCCTCACAAACTTAAAAACTAAAAAAACCAAAAACACACTTCATAACTAGCCTAATATCAGAACATCGCAAGTAAACACACCGATATCTTTTGCACTTATAGAGAGAGCCCTCTCTGAGTCCAGGAAGGCTAGGTCCTTGGGCTCCAAAGCTTGGTTTGATGTTACATCGTCATTTGGCTAGCCAATCGGCCAAATCACGGGACCCTAACATAATGGCGATCACGGTGGGACATACTGAGTTCATGACAGTCTAGCGAACTCTTATAGACTCTTTAGTCCTTCAATCCTAAACTCAGACCATTAGCCTTTAGAATCATTTAGTGTAAACTCTCTGTTTCACCATCTTAGCAAAGTGATGAATTAGGCTTATAACACTCTTACATCCTAGGCTGCACATAAAACTCAGAAAAAACCACAAAAACTCCTTTAGATTGGTTTTTGATAGTATTGGTGGTGGACCATACAAATATACCTCAAAACAACTAAAAATCCACCTGGCGACTCCACTAGCCTCTAGTAGGCCTTACAACCTTGCAAGATTTTAGAATTCCATCCGATTTAGCCACCTTATCGCCACACTAACATAATGGCGAGCACGGTGGGACTTTGAGTTTGTGACAATCTAAGGACACCTTAGAACTCTATAAGTCCCTTATTTTCAAGAATACCCGCCTTTAGCCACCTCATCGCCACTCTAACATAATGGCGATCACGGTGGGACTTTGAGTCAAAACATCCTAGGTATCCCTTAGGAACTCTCAAAATCTCAGTAAAACTTAGAAGAGTAGAATCTGGTTTTCTCACCATCTTAGCAAAATGATGACTCAGCTATAGGACACTCTTCCAAACCTCAGGACTACATAAAACTCAGAAAAACCCCAAAATACTCCCTTAGATTGGATTTTGACAGTACTGGTGGTGGACCATACAAATATATCTCATAACAACCAATTTTCCACCTGGTGACTCCACTAAACTCTAGTAAGCCTTACTATTTTACCAAGCTCTAGGCTACTATCCGATAAACCTTTCCCATCACTCACTAACATAGCGGGAGATGGTGGGACACTGAGTTCATAATAGTCCAACAAACTCTTATAGACTTTTTGGTCCTTTAGGTACCATAAACAAGCAAGCAGTCCCTAGACTCATTTTTTAGAGTAAACTCTTTTTGTTCTCATCACCCTAGCAAAGTGTTGAAACAAGTCTAGGATACTTTAACAAACCATAGGCTGCACTTAAATTCAGAAAATCCAAAACATTCTCAGATTAGTCTTGGTGGTGGACCATAGCTATCTTCACAAAAACAATCCATTTCCACCTGGCGACTCCACTAATCCATCCCTTTTATTTTGACCATCCTTCGCCTTAGTAGAACCTTAGAAAAATCACCCATCCAAAACATTCACCAATACCATTCTCTCTAAGCTCTGGATCTAAAATCTGGCTTCACGAAGAATCAATACCAGATCCCATCCAGACCCAAATCCCCCTATCATAGTAGATGACCCAGAGAAGATTCTGTGGCAAGCTTCTGAAACTGATCATCTAGCTACTGATAAATCCATCCGTAGAGCCAGATCTGTACCTAAAACTCGAAATATCCTACTAGATTCACCTTTTGAGCTAGAGTCATCACAAGCTTTTCCCAGAAGCAAATTATATAGTAAGATAAACTTTGACGATCTTGAAACCCTAGACCCACCACAGAGTCCTATTAAAGAAGCTTCACCCACCACTCCTCCTGATTTCCAGCTTCTTTATCAGTTTGGCTCCTATCATCCTAGATCTGCTCAAAACCAGATCACTAGTCCAAGTTCATCCGCTACACCTGTTCAAACCACTTCATTTCAGCCTACTAGTCCTCATCTTGTACATCATCCATTAGCTCCAGTCATGGCAGCCTGGTACGCGCCTTTGGTGTTACCACCACCTTTAGCTCCTCTCCCAAACAAATATCAAGACAAGATCCCACACTTTACTGGAGAAGACACCACCACACCTCAACAGCATATAAGTAGAATTACTGATGCTTATGAATACCTAGAGGTACAAGACGAGACTGTCCGAATGAGAATATTTGCCCAAAGTCTTGGTGGTGAACCCAAAGCATGGTTCAAAAGCTTAGCTCCAAACAGTATCAATGATATCCCAGAACTGCATCAAATCTTCAGAAATAGGTGGGAAATCCGAAGAAACCCCATTCAAATCCTGTCAGAATATAACAATCTAAAACGGGAAAATGGGGAAAGGGTCCAAGCTTACTGTACTAGGTTCAACAGTGTATATAACTCCCTCCCACCTCATTTCAAACCTCCACTTGGTTTAGCTTTGGCAAAATTTCCTGAGGGTTTTGATCCGGATATGACATATCATCTGAGAGATAAGGATCCCCCTACCTTGGAGGAAATGCAACAAATAGCTATAAAAGCAGATGCCAACTTAGCTGAAAAAAGAGCTAGAACTAGATCAGAAAGAAAGGTCACATATAGAGATGAGGTTTCTACTTCATCACCTTCCCTAGATCCCAGAATAGATGAATTAGTCAAATCCATGGCTAAAATGTGGGAAAAGATCAATGAAAAAGCTCCTGTTAGGGACAACCAGCCAAACCCTCCAATCAGAAACCGAAACCAAAACTTTAGGAGGGAACAACCCCAAAACAGACCAAGGGATAATGACCAACAGATCAGGCCACCATTCAATGAAAACTATGTAGAAGAAGATGATAGGGACTCAGAACCTATTGATGAACATCATTTAAACCTCATAGGGTTTGACAATGAAGGTGAGGTGTACCTCACCGAAGAAGAACAAGCCTTCTTTTCGCCTGATCAAGATGAGACCAATTATGAGGATCTTGATGACCCCGCCATAGAATTTCAAAATGCTATTGAAGAAGCCCACAGGCAATATGACCTTAGGAGCAAGAGAAACCAAGATAATGTCAAGAGAGGTAACTCTGATACTGCTAAAGCTCCAGATACCATCCTCAAAAAAGCATCAAGCAGTGACAAAATCAAGGTTGAAAAGGCTAATCAAAACCAAGCTAAAGTTACCCAAACTAGTCCTCTCTTAGACACTCCTGATACTTCTACCAAGGTCACCAAAACAACTATGGCAAACAAAATCCCTAAACAGGGTCAACAAACTCAGAGCATAGACAAGGTCTTAGCTGAAAAAGCTGAAACAAACATATCTAAACTTCAAATGCCTTTTAGCTTTGAAGGTGAAATCGCTAAGATCAAAATCGCCATGCCTCTTACTGAACTCATTTCCCAAAGCTCTTATAAATCCCAAGTACTAAAAGTCTTAAATCTAGGAAATGATGCAAACACTGTTAATCTCACTGATGACATTCCTGAAGTATTGTTTGGTCCAAAGGTAGAGGGAAAGTTCCAAGAGGGAGCTACTCTTCCATTCTACATTAGCCTAAACATCCATGACCAAATCCTCCACAATGCCATGCTAGACTCTGGCGCCTCGCATAATCTTATGCCAAAGGTAGTAATGGAAAGATTAGGTTTGGAAATCACAAGACCATACAAAGACTTGTACTCATTTGACTCAAGCAGAGTCCAATGCCCGGGTTTGATCAAAGACCTTTGTTTTAGTCTGGCCCAAATACCCACGAAACATTTAATCATGGATATAGTAGTGGCAGATATTCCTCCCAAGTACGGGATGCTTCTCTCCAGATCTTGGGGAGCCAAACTCCAAGGGAATATCCAACTAGACATGTCATATGCCACCATTCATGTGTTTGGTCAGACCAGGATACTCTACCGCGAATCACACATGAAATACATGATTAGCAGTCAAGATAGGCCCGATAACATTCCAATGTGTTCTTTGCGCTCCGACTTAAACTCTTCCATTATGCATATTGATGTAAACTTGGAGGAAGAGTCAGAAGAAGCTGATATAGACTTAGATCCACCACATCTGTTGTCCTTGATACCTTATGATGAGCTGGACACTCAAAACTATCATGATCATGAACAACTGTGCCTTGAAGAAAGTAAGTTCCCTCTCTCCCAAGTAGAATTAGAACAAGAAGCACAAACTCTCATGTACTATCAAGCAAATTGCTCTAGCTTTAATCAAATGCCAGCAGTAACTTGTGGAAATTTCTTCCGGGTAAAAGCTTTAGAAGACCTTCACATCATAAACCTATTTGGAACCCGGGAGAAAGAGAGTTTAATGTTTCTACCATACCTCAAAGATTTACCATCATGTGACCCTCCTACTGCAAATAAAACTTTGACTATAACCTCAGTAGCTCAAAATCTTGAGAAAATGCCAAATAAACTTGTTATGAGCAAGGGTGATAGTTATAATCTCGGCATACCTGAACTACTGAAATTGGCTCATATTTTGTCTTTTCATGAAGAACTTAGAAAGGCTAAAATCAGGAATCTCATGCAAAATACTAGTTTCTACAGGAAAAACAAGGGAAAACATTGTATCACTACCTTTTCCCCAGAAAACAAATTTAACAGAAACAAACACAGCAAACTGAAACAAACTGAAATGATCAAGGAGAAAAATAATGGCCATAGAATCTGCTTTGATTTTAGAAATAATACTGCATTTCCATATAACAAAAATCATGTTTTTTCTACTCAAGATCGTGATTCACTATTTGAAAATGTTTCTAATGATGTATTCTTGCAAGATCATCTTTCAAATCATAATCATCAAATTCCTTTACAAAGTAGACAACTTAAAGATTTTTTCCAGTTTGCGGGAGGTAAATCTGTTTTCAAGGTCAAAATTGCTAAACCACCCAATATCAGGAAACTGTTCATGAAAGCCATGTTCCCAGTTCTAAATTTCTGTGTTTTTGCATACCTTGATGATATCACTATCTATTTCAAGAATTATCAAGAATACATACATTACCTGAAGAAAGCATACAGCAAGGAAAGGAGTGGAAATCAGATATTCAGAGAAGTACAGAGGGAGGATACCGGGTTGTTTAGAGATTCTTGCATGAATCCCTATGTCATGTTAGAGAGAGAAAATTTCCCAAAATTTTCTTTTCAAGAGTTAAATGGGCCTAGGGTGAGAGGAGATCCTTACGAGGATAAGATGTTGAAATTCCGTCATTTCCAAGATTTTTGAGTTTGAGACACTTTCAGTCACTGTACATACCATTGTTTGAAATATTCAAAAAATAGGAAAGTCAAAAACAGTAAAAAGCAGAAAAGAGGGCAAGTGAAGATAGAACCAAGGCCCCATGTTCCAAAAAAATAAGTCTTTCGGAAAGCGAGCAAGTCTAAATGCCGCTACTAGTACTTCAATGTCTTGTTCAGCTATCTAGCCTAATCATAGCTGAGCATGTTTAAATTTAATTGCTGATAAGTTAGTGAGTGTCAAGATAGTCAACATTGTGTAAGATTGACTTATCACGGAGCTTAGATTAGGGAGAGATTCTGGTTCCACATGCCTAAAACAGAACCAAAGAGAGAAAGCGAGGGATGAAAAACACATTGTACATCTTAGCCCCGCTTGTCTATTTTCCTTTTTTATTGCAGAATAACATTTGTGTGCAGCTTGTCTTTTATGCCGCAAATGCATGACAAATCAGACCGCTTAATCCTGATTTGATCATTTTTAAAATTTCATGTTATAGATTAGAGAATGAAATCCTGTCAAACTGCTTAATCTTGACAGTCGATCTAGTTTTAGGTAGAGAAATGAAGGAGTTCATCAGCTTAATCTGAACTCTTGGCAGATATAAGAGTAGAAGTATATAGTTTCATTTTGCAAAAAGAAAAATATGCATTGTCAAAAGGCTGCTAGTTCAAATGCGCCAAACAGAAGAAAAAATGTTAGGAAAGATAGTGGGGTAGGTAGAAGTATCACTGATGTTAAACATGCTGACACTTTTTAGAAATAACATCAAGAGAAGGGTAAATGTTGCGCCAATGGATAAGGCACTGGTCTTCATAATCAAAAAATCTGAATTCTGGACACCTCCTGACGAGGAGCTGCCCTCCCCAAATGGAGCCACTGTTAGCCATCAGTATTTTTTACATGTTAGTGATGACTATATCTTCAGCTGAGTTTTCTAGAAAACTGATTTCCCTATGTCAACATGTCATCCAGAAAACCCTCCCAAAAAACTTTTTCGCCTTTCTACCTATTCAGTCCACCCCTGGCAAAACCACAACCTCCTTGTCAACAATCCTATCTAACCTCAGCCTTATTAGTCTGCCCATCAGCTTTAAAAGGCAAATCCACATCTGTTTCAAAGGTCTCCCCTATGTTAGGAAGTGGCGTTTAGGACATTTCACCTTTGGCAATCATCAAAAAGCCAAAAAATCCCTCATCTGCAGGAGACCTACCATGACTGATCCCTTAATTTGCAAATGAAGTTGACAAACAGCCTTAATTCGCGCCACTCATATTCTCTAGGTCTAAGAACTGCATGAAGCCCATTCTCAAGCTGACTAATAGGTTTTTCACTGTGTTCTATGGTTCTACAAAGACAGGAAATATATTTCATCTCATGGAGTAAATGTTTGAGTTTGCAGTTAGAGGAACAGCTGCTTCTAAGTGTATTATGAGCCTGAGATGAAGCTGCAAAACAAAGGTCACTCATCAGGACCTTACAGCTCTTTCCAGCATGAAAATCACAGTAAGAAAGGGTCGCCACTGTCTCAGCTAAATGGTAAATTGTCAAGGCCCAGAACCTCCTTCATTGACAAGCAGAGGGTTAGGGCGCCTCCTTCATACATAAGCAGAGAGCGCAGGCCAGAGTTGACTCAGAAGGCTGCAAAAGTCCAGGTTTGCCCTGACTGAAACAATGAAACAATATCTTCAGGTTCCATGAATGTAATTGCTGACCATAACAGGATTATAGTGGAAATATGATAAGCTCAAAGGAAAGGGGAGTTTGGCCTGATAAAGGAGGTCATCTGAAACTTTCAAGTCAGGTGAATGGTTGAAACTTTAGAAGGCCTGTCATCAGTGAACTTTCCAAAGCATAAGGACCCTGTCTATCCATAAGATCAAATAGAACAGATGATAAACAATGCCATTACACAGGCAGGAGAAAGTGCTTGGTTTTTTCAAGGAAACACTGATCTTCATAGTCACAAAGTTTGTTTGTTAAAATAATCAATCATAAGATGCAACAAGCCAAATGTTTAATTCACCCTTAGGACAATGCAGGGAGACAGTATTACTCTGGCTAGGGTTTCTGCTGACACACAATGATGCTTGCAAGTGAACATGCTTAGACTGATGTTTTCCAAGTGGTCTACTTAACATCACCTTCAGAGAAAGGCTGTCTCGAAAAAGAATTGTTAAAAAACCTTCAAACACCTTATCTAATGAAGAGCCTCCTCCATGCATGAGTAGAGGGCCAAAGCTACTACAGGTGCTGAAACTGATTGATACAAGAAAGAGCAGTAGAAGGATATCAAAGACTGAAACAAGGTCACTACACAGATGAATGACATCTCTGATAATGTAAAGATACTGATACCCCTGTTTCAAGGAACTCTCTGTCTGACTATACCTACAGTAGGAAAAAGGCAAATATTGAACATATCGTATGCTATTAATGCCAAAGGAGCAGTTGACTTAAAAAGGGTTAAAGACATTCCATGATCACCTATCCAGAAAATCAAAGGAAATCCTTCTGAGCAAACAAAGAAGTCTAGGGTGAAAGGATGCAACCTAAAAAGTGTATTTACAGTCCAGAGAAAAACTTGTGAAACACCTAGAAGCAGCAATTTATCATTGGGAAAGTAAAACAATGACCAAGGTTGAGTCATAAAATGCATGATGACAGGTATGCAATGCTATGAATAGACAAAGAGACAATTTTGAGCATATGTGTGCCACTGATATCAAAAAGAAGTTTTTCTCCTTGAGGAAAGGGTCAAGCAGCAAAACAATATCATATATCAAAAGTCCAAAGAGGCACCTTTCAAGAAGGGGTGTTTACAACTTTTCAAATACTTTGGTGCATTATGAAATAGCCCTTCTTTGCTAGCAATCACCAAGAGAGAGAGGCAGTGAACCTAGTCCAGTCATGAAATGGTGCTATTAACAAAAAGGGGTCTAATATACTGATCAGAACAGAATAAAGACTGTGTGCCCAAAAACCCTGGTTTCATATTTTACAAGTTTGTCTTTTCAAATGAGGAGGCGAATGGGTATATGATCCTATGATTAGGCAGAAAGGAATTTGTTTTTGATGAACTATCACTGTTTATATTCCATAAAACAGACACAATGGTCATCATCCTAAAAGACAGTTTCAGCACAAAGATACAGTATAGCAAAAGCAGTGACAGGGATGTGGCACAGTGAGTTGTGAAGCAGAGAATCATGTTATAAAAAGAAACAGCTAGTAGAAGACACTTACAGTCCAGAAGGAAACCTGTAAATCACCTAAGGACCAAGATTTTTAAACTGATTGCAAGGGCACCAGTGGTCTCCTGTAAGTGGTAAGACAGCTTTCAAACACCTTTGACAGTTTTTGAATGACCTTTTCTTTGTTAACATTGTCACCTAAAATGCCAAAAAGACGGACAAAGTCGAGGTTTTGAAATGTCTCTCTTATGAGAACAGGTATGTGACTTCATGAATAGGCAAGGCAAATGTGATGAACTATCACTGTTTAAAAAAACAACTTGATGCAAACACATTTTTGTATCATTTAAAGAATTGCCACTGTTTGAACGAAAAGCTTCACTATGTTCAAAATAGCCATAGGGTATTTATTTTTTGAATATAGCCGTTGAAGGAGTGTCGAAGGAATGAAATAAAGGAGTAGTAAGTCACTTTGAAATAATAATAAAAACCAATTGCCGCAGCTCCCAAGCATCACAACGTGTTTTAAAACAAGCGAGGTTTACACTTGTAGTTTAGGGGGCGGCGCGACGTACTGGAACTTGGCGCGACGTGCACAGGCATCGTTTTGCAAGGCAGCAGCGTCGGCGCGACGTGCACGTAGGCGGGGCGCGACGTGCATGAGTGCCACGAGAAGCGCCGCTACGCCCACCGCGACACCTTCTTCCCGTGTAATGAGGTTTCCAAGGAGGACACATTACCACTTTCCAAGTGTCCGGGGTTTCACCCTCTCAAGCGAGCATCCACTAATTTCGAGGTATTTTTATGAAATCCCATCAATTGCAAAGTGTTGATAAGTGACAAACATGTTTGAAAACCCCGGATCTTGCCATCTTTGCTAAAAACAAAAGCAGTTTCCCTGCACAGTGAGATGAGGTAATTTAAGAGGGCCGAGGTTTTTAATGAGAGTTTAAACCTTGGAGGCAGGGTTATAAAGTGTATTGATGCATATCTCAAAACTCACAAGCCAAGAGTGTATGGTCTAAATTACTGTTACACTGATTCTTCCACCAAAGCTAAGTTTGCTCTTCCCTTGCACTGTATTACATCATTGTGGAGAATTGTTGACAGAGAGTTTTCTAAAGGTGAATGTTACATTGAAGGGCAGATTTAATTAATGTTTTTCTAGCTCTGGAGGCAGGAGTACAAAAGCAGTTTTTGTTCTCTTAAAAAACTTCACAAAAGAAAGAAGCCTTTTTTCGGAAAAACAGAGTTGTTAATGTTTGAAATTTGATATTAAGACAGAGGTACAGGTTGAAGACTTATTGACAGAAAGCTTCCAAAGATGACAGCATAGTAAAGGACAGAGATTGATTGATGGCTAGATTTTGACATTAAGGGCAGAAGTACCAAAGTGGTGTTGATTTTCTCAAAACTTCACAAGTGAAAATGGCCACTGTCTAAAGGGCAGAGTGCTTGGTGTTTTGCATTTGATATTAAAACAGGGGTATAGATGTGTTGGTGGACTTTTAAACTCACAAAGGAGGGGATTTGTTTCCTAAACCACTGTTGCACTGACTTTACACCTAAACCAAGCCTGTTTTTCTGCACTACACTATATCATTCCGAAGTTTGTTGAACAGAGTTTTCTGAAGGTGAAACAGGTTCATTTTCCAGAAGGCAGGGTTATTGCTGATGGGGCATTTGTTGATAATCAAGTTTACATTAAAGGCAGAGTTATAAAGGCAGTGATTGACTTCTCAGAAAGTCACAAGTGAAAGGTTTTTCCTTTAACACAGTGGGCTAATTTTTCACCTAACCACAGGGTCTCTTTTCTTTTCCCACTGTGTGGTCTCCACAGAAGTCTGCTAACAAGGGCATGTTTCAAGGTAAATGACCTAAAGAGCAGGGTTATAATTTTTGAAGTTTGGTTTCAAAGACAAAAATACAAGTGCAAGCTGGCCTCTAACAAAATCACAAGAAGGGGGATTTTTCAAGACTGTGCACAGAAGATCTACAAAGCAGTTTCTCACACATAGTGCCATTGATAAGAAGGTTACATGGCTGAAATGTATCCAGATTTGAAGAACTATTGTTAATAAGTGTAAAGGGGGTTTATTCAAGGAAGCCTTGTTGCATTCTATTCAAAATCACAGGGTCCATAACTGTCCAAGTAGTTTGGTGGCTTGTCTCAATCCAGGAGAGCATTCTTCATACATTGAAGGCAGTGTGCCTCTTCCAAGCCTGTTTCAAGTCAGAATGCCTCCAAAACGAGATCACAAAGGCGGACAACATAAGAGATATGAGCCTATCTCCATAGAAGAAATCAATGCTCATCACTCAGTACTTTTCAATTTCCATGAAGTAGGCTGTCTTGATTTCTGTCAGAGGATAGAGGAAGTCAAGAGTTTCTCACCACTTACACATTTGTGCGCTTTGAAATTCAAGAACAAACACTTCCAGCTTGCAGGTCTTGACTTCAAAATCTCCCCAAGGTATGTATCCAAGGCTACTAAGATCCCGTATCATGGTGAAAAGTGGTTTAAGCAAGCACATCTTGATCTGGAGGATTATAAACCTTTCATCAAGCCGGAACATAGGGAGACAATCACTGCTATTTTTCCTTTCTCTTATCTTCTTGACAGTTATGCTCCACTGATGAAGGCCATAATGAGATACTTCACTTGTGAAGGGAGGTTTAGCCAAATCTTTGCCTATCATGTTCGCTTGTTGATGCATTTTACCAGGAGCAGACAATTAAACCTCTCATACTTTTTGTCCAAGAGCATAGAGAAAATGGCAGCTACTGTCCAAAAGAAAGCTCCACCTCAGCAAATCCCTTCTCTCTTTCACCATTCCTTGATCAAAATCATCTTCTTACACCAGCTGGAGAAGAAAGGAGTTTCATGGGATTCATTCATTAGCCATGACGATTTCGCCACTGTCCCTCCTGTTCATGTGTCTCCTACTCAGCCTGTCCATCGCCCAGTGCCTTTATCTAGTAGGCCTACCCCTAAAAAACTCAAGATGATCACTGGGCAGCCAAGTACACAAGGAGAAGGAGAGGGCAGTGAGCCACAGGGAGAAAAGGAGGATGATGAGCAGCAGCAGCCAGATTTTGAGGGACAGCAGCAGTTGGATATCATTGGACAGCAGCTAGAGGTTGATGAACAACATCAAATTCAGGAAGAGGGACAGCAGCTAGAGGTTGATGAACAGCAGCAAGTACAGGAAAAGGAACAGCAGCAGACAGAGGTTGAAGAGCAGCAGGTTGATCAAACAATTGAAACATCTTTTGAGCCACAAACTGGACAGGATGTTGAGGGAGGACAGCAAGCTGAAGCTGCCTCCTTGACAGTGACCAAAACTGTTCCTAAAAAGAAGAAATTGCCCAAAAAGACAACTTCTAGCTTGCCAAGGAGAAAGAGCGCTAGATTGGCCTTCAAAGGCAAAAGTGCAGTTGGAGAAAGTGCCAAGCATGGAGGTAAATCAGCTGTCATCCCTATCCCAAGTGATGACAGTGATAATGAGGCCCGCATCCTTGAAAACCTCCTCATTCACAAAGAAGGGCAAATTGAGGTGTTACAAGAAGATCTTCAAAGGGCGAGGAATTTCAACCACTTCTTGGAGGTTGAAAACAAACAAATGAAGTATCATGCAGCCATTCATGAGGCAAGGGCCATCAAGTACAAAAAGGAGGCGGAAAAGGCGCAAGTAAGAATTGAAGAGCTTATTGGCGAATTTGATGATGAAGAGGAGGAGGACCAGCCTAGGCAAAAGAGGCCTAGAACCATCGGGCTTAGGAGAGCCTTGGAGAAACAGAAAGCTGAAGAACGAGCTCAGTTCGAAGCTTTTCCTCTCACTACCCTCTTTGAACAGGAAATTGAGGAAAACAAGGAAGCATGGCTTGAGAGGGCCAACCAGCATTTGGAAACAAAGCTTGAGAAGGCAAACAGGGATCTTGAGCTACAGAGAAAGAGAACTCTTCACTTTCAGAAGCTAAACCAATTCGCCAGGCGCAAATTGAAGGTGGCACAAGAAAAATTGAAGAAATTGAAGGAGAGGCGCCTAGCACGGAAAGAGGCAAAAAGCATATCAGCCCTCGATATTTTAGCTTCAGCTTCAGAACATGTCTCTATGGACCCTTGAGGGTCATCCATGCCAATTTTGGGCCTGTTTCGAAAACTTTTTGTTTTTTGGCATTTTTGGGTTTTTCGCCAAAAACTCATAAATGCGCCATTTCAGTTTGATGAGTCGTCAAGGGAGGAGGGTGATGCCAATGGATTCCATAATTTCATGAGCAGCTCTCCAGCGATTTTCAGGGCATTTGAAGATCATTCGCCCCCTCAAATTGGCGAAAAACAGCCTCATTTTGCACATTCTGCCCGCCCTATCAGCAGCCTGCTATTTTCTGGGTTTTTGCACACATGTACAGTTTTGAGGGACTTTCAGAGATCAGATTGAGATGATTCCACTTGCATTGGAAAGCAGACACAGAGAGCTTTCCAACGAGCCATCATGAGCCTCATTTCGACATCGGGAAGCCTTCCATTTGCATCTAGCAAGTCAGGGGACCTTTTTCAGGCATAAATATGAAGTATTTTTGCAATTTTTGAACTCCAAAAATCTGCTTTTCCCAAATGTGCGTTAGGCTATTTTTATCATGGGAAAATCATGTAAAGTCAATATAATTTCCATTTTTAGCAGTTTTTTAGATATTTTATTAGATATTTTGTGCCTTGGGCTTTGCAAAGCCTCAAGGGCAAGTTTAGATATTTTGACTTGGCCAATGGGATAGCTAGTTGCTCCATGAGGTTTTCCTCCTTCTAGCCTATTTATCCCATGGTTCTCATTGTAAATCAGAGGCTGAACTTGAGAGAAGAATTAATGCATTGGTCATATGAGCTTTGAAGAATACACTTGAGTTATGATGTTTTGATTGCCTCTTGGATGCTTTTGAGGAATGTTGAAGGCTTGTTGATGGATTCCTTGACATGGTAGAATGGTATAGTGCTTCTTAATGTTGTTTTGTCTTCTAGTTTTCACTCATATTTCATTTTTCTAGCTGCTATAGATCAGTAAAGATTGATTTTGAGACATGCCCATGGAGGCACCTCAAAATCCCTGAATCTTCATAGCTTGATGTTTTCTTCTCCCTTAGTTATGCTAAAGAATTCTTAGCTGCTCTTTAGTAATCTAAGGTATTGCTGCTAAGTTTTATTCATCAGTTCCATGTATGTTGAGTAGGATGTATGGTTTGCCCTACCTACCTATCAGCTGCCCATAGTTCTGTCCATAAAACTTTCTCTTTGACTGATTTGTTGATCATTTTGTTGAACCAAGGAGGCCTAGTCCCGATCTAGCCCTTTGCCTAAAAATATGAAAACTTATTTGTCCAAGTGCCCAATGACTTAGAGACTATGTTTAGGCGTTCCGGCATAGTTTATGAGTTGTTAGTTTGTCTCATGTGTTTTCCCAAAGTCTGATAGCCATTTCCCGAAGTTAGAGGGTCTTATACCTCTATGTATGGCTGGAATGTTTGATTTCTATGTATTGATTAGCTTATAGTTATTCCTAGCATGATTAATGGCTTGCTATTACATGTTTATGTCTGCTATTAACTAGTTTGCACTTGAAATCCCTTGTCTTTCATCAACTTATTGTTCATTTAATCCATTTTTCCCAGAGATCCCTTCTATTGTGAATCAAATCGGCCCTACAGCAGCTTTACATCATCGCCTCATTAGCTTCCTTGACCTGATTGACCCCATAGCCCAATTTATCTACATCTTGTTATCCAGTTTATGTATTTGATCAGTTTCATCCCTCACAAACTTAAAAAACTAAAAAACTAAAAACATACTTCATAACTAGCCTAATATCAGAACATCGCAAGTAAACACACCGACATCTTTTGCACTTATAGAGAGAGCCCTCTCTGAGTCCAGGAAGGCTAGGTCCTTGTGCTCCAAAGCTTGGTTTGATGTTACATCGTCATTTCAGTATGAAGTGAATCACAAATCACGGGACCCTAAACACATACCATATATGTAATCGTGATGAAACAGGCTTATAGGCAAGAAGGAATTGTGGTATGCGGGTAATTTCCAAGAGAGGGAGTAGAAATGTGCCTAAGATATTTCCTAAGGGAAGGGAGTGGATCACAATTCTTTGTTGTGTCAATGCAATTGGTTCATCAATATCGAGATTTTATCTATTTAAAGGTAAAAATTAACTAAAAAACTATATACAGAATTGTGAACCAAGTGCATGCATGGCTGGACATCCACATGCATGGATGACAAAAAGTTTTTTTTTTAATTGCTTTGTCACTTTGTTGCATCTATACCAGTGGTGTTCCACTTGAGAAAATCATTCTTTATTTAGATGCTGCAGGCTTGATGTGCAAACAATTACGTAGGAATTTCCAAGCATATGTTGAAGTGCAAGAAGAATTTGATGAATAAGAAGATGCAGTGGCAGCTAATAATATGATTTCCCTCTCTCAAGAACACTACTATGGTGATGATGTTGAACATGTAAGTGAAACACAATATAATCATGAACCAATTGAAAGTAACATGGAGGTTGTTCAACCAACTGAGGCACATGCAAATTTTTCATGTGATATTCTTAATGACTTTGTTGATATTACTAAGAAGAAACAATGACCAATTAATATTTCCAAGTCAATTAACCCCACCATCATTGTTGGAAGAAGCCATGATGAATATGAAAAAACATAATGTCTCAAGAACTAATGAAGAAAGCATGAGCATGTCTTCACAACCAGCAAAATTGGACAAGGAAATTGTTCTTTTTTGTGGACAATAGATTAGCAGAAGAACATAGTGCAAATGATGAGGAATCATATGAAGAGAACACTATAATTCAATCAGTTGTCCTAGATATTGAAATGCAAGTGTTAGCGAATGATTAGTTACTTGGTTGATTCCTAAAGCTATTATTAGATAGAGTCTCAATGAAAAGAAAGCAAGGAACACTAGGTAGGCTTCGTTTGGGTCAAAGTTCACAGTTACTCATCTCAGAAGACTATATAAAACTATTAGCTAAGTTTGAACAAAAGAAACTTGAAATTCAAGAATTAAAACATAAAAAGAAGGATTTAGCGAAGGAAAAGAAGGAAACAAATAGTTTTGCAACAAAACTTAAAGCAAAGTAAAGGCTTGAAAGGGAGAAAGTAAGGCAAGAGAAGGATCATAAAAAACAATTAGCAAGGTAGGAAAAGGAATCAAGAAAGGATCAAAAAACGCTTCAAAAAGAACAAGTGATGACATATAAGGTTGATAATGATGCAAGTACAGTTAATGAAACCAGGATGATGTCAAACACATTAGACCACACTATATATAATACACCATTATTCCAAGACCTCATGAACATCCAAGTACCTCGCTATTAAAATGAAGGTTTTCCCACTTGTTATATTCTGACCAATGCAGGTGTCAATCCTATGTATGATTATCAGACACCTCCACTTAATGCAAGGGTTAGTATCGCAAGTGTGAGCTATGGGTACTCAATTCCTCCATGGATACAAGGGGGAAAATAGACTCAATCATACGACAATAAGCCAACACATCCTAATCAACCATTATTAGGTAGGCTAACCTAATTAGATCAAGCAGGAAACTCAACAAATTTGAGCACTGGCGATTCTGGAGGCCATCAAGCATAGGGGTGGTATATGTTTTTTGTTGTAACCACATTAAGATGTGAATTTTGGATGGATTTTTTTTTTCTTCTTATTACACAAGGATTTTGGATTATAACCTAGGTCTTTTTATTCCATACTATTTGTGACATTGTAATCAAAATCCATTTTAGAAGCAACATTCATAGTCCTTTAGAATGGAGTAATCCCAACTAAGAATGCAAATGGAATTTTTATTCTTCCTTTACATACCAAATGATTTACAACAACACATTTTCTCTTAGTTATTAAATAAAGGACAAATGATGGAATAATGAAAACATGAACAACTCTTTTTTTATAATTTTAAAACTCCAAGAAAAACTGAACAATAACAATAAAAAATTACTATAATTGTAATAGTAAAAAATAACCATAACCATGAGTGGGTTATAACATGGATAGAGGCCCAGTAGCCCAATGCCCTAGCTCTTAAACAATGAACAATAACAGTAAACAATGACCGATAATAGTAAACAATAATCATAAGAGTAACAGTAAACAATAAACATAACCATGAGTGGGTTTTAAAATGGCTAGAGGCCCATTATCCCAACGCCCTATCTCTTACATGGATGGGTCGCTTATGAGTGGATAATGGTCCTATGTGAATAGATACCCTTATTTGGTTTATATGTGGACCTATGAAGATAAATTGATAGCAAAGAGGATTCCACACAAATGTGATAATTTGGAGCATCATATGAAATTTAACTTTAGTTATTCAGGATTCGAAATAATTCATGAATATCTCAAATTTACAAACTCTTTTATACAATCAAAACACCACTATTATTTGAAATATAACAAAGCTAATACATTACTCGGTTGTTGATTTCCTCCATTGTACAATTTGTATTAAGATATAGGTTCAGATTTCAGGAGGAGGAGAACGATTTTGAATTGTAGATATTTCTTATTTGTAGATTAAGATTATGGTCGTTCAAGCTTAGTATCCATCTAATGCATCCATCCTATATTTTTTCATTATCTTCTTTGTAAATAGGTATGAATACATTTCAGAACCATATTCAGGAGAAATTTAGTTCACATTGATGCCCATAAATATAAACACACTCGAAAAAGATAGATACATCAAGCCACACAAGTTTGTGCTATCTGCAATGAATTTTCCAAAAGAAGTGACAACCTTCCATGCAACCTTGCAACAATTCCAAAAGAAACATGAAATATAATTATGTCCTCCAGCACCATACACAGAAAATTCAAATAGTTCCAAAATAATTATGAAATAAGCTTATTTCACCTTTATTATAAACCCTAAATCTGCCTGCACCAGTGAAAAAGGTAGAATCTAGGGTAACATCAAACCATGCTCAGCCTTGTAGCTAGCCCTACAAGGATAGGAGAGGGCTCTCTCCGTGAAAGAATATTCAAATAAACACAATAATGATATGATATTAGGCTAGGTAAAATTATGGGGAAAAAGCTTTTAATAAAATAAATGAATTTTTAGGGATGTGTGAGACAAAAATGGGACAGTTGAAACCGAGAATTAAATCAGGACACAGGGTATTTCATGGGGCAAGATAGGCAAGAAACTTAGCAAATAAAGTTTAATGAGGATGGGATGGAAAGACTGGAGAGGAGTTGAAAAGGGAACAACAAATGGATCCTTTTCAAACATAGGAAAAACACAGAGCATGAATAATTTCCTAAGGTAGAGCATATAAAATGAATTCTACCTTTCTATCTTGAAATCATTTAAAAGGAAATGTTTATGAATGAGAGGTGAAACATAAAAATTTACATATGAAACCAAAAGAGAGAACAAATGCTAAATCTCATACCACATGAATCCCACAAAACAGAGTTGCATATTTTATTAATCCCTGTCAAACTATACAATGGAGCGCAAAAAATGTTCTTCCACCCTTGAATTCTCAGACTCCGGCCCCCCTCAAATGATTTATAATTACAATAAATAAACTGAACTGTGGAACCATAGATCCGTGAAAAGAGGAGTTGTTCTAATAGCTAAAGAACAGAAAACTAAAGATAGAAAACAAGAGCCAATAATCTTTTCGAAAGGAAGAGCTGTGTTACATTATTCCACTTGAAATTCGTTGATAACCAATGGAGAGGCAAAACCTATAGCGAAAATTCCCTTGAATCGTTACTGAGGGAAAAATAGGCAATCCAATCCTACTTCTTTGCTGTTGTAGATATCTCTATTTTATTTTAAGCTTTCAGCCTTTGACTGTTTCCTTTGCTTTCCATTTTCTATTTGAATAAAACCAACTTTTTTAATAAACATTCCTTTGAAATGAAACTTTTCCTTTAGTGAAGGGAAAATCTATTTTAAAAGGGAAAAGGGAAGGGAAATGGGCGGTACCCGCATATAAATCGCAATCGGAGAGGACAGGCGGAGGGACATAACATATTAAAATACAAGTGTAATCGCAATCACAATCAGGGAGCGGGGTAGGCAGAGTGATATATATGAAACAACATTTTCCGATGCAATTGGGGAAAACCCTTTGTAATAAGAAAAATGGATAATTTTTAACTTTTACAAAGGAAAAAAAGGTTTTGTAATGAACGGGCAGAAGGTTTAAGTGGTGGGATCCATGGGAACAATTACAATCGCAATCGGGAATTAGGACGGGTGTATCACATAATTGGATCCGCCGATTGCGATTTGGGATGTGTGATCAATCGCAATCGGGGATCGAAATCAAGAGAGGATGTTATATGAAATGGAGAAACAAAAGTTCCGATGTGATTGGGGAGAACCCTTTGTATTTAATCAAATATAACCAAAGTTTTGGATTAACAAAGGGCTAGGCCTTTTATTTATGAATGGGCAGAAGTACCATGGTGGGCCCAAGGGGTTAATCGCAATCGGAGATCGGAATCGGGAGCAGAGTGCAACACAAATGGAAATGCCGATGTTGATGGCCCGATTGAATTTGAACAATCGTATCAGCGGGAAGAGATCAACGGTGTCGGATCAATTGGGGGTTGTTACAATCGAAGTATCAGGGAAGGGACTTGCGATTGATCGCAATCGGATTTTTGTGTGATCAGGAGATCGGAAGGGGAAGGTGCAATTGGAAGGAGGGATGTGATCAATCACGTCAAAGTTTCGAGCGATTAGATTAATCGGAGTGTGTCATTTAAACGTTGCGATTGGAAAAGGTTTGTGATTGAAATGGGGGGTTTATAATATAAGAATTTATAATAAAGTTTCATCATAACGCATGGTGGGGAAGTGGTTGCAGCGAAATATTATAATGTAAGACTTAAACTTTTGTTATAAAGTTTAAGGGGTATGGAAAGGGGAAGTGGTTTATACGGTGGGACTTTATAATATAAAACTATTTATTATAAAGTCCTAAGGCATGGAGGGGAAGTGGTTACAAACCAAATCGCATATTTATTTAAATGACTTATAACACGATTTTATAATCGAAAAGAGGAAAAAGGAATTTTATAAGGAAAATATGAAGCTTTAAACATAAAGTTTAAGGGAAAAATTGGGAAATAAGGGGTATATGAGGGTATAAGGGCTTTTACTTCACTTAAGCATAAATTTCGATTCAGAAGTCAGTTTTGAAAGTGTATTATACCGTTGGAAAGCTCGTTCCGGGCTCTTTCTGATGGATTTTCTTGGAAGACGATTTGGCTCTGAACATGCTGCGGAAAACTCTCTGAAGGCAGGGACATCACTTTATGGAGATAACAACTTCTGAATTGTGACTTATTACACATGATGATATAGAATGAATAATAATAAAGGTGAAATATCATGTTTTCACCTCATACATGGTTTTGAGGTGAAAATTACATCAAACTGAATAAAATGTCTCTCTCATTCTTCCTGGTGTCATGCTTTCTGACTTTATTGACTTCCTCATGACCTTGTTGATATTATTGACATTTGACTCATTAATTTGACCATGGTGAGACCCTAGAAACTAATGAGACCCATCCTATGACCTACTGATATGATTTTAAGAATGAAAGTGAATAATGACTAAAGACCATAGATAGGAAAATCAGCAGGTATCTCATGAGGGAAAATTGATGAAGAATTACTACCATCAATGAATCCATGACCTAACGGAATGGTGAAATTGATTATTACGGGATTCCTAATATGAAAATGCAAAGAGTAACTTTGATACTGATGGCAGTATGACTAGACTACCACTAACATTGGCTCCAATGGGGATGGTAGCTCCTTGGAGGTGCCAAGAATGGCAGATCTCTGGGAGAATAGGCAGTGCCTTTTTCCATTGGGAAATGGAGTCAAAAACACTAAAACTGACATTATGCAGACTGACTCTGAATTAAGACTAAGACTGACAATCATAATAAAAACAAACTGAGTTAAGACATGACTAAAACACAATTGAAAAACTGGAAAAATGCTCATAATTGAGCTTATTCATCAAACCTACTCTAATTGTTGCATTCACCACCTGATCAAGTGAAATGGAGAAACCAATGCAACCATGTAAGAAACTTGGTTGCTATTTGAATTCTCCCCAAGTTCTTTCTAATGAGCAAGTAGAGAGAAGAGCTAAAAGGCAACTCCCATGGAAGCTTAGAATCAAGTTGAATTTTGATAAATTTGCAAAGTCTGAGTTGACCGGATGACCTCAAGAATAATGCAAAAGGATCTTCATAATAATAGCTATTGATTTCCCTTAATACATCACTGCTCTGGTCCAGGTAATCTCCATACCTTGATCTTAGAATTTTCCTAACCTTTGAGCTATCTCTTTCTGATGACTGCAGCAGGCTGTCAAAAGGATCCTAAACTTCATGAATAACCAATCCCTCTTGATGATTAGGAACAAAACAAAAATCTTCTTCATTAGTCTCCTTATATGACTGAAAATCTTGATATGGGCTTTGTAATGAAACATCTGATAAACAAGACAATGAAGTTGACCTTCGAATAAAATTATTGTCAACATTCTTTTCTATCACATGGTTAGCCAATGGAGAAGGAATTTTACAGCAAACATCATCCAACACATGGGCAATAGGATCATAGAAAACTTGAAAATACTGATGCGACGTATCTGCATGACACTCTACAAACTGCTCAACTTTTCTTTTAGAGATATTACGAAAATTCTTCTTTATAAAATGAAATGCTTCGAAACATAAGGTTACAGAATCCTCTTGCATCATTAGATCATATGTTTCAGCGTCCAAGCCTTCATCTATAATATGACCTTCAATTGCGTTTGGTGGCTGCCAATTTGGAGCTGGGGAGGGTTTTATATCGCAGATGATTTCATCAGTCGTTTTAGGGGAAGATTTCTCATAAACAACTTGCTCAAGAATTTCACTATCTGTCTCAATATCATCATTTAAATGAAGAGATTGTTGTTTTCTGATTCCGTGAAAATTATCTTTGATAAACTAAATTGAAGCGAAACAAAGAGGCAAAGATCCCTCACTTACTTCAAAATTTTCCAGACTTTCCTCGTCGTTGTCCTGGATGATATGCATCGAATGATTACTGTTTTCAAGTTGTTGAAACGGAACTTCCTCCCACAAACTAGCTGCTGATTTGTCTGCAATATTGGCTTCTATTTGGAGAACATAATCATCATCATACTGATCAAACTGAGGAAAATCATCAGTATAAAACACATCATCAAGCATACATATCAAATCAACAGATCTCTCTTCTCCAAGATGATGACAACTGGAATAAGAAACAAAATGTTTTGGATCAACAACTTGTTCTTCTTCAATCAGTGAGCCATGGGCTTGATCATTATACTCATTCCTTGTGATGATCCTCTGCATCATCTCTTCCACTGCACTTACCAAAATGTCAAGCTTTACCTCTAGAGATGTCGATTTCTCCGGATCTATGTTTTTCATCTCTTCTTCCTTAAACTTTTCCCTTCGGATCAACAAATGAGCCTCTACATCTACTGCATTGTTCTGCATCTTTTCAAGTGTTTCAATATTCCTTTCTCTCAGCTAAAACTCCATTTATGGATCAAAAGAGCCCGGGTAATGTAAGAGAGCAGGTCCAGGAGGAGGTCTTATATTAACTAGCATCGAATAATAAACTTGGTTAAATATGGTAGAAAACTATTGTACTGTCTCCCCTGGCAGTCTTTCCAGCTGGTTATACTCTTCTATAATCAAGAAAGGGTTCTGTCTGACCACCCACCTGTCAAGGAAAACTATGACGAACTGCTAGAATTCTGAGATGCTCGCATCATGCAAGGTTTTGAACCAAATCCTGAATTTTCCTTGCAAAGAAAGAGCAAAAAGCCTAATACTAAAATCTTCTTCATCAACCTCAAAAAGGTCTAAGAAAGTCTCAAAATTCTGCACATGTTGCTCAACGTTGACATTGTTACATTCACCATCAAACCTTGGCAAATAAAGGTAATAATTTGCATGGAAAGCATGGAGTACAGAAGGTAAAATGAGAGGCTTGTATCAATCTGGAATTTTACAAGGTAGAGGGGTATGTACAAATGCTGCAGAATCAGTCTTGGTCTCTTGAGGTTCATTAGTTTGAAGATGGTCATCATAAGATTCGGAAGAAGGGTCTTGATCAAGCTCAAAAGCATGCAAATCTTTGGTATTCACAATCTTCAAAGGGAAGGAACCAAATTCAGGTCAAGGATATTTTCTCAAATACAATATACTTTGCAAAACCTTCTTGACATTCTCGGGAAAAGAGAAGAAATAATTTATGATGAAGAACAAAATGTCTTGGATGAAATTCCAACTTGAATACCTGAACTTTGCATATTGTCCTTTCATGTTTCTACTGGTTAGGTTCACACTCCAATGGAGTCCTTGGATCTGATCTCGAAACTAATTTAGAATCACCAGGTGAATGATTTCAGCCCTGCGGTGTCTGATCGTTATCCACCATCAACAATCAGATCTGAACTTAAATAGATCTTACTGAGGAAACTAGATGTTCAGTTCATAAACTAGACTGGAGATTGACTGAAGCAACATTCATCTACTTTCGCTAATGCAAAGCAAGAGCGTTTCGAAGGCTACCTGGCTAACTTTAGGCTCCGTCTGTAGTTTATAAAGCAAACAACAAACTTTTCGTTCCCCAATATGGTCACCACTATGTTATAGCCTAAATCTTACCTGGCTGAAAAAGGCAGAATCTAGGGTAACATCAAACCACGCTCAGCCTTGTAGCTAGCCCTACAAGGACAGGAGAGGGCTCTCTCCGTGAAAGAATATTCAAATAAACACAATAATGATCTGATATTAGGCTAGGTAAAATGATGGGGAAAAGGCTTTTAATAAAATAAATGAATTTTCAGGGATGTGTGGGACAAAAATGGAACGGCTAAAACCGGGAATTAAATCAGGACACAGGGTATTTCATGGGGCAAGATAGGTAGGAAAATTAGCAAATAAACTAAATAGGGATGGGATGGACAGACTGGTGAGGAGCTGAAAAGGGCACAATAAATGGATCCTTTTCAAACAGAAGAAAAACACAGAGCATGAATGATTTCCCAAGGCAGAGCATATAAAATGGATTCTACCTTTCTATCTTGAAAGCATTTAAAAGGAAATGTTTATGAATGAGAGGTGAAACATAACAATTTACATATGAAACGAAAAGAGAGAACAAATGCTAAATCTCATACCACATGAATCCCAAAAATAGAGCTGCATCTTTTATTAATCCCTGTCAAACTGTACAATGGAGTGAAAAAAATGTTCTTCCACCCTTGAATTCTCAGACTCCGGCCCCCCTCAAATGATTTATAATTACAATAAATAAACTGAAATGTGGAACCATAGATTCGTGAAAAGAGGAGTTGTTCTAATAGCTGAATAATAGAAAAATAAAGATAGAAAACAAGAGCCAATAATCTTTCCGAAAGGAAGAGTCGCGTTACATTATTCCACTAGAAATTCGCTGATAACCAATGGAGAGGCAAAACCTGTAGCGAAAATTCCTTTGAATCGTTACTGATGAAAAAATAGGCAATCCGATCCTATTTCTTTGCTGTTGTAGATATCTCTATTTTATTTTAAGCTTTCGGCCTTTGACTGTTTCTTTTGCTTTCCATTTTCCGTTTGAATAAAACCAACTTTTTTAACAAACATTCCTTTGAAATGAAACTTTGCCTTTAGTGAAGGGAAAATTTATTTTAAAAGGGAAAAGGGAAGGGAAATGGGCGGTACCCGCATATAAATCGCAATCGGAGAGGACGAGCGGAGGGACATAACATATTAAAATACAAGTGTAATTGCAATCGGAATCGGGGAGCGGGGCAGGCAGAGTGATATATATGAAACAACATTTTCCGATGCGATTGGGGAAAACCCTTTGTAATAAGCAAAACATATAATTTTTAACTTTTACAAAGGAAAAAGGGGTTTCGTAATGAATGGGCGGAAGGTTTAAGTGGTGGGACCCATGGGAACAATCACAATCGCAATCGGGAATGAGGGCGGGTGTATCACATAATTGGATCTGCCGATTGCGATTTGCGATGTGCGATCAATCGCAATCGAGGATCGGAATCGGGAGAGGATGTTATATGAAACGGAGAAACATAAGTTCCGATGCGATTGGGGAGAAACCTTTGCATGTAATCAAATATAACCAAATTTTTGGATTAACAAATGGCTAGGCCTTTTATTTATGAATGGGCGGAAGTACCGTGGTGGGCCCAAGGGGTTAATCGCAATCGAAGATCAGAATCAGGAGCGGAGTGCAACACAAATGGAAATGCCGATGCCGATGGCCCGATTGAATTTGAACCGTCAGATCAGTGGGAAGAGATCAATGGCACCGGATCAATCAGGGGTTGTTACAATCGAAGGATCGGGGAAGGGACTTACGATTGATCACAATCGGAGTTTTGTGCAATCGGGAGATCGGAAGGGGAAGGTGCGATCGGGTGATCGGAAGGAGGGATGCGATCAATCGCATCGGAGTTTCGAGCGATTGGAGTAATCGGGGCATGTCATTTAAATGTTGCGATTGGAAAAGGTTTGTGATTGCGATAGGGGGTTTATAATATAAGACTTTATAATAAAGTTTCATCATAACGCATGGTGGGGAAGTGGTTGCGGCGGAATATTATAATGTAAGACTTAAACTTTTGTTATAAAGTTTAAGGGATATGGAAAGGGGAAGTGGTTTATACGGTGGGACTTTATAATATAAAACTATTTATTATAAAGTCCTAAGGCATGGAGGGGAAGTGGTTACAAACCAAATCGCATATTTATTTAAATGACTTATAATGCGATTTTATAATCAGAAAGAGGAAAAAGGAATTTTATAAGGAAAATATGAAAATTTAAACATAAAGTTTAAGGGAAAAAATGGGAAATAGGGGGTATATGAGGGTATAAGGGCTTTTACTTCACTTAAGCATAAATTTCAATTCAGGAGTCAGTTTTGAAAGTGTAGTATACCGTTGGAAAGCTCGTTCCGGGCTCTTTCTGATGGATTTTCTTGGAAGATGATTTTGAACTAAACATGCTGCGGAAAACTCTCTGAAGGCAGGGACATCACTTTGTGGAGATAACAGCTTCTGAATTGTGACTTATTACACATGATGATATAGAATGAATAATAATAGAGGCGAAATATCATGTTTTCACCTCAAAACATGGTTTTGAGGCGAAAATTACATCAAACTGAATAAAATGTCTCTTTGATTCTTCCTGGTGCCGTGCCTTCTGACTTTATTGACTTCCTCATGACCTTGCTAATATTATTGACATTTGACTCATTAATTTGACCATGGTGAGACTTAGAAACTAATGAGACCCATCCTATGACCTACTGATATGATTTTAAGAATGAAAGTGAATAATGACTGAAGACCATAGAGAGGAAAATCAGCAGGTATCTCATGAGGGAAAACTGACGAAGAATTACCACCATCAATGAATCCATGACCTAAAGGAATGGTGAAATTAATTATTATGGGATTCCTAATATGAAAATGCAAAGGGTAACTTTGATCACTGATGGAAGTATAAACGGGGCGGCACTAACACCACCAGCACTAGACACACATTTTTCTCTAGAACCAAGACCATAAAAACACACACCAAAGTTATACATTAATCTAAGAGTTGAGGAACAAGTGAATAAGATTTGAATATAATACAAACACCAATTTACCAAAACCATGGGATAAATTAAAAAACCATAAGCAAATTGACAATGACTCTGAGATAATTTAAAAAAACCATATACAAATTATGTGCTAAACTATTCTGCAAACAAACCTTCATTTGTGACTGTCCACAAACACCAATTTACAAAAACATTGTGTTAATTTACATTAACTGTAAAAAATTTACAAAAACCAACATTTGTAACATTGCACACCAATGAAACTTCAACCCTCCACACAACATTGCAACAATGTCAAAAGAAACATGAAATATACTTGTGACTGCCAGCACTAGGCGCATGCATTTTTCTCCAGAACCAATACCATAAAAACACACACCAAAATTCTACATTCATCCCAAAGTTAAGTAACATGTTAATGCGAGTTGAATCTAAAACAAAACCTAATATACAAAAACCCACAGAAAATTTAAACAAATTGTAAGCAAATTTACAAAATCCGTATGAAAATTATGTGAAAACATTTCCTCAAACAAACCCTCATTTTTTACTGTGAACAATCACTAGTTTAAAAACTCTGAGTTAATTTATAATAACCGTAAGAAAACTTACATAAAACCTCATCTTTCATTGTCCACAAACACCAATTAACAAAAAATATGACATAATTTCAAAAAACGGTAAGTAAATTTACAAAAACCTTGATAAAATTTATAAAAAACCTACAATAATCATGTTAAACAGACTTATGATTGTCCAAAAACACCAATGATTACAAATATAAAGAACACATTTTCATAAAACTATTGAGAAGTGTAGCAAGAAAGTCTCAATTTTACTTTGCCTTGGTCAAATTGAGAAAATTCGAATTTCCACATCAACAAACAACTTGGAGGCAGTTAACTAAGGTGACATTTCTCTAGTCACAAAGTTAGATCAGTAAATTCGAGTTAGAGGGTTTTGGAGTTCAGTTGAGCATGTGAGATTGCTAAATTTTAGTAATCTAGGTCTGTTATTTCTAGTTGTGTTCAGTTAAAGTAGTTATAATAGTTAATGGAACTAGTGGAAGGTTAATTGTGTAGTGGGACAACAGTCTAACTCATTGATCATCTATTTAATTGATCAATCAACTTAAAATAGCCCGCATTTAAGGAATTTGATTTCTTTAGTTGTGGTGGAGATTCCAAGGTAGTGTAACAAGCAATCGTAAACTAATTTGATTGTATAGGTGTTGCATGCAGTCAAATGATCAATCCTTGGGAATTGAAAAATAAATTGGATGAAAATTCCTAAAATATAGGGGCTAATTCTTGAGTATTTGCACAAGGAAATAGGGGCTCAGGTAGAGGCAAAAATTGACTAAGTCTGGGTCAGAGCTTCTCATTGAGCAGAGAGATAGGTTATTCACTTGCACGATATGATTAGAGCGGGAAACTGATTTTAATACATTCTTTATTCACCTGATTAATGAAAAGAGGCTTGAGCTGTTTTCCAGGTTGGGTTCCCCTAGAAAAACACTGTGCATGCGTGTTTTTTCTTATTGCATGTTTTTGAATTATTTTCTAAATTGCGAATTAAATTCCATAGATCCGTAGAGTAGAATTGTGTCTCTTCATTTTATATTAAACTTCTTGAGAAATTGCAATTTTATCACCATATTTATACAAAAACCACCGAATAGACTATAATTCCTAATAGACGAATGTAATGTATTGAAAAACATTTTGTTCTAGCTAGTAGGATTAAAAATCCTACAAAACAGCCATTGACAAAGCCACCAAGCCACACAAATTCCACTGCATAAGTGTTGAAGACCGAAACACCTCACCATACCTTGTCTGCAACAAAGACCGAGGTTACTTGCAACAAAAATATATGGTGGGGTTAGGTCTTGTTGTAACTTTTTTTACACTAGATTTTTTTTTACTTTTTCCTTTATGTTGGAAAAAAAAAAAAAATACAGAAAAGAGAATAAAGAAAAAAACAAAGAAAGAAATGAAAAGAAAAATGAGAAAATAAATAAATAAAAATCAAAATAAAAGAAAGAAAAAGCGATATATATATATCCTAATTTAGTGCGCTAGTTAAAATGTTGCTTTGATTTATTTTGTATTGTTATTATTTTAATCCTTTATGTTTCAAAGGATTATTTTATTGTACATAAAGTTGATTTGATGTCTTGTCGCATAGAAATAATGTTCGATTGGAAACCGATGGATGAGATCATCTCCCCCTGTATCAACGATGGAGGATGAATTCGGGACCCCCCCACACTTTCAAGGGTTAACAAGGGGGTGGGGGGGGGGGGGGGGGGGGATCCGAAAAGTTGATTTGCCAAAACCGTGAAAGCATACGTGGAATCCCCACAATGAGCTTAGACCCCCTTCTCTAAAACCATTAACCACCTCACCTCCCTCCAGAAACCACTTTTCCATTCCGCCTTCGCTCTCACCCTCACTCATACCTTTCCACTTGTCCTTTTGTTATTCTCTCCCACCAAACAATTATGTAACTGTTAGGTAATTAATCCTTCTCGCCAACATCTAGTAAATTAATCAGACACGCCAAAAATGGTTATAATCTGTTAATTTATTTAAACCTCCTATTTTAAATATCTTGTTACCCTTCATACTCTTTTCCACCATTTCTTCTTTTAGCAGCACAAGTGCAACCGAGAGTTTCACAAGTACATAGTCATCTTCCTATGCCAGTGATTGCCATAGTCTGGTAATTCGCTACCCTAGCTGGTAATTTGTTGTTTACAATGTATTTTGACAAAGGAAATTATAAATTAGTTGTAGAAATAATTACATTTCCCTTTTTCATTAACCTAGACGAGTTCCCTCTGATTGATACCCAATATAAAATTTCAAAGACCCAGTGCGAGTTTGATTTGTATGAACTCCACAACTAGGAAAACTAGAAATTCCAAGATGTTAGTAACGAATTGAGTATATGAGAGTCTTTCTTTCCTGAATTTATCTTTCCCAAAACTCATACCTTCCCAGAATTTGTCACCTAGTACCATCTTAGGTATCTTCCCAATCAGAGGGCTCTAATTTACTAAAACAATGAAGTGTTATTTTCCATTACACATGAATACATATGCCAAGCACTCCAAATTAATTTCCAAGATAATTTGTACCCCTTTTAATCAAGAGCTCAATATTTAGCTAAAAAATGAAAGTGATCAGAGATTCTTCAGACCTAAATGACTGTATATAGCTCTCCACTAAGATTCCAACGCAACTCGTTTCATCAAAATCCAAGTTCGTATGAGTGAGTTACAGTCCGAGGTTCATTTTTCCAAACAGGTAAAAATTGTGTAGAACAGTGACACTCTGATGACTTGGCAATCTAGTCAACACCTTAGGAATATTCAGGAAATATTCTCTAGTTTTTCAGCCAGTGACACTATGAAAAGTTTCATCACCAGATTCGCCAATGTTACTTGGGGAAGTTGAATTTGTCTCTTATTTCCTAAGTTTGGAATTATTATTATGGTGGATTATTTTTATTATGGTGGAATTTATAGGCCAATGGGGAAGGGCCACGTGGCACAGCTGGAGGCTGACACATGCCCCCCCCATGGCAAGGGCAGATAGCTTCATTTTTATTTCAAGGTCAAAGGTTGGTTGCATATTCATTTTATCAAAGGTTGGGACTAATGGCCGAAACCATAGTCGAATGGGCAATACAACGTATATATATTTCGCAACACATTATTAACCAATTTTTTTTATAAAATATGGTTCGAAGGCTTTGCACATTCAACAAAAATATTTGGTCGGGGTTAGGGTCGAACCCACGACCACCCGCACCACAGTCCAACACATTACCACCTCTCCTACCAGCATCTTCCTTAACCGTATGGGGTTTCACATTTATTTGAAAATTGTTGGCGGCCTATATGGGGGTTTGGAGGGGGAAAAGCCCCTCCCACACGATTTCGTGCCTAGAACCAGGAGTCAGCACCCTTAATCCAATGGAGTTTTAAAATAAGGATTAATATGTATTAATTACATTAATACGTGGTTAGGCCACATTAATCCATCATTTGCGTTAAATGCGGATTAGCGCTAAACGCGCCTTCTTAAAAAATTATCTCATGCTTATATTAACACTAAGTGCACATTTAACTTGGCAGCTCCTTTGGTGGACCCACCAGATTCAGCAAACTTCTAGATTTAGTGGACTTAACTGGCGGACTTCCAGATTTAGCGGAGAAAAACTACGAAAAAATTGTTTTTCCATAACTGAGGCACTTTTCGACCAATTTTGGCTCAGGAAGAGTCATTATTGGTATATTTTGATATTTTGGAGGCATTGGAGCAGGTTGCAGAGGAAACAAGACACTGTAAACAACACTTTTTCATAATTGAAGCTAATACAAAGGCCCACACTATGAAGCTGGACCAAGGAGATGTAGCCCAAGAGAGGTGAAATCCTTCATCACAAACTTGTGTATTTGTCTCTATTATTTGTACATGCTATGTTTTATTATTTTTTTGTTTAGCATTGAGTTTCCATTCTTTAAATTTCATGAAATACACTGAATCTCATCAAGTTTAATGAATTGTCACTCATAAACACTTGTATGATAAGAAAACCAAAGCACTTTCATGTTAATTCTGAAACTGATATTAGCACATAATTAACTAAAAATCAATTTCAAATCAAGTTGGTATTAGAGCACAAGTTTGCTAAAGGTTTATTGCTTGCTTTTCTTGAGATTGTGCAAGAAGGGTTTTAATAGTTGCAATTTTGTGATGCTTACAAGGTTGAAGTTGCAAAAAGGAGAAGGGAAGCTATTGGTTGTTAGTACTGAGATTAGGAAAAGGAGAAAGAGAGCTAAGAAAACATCATATTCACCCAAATTTCCACTCAAAGTTTCACTTGAAGCACGTCACAGTAGTTGAGATTGAAGAGGTACAAATTGCACAAGAAGCTGAAGTGATTGAATAGGTACAAGCATTAGGGGTTGAGCTTGAATCCTTAGCCATTATGTAAGGAGTTGGAGAGACTCATGGACATTAAAAATAAGAGGATGTCAAGAGAGACTTCAAAGACATACAAAGAATGGTTAAAATCATGTTTGATGCATTCACTACAGAAAGAGCAGGAGAAGGTTCCAAGCCTCCACATGGAGAAGGATATTCAAGTGGTAAGAAGGATGAAGAGAAGATTTCGAAAGGTAGTGGAGGAAATCCACCTCCATCTCCACCATCCTCATCCTCATCATCTTCATCAACATCTTCATCTTCCACATCCACCACAAAAACCACCCACACTCATTCCAAAATCCCAAAAGGAAAAACTCCATTACTCAAGTTGGAAATCAAGTTTGAAATTCCCATGTATAATGGTGAGGTAAATGCAGAGAATTTAGACAATTGCATCCGTCAATTGGAAGTATACTTCATAATTCAAAATATACAAGAGGATGCCATAAGGATCCATTTGGCTTCATTAAGGCTAGAAGGAGCAACACTAGTTTGGTGGGAGGCAAAGACTCAAGAGGAAATGAAAATTCATGGTAAGATATCCATTTCTTGGGTTGAATTCATTTCTTTCATTTAAAGACAGTTTTATTCATTAGCGTATATGCAAAAAGAAATAATGAGTTGGAAAAACTTTAGGAAACTCAAAGGCCAAACTATTCAAGAGTACACCGAGGAGTTTTGAAAGAGGGCTTTGTTGTTAGGAGTAAACTTGAATTCACAAGGCACACTCTTGAAATATATTGGGGGCTTACATTCATACTTGAAACATTAATCCTTATGTTTAACCCAAACAACTTAGATGAAGTATGTGTTCAAGCCACGCATCTTGAAGGAAGGGGAAATAACATTCAGGAAGAGGGTAGTAAGAAGAATCCATTCAAGGGTAATGGAAAAGAGAAGGGAGGAAAATGGAAGGGAAAGAATAATGCAAGAATCAAGAAATAAGGGGATAAAACTACATGAAAAAATTGTTCCAAAGAGGGGCATGATGAAGCCCACTGTTGGAAACTACATCTCGAACTAAGGCCAAAGAAACCAAATAACAAAGGAATGGAAGCCATAGCAAGTACTAGTTCCTCAAATAGTCACAAAAGCACTCCAAATGAAGACACAAGGATAGAATTGTTCCATGTTAGAGTGATTTAAAATCATACAAATATTGATGCATTATTTGATAGTGGGTCACAAGAAAACCTAATTTCAGAAGACTTAGTCAAAAATATTAACCTTGAAACCATACCACATCATAAACCATACCCTTTGGGTTGGATAGTTAATAATTCCAATTTACATGTTACAAGGAAATGCATATTTATAATTGCTATTACTACAAACTTTGTTGATGACGTTGAGTTAGATGTGGTTCCACTTGACATTTCTGGGATAATCTTGGGAAGTCCATATTTGTATGACAGGAAAGCGATGTTTTATCTCCATGAGAAAAAATATCGTTTTCTTAAGGATGGGGTGGAGTATATTGTGAGATCATTGCAAGAAATTGAATATTTCTTTAGTTAATGTAGGGAAAATGAAGAGGCTAGTTAATGCAAGTAAAAATTTTGTGCTTCTCATGATCAAGAAAAATGATGATGTTGACTATGAATATTTTGAAGGATGTGATGAAAAATTAAAATATAATTTGTTTGATGTGGTAAGTTAGCATGGTGAGATGTTTCAAGAACCAAATGGGTTACCTCCCAAGAGGGGAATTCAACATGATATTCAGTTGCAGCAAGATGTTACACATACAAACATTGGTATGTATCGCATATCAATTATGGAGAGTTTTGAAATCAAGAAGAAAATTCAAGAATTGATGAACAAAGGTATTATACGCCCATCTACTTCGCCATGTGTTTCACCAACTGGTTTGGTACCAAAGAAGGATGGGACTTGGCGCATGTGCATCGATTTCCATGCACTGAATAAAATTACGATAAATAATCACTACCCACTCCCACGCATTGTTGATTTGCTAGATAAATTGAAGTATGCAAGATATTTTACTAAGTTATACTTGCGAAGTGGTTATCATCAAGTTAGAATAGCTGAAGAGGACATTTGGAAAACTACTTTCAAAAATAGACAAGGGTTGTTTGAGTGGTTAGTTATGCCATTTGTTCTAACAAATTCTCAAGCTACTTTCATGAGAGTCATGAATGATGTACTTAGACCATTTATATATGACTTCGTCATTTTTTAATTAGATGACATACTTATATTCAGTAAATCAAGAGAAGAACATGTCATCCATGTGAACAAGGTACTTGATGTCTTGAAAACAGAGCAATTATTCTTAAAGATGTCGAAGTGCGAGTTTGGTAAGAATTCTTTGGTATATTTGGGACCATTGTTGGAGGAGGTGGGTTTAAGATAGACCCTTCCAAAGTATAGGTCTTTATGAATTGGCCCAAGCCCAATACAGTTACAAAGGTAAGAAGTTGTCTTGGGGTAGCACAGTATTGGAGGAAATTCATTGCTAATTTTTCTTCCATTGCAACTCCGTTACATGCATTGACAAGTATCAAGAAAATATTTCATTGGGGAGATGTACAAAAAAAATCATTTGATTCTTTAAAGAAAAATATAAGTTCAACACTGGTATTAGGACTTCCGGATCTTAGTGCTCATGCAACATGGTAAGCCGATTTTGTTTCATTCTGGAATTTTTAATGGAGCTGTGACTAATTATCCAACCTATGATAAAGAGTTATATGCATTGGTACAACGTGTAAATAAATGGAAGAACTATTTGATGGGGAAAGAGACCATTATCTATACCAACCATCAGCCATTGCAGTACTTACAATCACAGCCAAAGTTTCAACAATCAAGACATTTCAGATGGATGGGATTTCTACAAAAATTTTATTTGGTTATCAGGTACAAAAATGGAATCTGTTAGTGTCCCGTGATTTAGCAGATTGGCGGACCAAATGCACAGGTAACATCAGACCAGTCTTTGGAGTCCTAGGACCTAGCCTTCCTGGGCTCAGAGAGGACTCTCTCTGTTTTGTGCAAAGGATGTGAACTTGTTTGCTTTTAGGGTTTGATTTTAGGTTAGTTGTTAAGTGTAGAGTTTTTTTGTTTGTTTTGGTTGGGTAAGATGATCAAGTAGGATAGGTGGAGTGAGAGGTCATCAAATCACTGGGTTATGGAGTCTATGAAAGTCATGGATATCTCAACAATGAGTCAAAGTGCATCACAGGGAAAATCTAGTATGTTCAATGGATCTTTAAGGTTATGTGTGAAGTGAAATGGACATTAAGTTGGTGAACAAGGTAGGGCAAAGGGCAGTGAAGTATCCTTTGTCAAATACCCATAAGCAATAAGGTCTCAAATACTGATAAGCAAAAGATAATAATCATGAGATAGGGCAAACCATTAACTCAATGACAACACTTAAACAAATAGATATTCAAGATGAACAATTCAGTGAAACAAAGAAAGCAAGAAAACTTATCTACTTTAGTGATTTCACCTTCAAGGTTTGAAAACATATAAGATGAAAAATAAATTTAATCAAAGAAGAGGGAACTCCTAAGCATCATTTGATCAATCTACAAAGAACTTTGAGGCAAACTTATCAAGCATGGACAAAGGGCATGATCAAAACATGGCCTCTTTGGCTAAACCTAGCAAGTAACACATCAAAGAGAGATTCCACAACAGAGTTTAGATAGCATAAAGTAAGGATGGATAACCATAAAACATATTTGAAAAATACTTTCTTAAACCATTAATGAAACAAACAAGCTTAGGTGGGTTTAAGGAGCAGCTAAGAATTCCTTAAACTAACCCAGCAGAGGAAAACATAAAGACAATAGTAAACAGGAAGGACTAAGGTGCCTCAAACAACATTTCTTAGCCTATACTTTTATGATCTACTGTAACATAGAAGGATGGACACAATGATAAACAAGAAAGCATGAAAAAATTAGAGACACATCACCATTAACCAAGCTCGGGCTCCTGCAAGCAAGCCTTCATCATAATCAATCAAAGCAAATCATTCACAAGCTCCACAACACCAAATTGCTCTTCAACCTAAAAAAACCATGTATTGCTCTCAAAACTCATCAAATGCCAACATTGAAAATAAATCCTCAATGCTATTTTTAACAAGCAAGGAGGAGAAAACCTAATAGAGTCTCTAGAAGTCTATTGGCTAATCAGAAATGTCATTATTGTCCTTGAGACCTTGCAAGGCCCAAGGCACAAAATATCTAAAATAAAATATATTTTCGGGATTTTTAGCAAAGAAATTGACATTTGGGCTCTGCAAAGCCTTTTAAAACTTGCCAAGCATACATTGTTGACTTTTCCTCTGTAAGGGCATAGCACTGAGTTTTAGGATGAATTTCCATGCCAAGGGCATAGTACTGAAGCAAGAAAACTGGGTCAACTTGTAGCAATGTTTTGAAGGCCTTCTCGATGTCAGAATAGGCTCCTTGATGGCCCGTTGGAAAGCCCTTTGAGTCTACTTTCCAGATCTACCCTTGTTCCTCTTATTGGACCTTTGAAACCTATTAAAAAAGAAAAAATTCAAAGGCTGGTAAAGGCGCAACACCTGCCCTGAAAACTAGGCAAAAAGGTGAAAATTAGGGTGTTTTTTACTCTTTTGGACGACCAAAATAACTCCAATTGATCTGAAACTTTTTGAGCATGCCATGCTTAAGTTGAGGATTCCAAAAATGTAAGCCTTTCCTCCTCAAGATGCTCTGAGAAAAAGTGTAGCACCATGGGTGCTACCCCCTTGGTCCTCAAAATTAGTAAAAAACCAAAACTTGTCAAAATTCTCCCAAATTTGGTGGATGTGTGCCTCATGGGTTTTGAGAGACCTGTAGAGAAACGTGTGCAAATATTCCAAGGTTATCTTGGCCCTTTTCCTCTTTTAGTGCTTGGATCTTGGTTTGAGCCCTTTTTAGTTTAGCCCTTGCAATTTGGTTTCTCCGGGCATAATGTTTAGTCATCCTTCTTTAGAGGTCAAGATCTTGATTTGCTTTCTTCAATTTAGCCTCCAAGTGTATGTTGGCTCTCTCCAACGAAGGCTCCTGATCATGTGCTATCTCCATGGCCAAAAGCTCATCTAGAGGGAGTTGTTCTACTAGGGCTGATTCTTGTTCCCTTTGTTTTGCCAATGCCTTCTTCAACCCCATGGTTTTAGGTCTCCTCCTAGATTGTCCTTCCTCATCCTCACTCTCTTCATAAGTGCCCATGAACTCTTCTAGTTTCACCTGTGCCTTTTGGGCTTCTTTATGGGCCTTCATGGCTCTAGATTCATAGATTGCAATTTGTGCTCCTAGTTGTTTGTTCTCCAATTCAAGGGCATCATTCACACTCTTGGCCCTATCCAAATGTGCTTGGAGGTCTTTAATTTGTGCATTTATGTCCTGGAGGAGCAAGTTTGTGATTCTTGATTCATTCTCCTCATCACTATCCACTTGAATGATTTCAAATTCCCTCTCAACTTCATGATCTTCTTCTTCTTCCTTTACCTTTTGTTTCCCTTTGTCTAGTGGCTGAGTTGAGGTGGATGGCATGGTCCCTTGCCTTTTAGAGGCAGCAAACACAAGCCTTGACCCCTTTTGATATGTGAGAGGAAAAAACCCAAATTTTTCTATTAGAATGCCCTCATCATGGTTGATCTCAAAAATTCCTTTCTTTTCATCAACGATCTTTGCATTTATGTTTTCTATACTGTGTTCTTGACTGCCCTCTTGCGACTCATTTTAATTTTCCTCCATGCTAACATCACGGTTGATATTCACCACTGTCATCAACCTCTTGACTGTCTTTTTGGTTCATAGTGTCACTGCTGTCATTATTATTAGGGATTTCAGTCACCATGGTTTCTTCATTATTTTCATGACTGTCATTAGCTTCTACACTTTCCTCATTGTCATCATCTTTATCATTGTCATCCTCTTCCTCATTGTTGGCCTCTTTGTCACTGTCCTTTTCATCACTGCCCTATTCACTGCCTTCTTCTTCCTCTTTATCATTATCATGGACATTATCATTTTCTATGCGGTCACTGTTAGAGGTGTCTTTATTAGTTTCTTCATTTTCCTCAACCTTTTTACTGCCCTCTGTAATGTCCTCACTGTTTTCATTTTTATCCATCCTACCTTTAGCTTCTGCACTTTCCTCACTGTCATCATCTTTATCAATGCTGGCCTCTTTGTCACTTTTCATGTCATCACTGCTCTCTTCCTCCTCTTTATCAACATCTGCATCTGCCTCTTCACCAATATCTGTTTCCTCTTCACTCTTTTTCTAACTGCCTTTGTCTTCATATTTTTTCTCTATTTCTTTATCTTTATCCTCTGCCTCTTTATCATTGTCATTTTCTTCTTCCTCATTTGTTTCTTCCTCATCATCATTATCTTCCTCTTCTTCATTTTCTTTCTCTTCTTTCTCATCATTTGTCTCTTCTTCCTCATCATCTATTTCTTCCTCATCATCATTCTCTGCCTCTTCTTCATTTTCTGTCACTTCTTCCTCATCATTTGTCTCTTCTTGATTTCATGTTTGAGGAGAAGGTGAGGGAGGGAGGTTCTCTTGGGGAGACGATTCCTGTGTGGATGAGGATTCATGGTCAATGGGGGGTGATGGAGTAGTTGACGGAGGTGGATGAGATGATGAGGGTAGATTTGGCTGATAAGGAGGCTGTGGGTTTTTGAAAACTTCATGGGCGAAGAACACTTCCCATGGGATACCCTGTTGCTCTAATTGATGCAACACAATCATCTTGAGAAGAAAATGGTGAAAAATGCTACATTGTAGGAGGTCTCTTTTACCTGATGTATAATGATATCAATGCTTCTATAAGGTAATAAGGAAAATGTAGAAAAGTCTAGAAAACCTACCCTCACAAGTGAAGTATTTCATGATGATTTTCATTAAGGGCGCATATCTCTCCAGTAGATGTGAAAATGGAAAAATCGATTTGCAATCAGCTTGGTATCTGGGTTTCAAGAAGGGTTGATAATGGCTCAGGTCCAAATTTTCTTGTTTGAACCACTTTTCTCCCATACAAGGTATCATGGTGTCCATGGAAATGGTATTGATGGATAGCTCAAAGTTCACTCCTGCTAAGTTTAGTTGATGGTCATGGAGGTTAAGGATGAAATCCCTGGTCAACTCAGGATGAATATGGACTTGTTGTACCCTTTCACAGAAGTCAAAACAATCCACCTCTTGGAAATAAGAAATTGTCATGGGATAGGCCATCAGTTATTTGGTATTCAGTGGCTCAAATCTATTTACCCTTCCACCATTTTTCTATTGTCGTCTAGGCCCTTGGCCTCCCTCACCACTCCCACTATTAGTTTCCCTTGACATCTTGCTTTTTTACGCTTGCTTTGAAGGCCAAAACCCTAATTTTGCTTTGTGAAACTGATGGAGAAATCTAGGGTTTGTTCTCTAATTTAAATGACAAGAACTCGGGAAATGAAGGAGGTGCCTTGTTACTTACCCCTCATAGGTGTTATGGAACCTTTGGAGGAGTTTTTTTAGAAAATTTGAGCTTGGGATGCTGGTAAACCCTCCTCGCTGAATGCGCAGTGCAACCGCGTAGCATTGGGCCAGTCGGGCCTCTGCACGCGCTGTCGGGTCGGCTGCTGAACGTCCCTACGCATAGCGCCCGGGCCAGTCGGGCCTCTACATGATGTCGAGTTGGCTTTTAATGGGCTTTGTGTGTATCGCCTGGGCAAGTCGGGCATCTTCACATTGTCGGGTCAGCTCTGAACATCCCTCCGCGTAGCGCCTGGGCCAGTCGAGCCTCTTCTGAACGCGTTTCTGTGCACGAGTATTTTTCCGAGTCTGCACGTTGTTAAATGCACAGCACTGGGTCAGAAGCGTGCAGATCTCCATTAAATTTTCCAAGGAAGGCACCCACAGGCATGTAGCACGGTGTTCCAAGAGCGTAGCACCGGGTTTTTCCTGCCCAAAGTTTGCCTGAACGTAGGAATTTTCTCTTGAAGGCTTCTCTCTCTCCTTTGCAAGATGAAAAATGAGCTTGAGTGATAAATAAAATGTCTTTATAGTCTTAGGAAGATAGATTTATCTCTTAAAAATCCACATCCTAATGTTTTTTTATCTTTTTATTACTTCACTGATATTCTGTTCACTTTTTGCAGTGGGTGATTTAAAAATATAAAACTAAACCCTTTTTCTCCTTACCACTTCTCTTTGCTATTTTTTTGGTAGCTGACATGGTGGGACTTGATTCTCTTTGGCCTTTTGATTCTTTCAACACTCTTTTTTTACCCATTCTTTCATATCAAAGACCTTAAAATTTTCCTCCTCTGTTATTTGAAACCTTACACCTCTCATTAGCTCCTTTAGTAAGGGTAGGTTCTTTTAAAACATTTTTGAGGGACCTGCTCTTATCCTAACAGTGTCAAAACGTTTCTTGCCTGTATTGTGAAGTTTGGAACTCATGTTTTTACCCTCTTTGAGATCTCTAAATGTGGGTGATCTGAAAAACATGGTTTCTTCCCCTCTCACTAATTTTCCAGAGGTATAATAAATCTACTTTTGACAAGTGCCACAACTTTCATTACTATGTATGCTAACTTCTTTTGGCCACTTTTGTTTTGTTGCAAGTGCCATGACACAATTTTTTTTGTCTCCTTTGTCATTCTTGGAGTTTGACGACTTTAGTTACTCAACAACAAACTCTTGATTAGCTTGGTTTTCCATTTTGAAACTTAACCCTATGCCTTCTTTCTTTGACCATTTGAGGGAAATTGATTTCTCTTGAAGACTTGATCTCTATCATACTGATACTCTTTGCATTCTCCTCCCTTTGATGCAGTGAAGCATTGTTACCTTGGCAAACCCTAGAAATTACCTTCAAGAGCCTATTAAAATTATCTTCCTGTTGTCATCATGGAGGCTTCTCATTTTCATTTCTAGTTTCAAAAAATCTTCAGTTCATGCTTGGTTGTGCTAATGTACCTCTGTCCTTGTGGTTTTCTACATTGACTTCTTGGTTGACAATACTGTTTAGCCAATTAGTCCTAAAAACCCTGATTCTCTTTGAACTTAGGCATGCTTCCTCTTCTTTGTTATGGGTATCTTTGGCCTCTTACCTTACCTATTTCTTTGCTAATAGCCACCTTAACATTCCTGCAGAAATGTCAAGATGGGCAGTTGTCCTTTGTATATTTTGTGTTTGATTAAAGAGGTATTCTTTGAAGGTTTTCCTGATCTTTCTTGGAACAACAGATGTTGACCTACCTTTCCATTGGATTCACCTTCTTGGCACATGAAAAACACTATTTAAGAACATCCAAAATAACCCTACAACGTATGAAACCCTAGTGACCTAGTGGGAGGCTCTTTTAACTTGGTCCTTGACTAAGATTAGGCTTGGGATATTGACAGTGTGAAAACAGAGCCTTTTTTATCAATGGGTGTATTTGAGTATATAGAAATGGATGAACTTGACTGATCTAAAGAGCTCATAGAGGGATTTTGAGACCATCAATGCTTAAGATATCTGGTGAACATGGGAAACAAGTAGGTTGGTTGGTGATCATAGATGGAAAATGGAGGGGTTAGGCAAGGCAAAACTGAGTGCTAAGGTCAAAGGTGGAAAAACATAGTGAATATGAGTGGCATGAGTCCATGATGGGTCTTCTGGGAGTGGTAGGATGATCATGACATGGTAGAGTAGTAAAATAATGAAAAATTTATCCTAAGGATAATGAAGGCAGTGAGATTTCTAAAACTCACAATATTCATGAATCTTGTTTTTAGAAATCTGGTACTAACATTTAGTCATCTCCAGATAGTAAAATTACTGATGACTAACAGTGGCTCCACTTGTGGAGGGCATCTCCTTTTCAGGGGGTGTCCAGAACTTCAGGTATCTTGGTTTATGAATACCGGTGCCTCATCCATTGGGCAGATTTTTCTTCTTTCATTTGATGCTGCTTCTTTGAAGTAGTGATCTCAATAATCTGAAAAACATGATTAATCCAACTTCATCTATACCTAGCCATCATATTTGCCTAACATTTTTTCTTCCTTGGGTGCACTTGAACTTGCAAACCTTTTGACATTTTTTCTTTTGAAAGAAAAAACTATCTAATAGTACTCTTATAACTTCCAAGGGTTCAGATTATGCTAGTGAACCCTTTTATTCTCTATCTTAACTACTCAACTTTCAATATTAAGCTATTTGATAGGATTCATTCTCTAAGCTACTGACATGAAATTGAAAACATGGTTTAAATCAGGATTAGGCAATCTGATCTACCATGGATTGTGGCATTAGAACAAGCTGCACACAAGTATTATTTTTGTACAAACAAAACTTAGGAAACATAAGGCCTGTGATCTATCATTTGTTAAGCATCCCTATTTTCCTCTTTGGTTCAGACTTAAGCATGTGGAACCAGTATCTTTCATTCCTAATCTATTTCCTTTTGACAAGTCAAGTTTAAATGATTTGACCAACATTCTTTCACTAACCTATCAATAATAAATTGAAAACATGCTCAGCCATGATTAGGCTAGATGACTGAACAAGACCTTCTTTTTGAACAAGTAGTGGAATTTAGGCTTGCACACTTTCAGTAGTACTCTTTTTGGTTATGGGGTTGTACCTCTTCTTTAAATCTACCCTCTTTTTCTATTTTTTCTGTTTTTGTGTTTTTCTCTTTATGACCTTTCATCAAAAAATGGTATGTACAATGAGTGAAGGCCTAAACAAAAACTAGAAATCTTGACAAAAATAGTGCTTTAGTGTCCTGCCATTGATAGGACCTCCAAACACTTCAACTCCATCCAACTCTTGTAAAAAGAAAGTATTGTTACCTCTAGCTGAACTGATAATGTATGGCCCTTTCCAAAAAAAATTAAACTTACTATGTTTACCTTTGTCTTCTCTCCTTGAGTCCCATTTAAGCACTTTATCCCCAATCTGGAAGTCATTAGCCTTGGTCCTCTTGTCAAAAAATTTCTTCATATTTTCTTGTACTACTTGTGTCCTTTTGTAAACCTCCTCTCTTGTCTGCTGCAAATGAATAGTTTGGTTCAGCCTCCTTTGCATATCATTTTCTTCTAATTGCACTTCTTGGAGAAATTTCATCACTGGGACTCCCAAAGATGTTGGGAAAATGGCATACATGCCATACAGTAGTTGATAGGGAGACATACCAATTGAATTCTTGGAGGTTAGTCTATCAACCCATAATGCATGTACTAGTTTGCCATGCCATGCTTTTTTATTCTGCTCTAGAAGCTTCTTAATGATATTGACCAAGCTTTTGTTAGAGGATTCAACTAGCCCATTACCTTGAGTGTAATAAGCTGTGGAATGTCCTAATGTGATGTGATATTTATAACAAAAGTCAACCATTCTTTTGGATGTAAATGCAGCAACATTGTCTGTGATGATCTTTCTGGGGCAACCAAATATAGACAGGATGTTGGTCTCAATAAATTTGATAATGACTGAATCGGTGGCATTTCTAGAGGGGATGGCTTCTATCCACTTAGTGAAGTAATCAGTGGCAATGAGGATCCACTTTTGTTGGGCATATGAGGTAGGGTGGATCTCTCCAATGAAATCCAAACCCCATTGTTGAAAAGGAGCTTCAAAAATGATGGGATGCAAAGGTAAACGTAAGAGTTTTCTCTTGCCATAAAAAAATTGGCACTTATGGCAAGTCATGACCAGTTTGTGGGTGTCAGGGAAAAGGGTTGGCCAATGGTATCCAACTCTAAGGATCTTGTTGGCTGTGGTTTTCCAGTAAAGATGGCCCCCACACTCTCCCTCATGCGGTTCATGCATGATCTTACCTGCATCATCCTCAAGAAAACACTTAATAAATATACCAATAGGATTATTCCAATACAAAACTCCATCTAAAATGCAGAAATTTAAAGCTTTTTGTTTCAGGAATTTGGCTTTTGTCTTTGATAAGGTAGGAGGAGCATTAAGATAAAACAATACATATAGGATATCATCATACCAAGATGAATTAAAGAATACTTCTTCAATATGGGGAGCTTTGCATTCTTCTTGTTCTTCTAAAGCATCAACTAAATTCATATCTAGTGCTTGGAAAATTGATTCAGCCATAAGTTTTGCAAGCCCTTGTCCTTTAATCAGCTTAGTGGGTCTGATTTCTAAGTAAAATTCTAAAATAATAGCAATCCACTTCCCCTTTTACCATCTGGGTCTTGATTCAAAATGTCTTTGAAAACTGTGTGTGGAACAAAAGCAATGATATGAGAATGTAAGATATAAACTCTGAAGTCTTTCAATGCTTTAATCAATGCAAAGGCTTGTTTTTCTATGATGTTGTACTTTAAGGGAGCATCTCTAAGGGCTTTGTTGAAGAAGGCTATGAGCTGTTCTTGCCCCATCATGTTCTTTTGTAACAAAATTGTAGCCACGGTATGTTCAGATGCAAATGAGAAAATATAGAAGTCTTTGGTAAAATCAAGACTGATTAGAACTGGTGTTTGGGTGAGCGCTTGCTTAACTAGTTCAAAATATTGTTTGGCTTCCAAGGTCCACTTAACTCCTATCTCATTTTTGAGCATGTTTTTAACATTCCTCAAGAGTTCAACAAGGTTGGGGATGAATCTCCTCAAGAAGTTGATTTTCCCAATGAAAGATTGCAATTCCTTAATGTTTCTAGGATGACTGATTTGCAATATGCCTTCAATCCTTTTGGGGTCTATTTTGATTCCTTCTTCAGAGATGATGTGGCCTAGGATTTTTCCTTCCTGGAGACTGAACAATGTTTTCTTGGGATTCAAATATAGGCCATATTTCCTACACTTTTCAAAAACTTTTCTCAAGTAGATTAAGTGCTCTTCATCAGTATTATAGTAAACAGTGATGTCATCAAGGTAAATGACTATGAAGTAGCCTATGTCTTCTAAAAAAACTATTTCCATGGCCCTTTGGAAAGTTTCCCCCACATTCATCAATCCAAATGGCATTTTGACATACATGAATGTACCCCAAGGTGTGGTGAAGGCAGTTTTGTGTTGATCACTTGGGAATACTAGCACTTGGTTGTAACTGGAAAAACCATCAAGCAGTGAGATTCTCTTAGAGCCAACTACCTTTTGAAGTATGTGATCCATTTTAGGCAAGGGGTAATTATCTTTCAAGGAGGCCTTATTCAAATTTCTAAAGTCAATGCAAAGTCTAATCTCCCTAGTCTTCTTCCTAACTGACACAAGGTTGGAAACCCACTCTGAGTATCTAAGGGGAACTATGATCCCGACATCATACATCTTTTTAATCTCTTGTTCAACTAAAGGTAGTAAAATAGGGTTTATTCTCCTTAAATTTTATTTTAAAGGTTTCTGATTTTCCTTGAGAGGGATTTTATGTTGAAGAATGATTATGTCATATGATTTCAAATCTTGATACCCCCATGCAAACACATCTTTAAACTCCTTAAAAATCTCAATATACTTATGTTTTATGTGAGGAGGAAGGGTCTTGGAGAGTTTGATCATTTTGGGTTCCTTTATACTTCCTATGTTCCACTCCTCTACATCAGTCTCGGTAGATTCTATCTACGGTTTTTTAGCGACATCATTAAAGTCGAACAACTCTTCTAATGGTGCAAGGCCCCTTGGTAATGTGTTATTTTTACATTGTAGACCTCAAAGCCCTTTTGGTCTATATCCTCAAACATTTCTGCCTCATAAGGATGTGTAAGAATATTTATATCAACAAAAGAGGACATCGTTGTTTCATGGATTTTTTCTTCAGCAAAAACATCTTTCTCATGCTCTAAGCTGGATTTTGTCAATGTAAATTCATTCCTAGATTGCAGAAAATCATCAGTTTTTTCATCACCCTCAAACACTTGCCAATGGTTGATGCTGTCAGGCACTGTAGGATGGTGTTTGAATTTGATAGTGTATTGTTCGCTTGCATGTGGTATTTGGCAATTGCTGGCAGCAAAGGCAAGCTCATTGGCAAGACTATTTTGGGCTCTAGGAATGTAAGTGAGCTCATATTTCTCAAAAGTTTTGAGGAGATATAGGGTTGCATTTCCGTACTCTCTTAATCTTGGATTCTTTGCTGAGTAGTCACCTTTGATTTTCTTAATGATAAGTTCTGAATCTCCTTGGAAAAATATTTTCTTAGCTCCTAAGTCTTCAAGCAAGTGCAAACCAAGGAGGAGAGCCTCATACTCTGCAATGTTATTAGTGCACTAAAATTATAGTTTGCATGAATGGCCCTCATTTGTGTTGTGTAAGCTCCTGAACCAACCTTGCCACACGAGCCATCAAAGTTTATGTTCCAAAGTGTTTCTAGTTCATGTTTGTCACTATGTTGTTATTCAGGGCTGCTAGAGTTCTGATTGTCATGTTCTTCATTTGAGGGTGAGTGTGAGTGTTCTGGAGAGCCTAGTTCTTTCTCATTTCCTTTCACTTGTTCACCAATGTCATTTTCATTATATAAGATGAAAGAGCCCAAATCTAAATGAATGGAATAAACAGGGGTGTTGTTTGGCCTATCTAGGATACTTACCATATACTTCATGTGGGATTCCCGGTATGATCTCCTAGTTTGATTGACGACAGGGATAGTAGCATATGACATGTCCATTTGGAGGTTTTCTTGAAGTTTGGCTCCCCATGATCTGAAAAAAAGCATGCCATACTTTGGGGGAATATTAGCAACAGTTATGTCCATGAATAGGATTTTAGCAGGTATTTATGCTAGATTGACACAAATTTTCTTGAAGTTTGGCTCCCCATGATCTGAAAAAAAGCATGCCATACTTTGGGGGAATATTAGCAACAGTTATGTCCATGAATAGGATTTTAGCAGGTATTTATGCTAGATTGACACAAATATCCTTGATTAGGCCCAAACACTTGAATCTACTTGAATCGAAGGAGTACAAGTCTTTGTAAGGTTTAGTTATTTCTAGGCATAATCTCTCCATCACAACTTTAGGCATGAGGTTGTGTGAGGCACCGGAGCCTAGAATGGCATTATGCAATATTATGTCATGTATGTTCAAGCTGATATAGAAAGGAGGGACAACTCCTTCTTGATATTTTCCCTCAACCTCAGGTCCAAACAACAACTCAGGCTTGTCATCAGTTAAATTCAGAGTGTCGGTATCATTTCCTATGTTCAAGACCTTCAAAACTTGGGACCTATACACTTCTTGAGTCACTAGTTAAGTGAGGGGTATGGTTATCTTGATTTTGGAAATCTCTCCCTCAAAGCTGAAAGGTATTTGTGTTTTGGGCATATTTACATCAGTTTTATCAGCCATGAACCACTATAAAATTTGGCCCAATTTCCGACGGCCAATTCGTCGCTATTCCGACACATAGTCATCGCAAGAGCGACAGTTCGAGGATGGGAAAAACGTGGTTTTCCATCCCATCGCAATTCTGACGCACTTAAAAAGTGTTGCACTACCGAAAATTTTTCGGTCGCTTCCAAACAAGCATCGCTCTTCTGACATTTCCCAAACCGTCGCGCTTCCGACGTTTGTAAACTATCGTACTTCCGACGAAATGTGGTTTGACGTTTTGAACGTCGCTCTTCCGACGTTTGTAAACTGTCGCAATTCTGACAAAATGTGGTCTAACGTTTTGAACGTCACTCTTCCGACGTTTTTAAACTGTCACAATTCTGACGAAATGTGGTCCGACGTTTTGAACGTCGCTCTTCCGACGTTTGTAAACTGTCGCAATTCCGACGAAATGTGGTCTGACATTTTGAACGTCGCTCGTCCGACGTTTTTATACTGTCGCTCTTCCAACGTTTTTAAGCTGTCACCCCAGACAATGATAGAAAAATACCCCATGTCACATACAGGGACATGATATAAAACCCAGTAATGGTCCACATGGAGATTATCGACAATCTGAGAAAGCATCCAAATATGCCCGAGGCATCTATAAGAAAGTGAAATAGCAGTATGTAGAATAGTAAAGCAAAAGATAGAGTACCGACGTCCATTGTTCCTGCAAATACAAATTAAAGTACCCAAAATCCTTGAACAGAGAAAAACGCTAATCATGTGAGGAGTGTGATATGTCCAAAATATAAAAAGACCATCGTACCATATCAATAAACCAACAACACAGACCAACATCGCTACATGGTGAAGCAAGTGCAGTGATAAACATTAATCATTTTTTTCAGAAGAGAAAAAACGCTATTTTGAATATATTATATGAAGTAAAACAGTCCATGAAGTCATTACATTTTCACATCTGAAGATTGGAACCCAAATATCCATCCTGAAAAGTGGAAGTCCCACCCCAGAGAATGATAGAAAAATACCCTATGTCACATACAGGGACATGATATAAAATCCAGTAACGGTCCACATGGAGATTATCGACAATCTGAGAAATCATTCAAATATGCCCGAGGCATCTATAAAAAATTGAATAGCAATATGTAGAATAGTAAAGCAATGACATGATACCGACGTCCATTGTTCCAAATACAAATTAAAGTACCTGTAAATCTGAATTAAAAGAGAAAAACGTTAATCATGTGAGGAGTGTGATATGTCCAAATATAAAAAGACCATCGTACCATATCAATAAACCAACAACATAGACCAACATCGCTAGTTTTGAAGAGGATAAACATTAATCATTTTTTTCACAAGAGGGCAAAGCCAACGCTGAATATATTATATGAAGTAAAACAATCCATGAAGTCATTACATTTTCACATCCGAAGATTGGAACCCAAATATCCATACAGAAAATTGGAAGTCCCACCCCAGACAATGATAGAAAAATACCCCATGTCACATACAAAGACATGATATAAAACCCAAACAACGGTCCACATGGAGATTATCGACAAATCTAAGAAAGTATCCAAATATGCTGGAGAATCTATAAGCCTGGAATAGCAAAGATGTAGAATAGTAAAGCAACAAGATAGATAATTTACCATTCATTGTTCAAATACAAATTAAAGTACCCAAAATCCTTGAACAGAGAAAAACTCTAATCATGTGAGGAGTGTGATATGTCCAAAATATAAAAATACCATCAGACCATATCAATAAACCAACATCTCTAGTTTTGAAGGTAGAGTGATAACCTATCAACACATAAAATAGTATCATAAAGCGGATACAGGAAATGTGCAGAGACATGTACTGTTGATATACACCTCACACAAAAGGCATCCATGATAGAGCAAAAATATTTATAAACCCAGGGTCGATTGTATGTTCTGGCTCGCTTGTTCCCGGAAATAAAAACCATCTGCAGAAACCCAGGCTCGCTTGTAAGATCAGGCTCGCTTGATTCCAAAATTGGTAACCATCCGTTGCATCCGAGATGTAAGTTTCAGGCTCGCTTGTTTCCATTAGTAGCCCGCTACAACATCCACCCTGTTCATTGCAAAAAGGTTCCTGTAGATATACAGAGAAAGAGTATAATACGTAGAACATATAAACATGGCTCTGTATTTCAAAAAACAGGTTTAAAATAGAAAATTAGCGTGGCAAACATTTCGCCTGATTTTCCCCAAAAACTTCTATTAACAAGGAATAAAATTACACCGAACCATGTTCAGTTGCCCGTACCATGGAAAATTTGTCATCAAAAATCAAATTAAGAAGACCCGCTCACACGGAAACCGCCGAACGTTTAATTTATAGAATCTAAAAATATTCCAGAGGTCCAGCACAGTAATATAATATAAAACATGCCCAATTAAGTGGGCCACGAAGCAAGAAAACCAAATTAACCAAACTACTCCTCCGATGGTTCCTCGACGATTCGGCACCATCCTTCTAAAGGTCCAGGATTTCCAGGTACTATCTCCACATTCACGCCACCGTTCCCCTCCTGAAGGCCCGAATGCTAGCTGGCTTTTTCTGAGCTCAGACCCGCCGAACGGGTGCCTTGTTCCTCCACTTGGGCCTCTTCACGGAAAACTACAGTGATTGAAGCTGTGATTCGTGGGTGGTTCAGAGGGAAATTAAAGGAAAAAATCGTAGTGCGCGTCGTGGGAGAAGGTGAAGCGGTGGGGAAATGAGGAGCAGGGGAGCCAATACGGTGGCCAGATCCTAGAACCTGACCCCGCCCACTTCTAGTGTTTGGATAGCGACCTGCGTAATAATCACTGGACCGGCCAAGTTGGGACTCGGTTGAGGGGTCGTGAGGGAGCGTTGGTCAATCCAGTGTTTTACCTAGTGCTCTGACGCGCAACACATCCTTTAATGTAAAGTAGACATGGGTGCTCATGTCACTAGTGGGCACAAGAGGAGACGGAGAAGCAGAATTCCAAGAAACAGAGGAAGACAGACAAGGACCAGACTGAGAGAAATGCAGATATGTAGCAAGGTCTACGCAGCAGTTCAGCTGGCCACTTCTCCTTCTCGTCACAGTGAGCAGGTAGTGTAACCCAGCAACCGGCTCTTCTGAAAAACCATAGCGAAATGCCATTTTATCGACCTGACTGCAATGCAATCGAAGGACGCCCATCATAATTAATCTCTGATCATTAATGAGAGCCGAAGGCTGGATCATATTGGAGCATGCGGAATCGCTAACAGGAGTGGAGTTCTGATCTTGAACAGTGTTAAAACTTAATGCGATTAGATGTGAAAACCTTGGAACTTAATTGAACAGCGTTAAAACTTAATGAAATTGATTTGAAATTGCCACATCCATGTCCCATCGCCTTAAACGCCATCGAATGCACCCGTAGCTGGGAGCAGGGCAAGTTCTGATTGAGGACACGTGGCAGAAATTGATTGGAGCAGATCTTTGTTTGGGCCGCGTAGTGTGAAATCCGGACGAAAAAGATTAGGCGAATTTGATAATAACCACACACAACTCTCCTTCGTATGCCACCCTAACTTCGGACCCGAAAATATTAGGCGTAACTATTTGGTTTTTGCGCCACAAAATTACCGATTGCCAAATAGGCTATTTTGGAACGCGAATTTTGTTTGAATTATGGTTTATCGCCGTTTGAAGTCTGACGGGCTCAACTTAAGAACAATTTTGTTTGATCCCATCTTATAAAATTTGTGTTGGTTTTCTTTGATAATACACATATTTATAATAAATCATGGGAATACCACACTAAACATGTGGAAAAGTTATATAAATAATTA